>ML677341.1:944251-1136524 GCA_007922305.1 Dermatemys mawii
GGGGTTGAATGGGGGTGAGGTCCTGGGGGGTGATTAGAGGGAGGAGGATTTCTGGAGGGGGTGTCGGGCCAAGGAGCAGTGGGGTTTAGATGGGGGTGGGGTCTTGGAGGGTGGTTAGGGGAAGGGGATCTTTGGACGGGATAGTCAGGAGACAAGGAGTGGGGGGGGGCTTAGGGTGGTGGTTAGGGTGGGGGATCTTGGGAGGAGGCAGTCGGGGACAGGGAGCAGGGAGGCTTAGATGCGGGTGGGGTTCTGGGGGGCAGTTAGAGTAGGGGGGTCTCCCGAGGGGGTGATCAGAGGACAAGTAGGGAGGGGGTTGGAGGTTCTGAGGGGGGCAGTCAGGGGGCGGAAAGTGGGTGGGGATTGGATGGGGGCGGGGCCAGGCTGTTTGGGAGGCACAGCCTTCCCTACCTGGCCCTCCATACAATTTTGAATCCCAGTGTGGCCCTCGGGTCAAAAAGTTTGCCCACCCCGGCCTAGCATAATCCCTACTTAATAAGACCTGTGTCCCCTGCAGAGCACAAGAATCCCTGGCATAATCTGCAAAGATACTCTACAATAAGCCATGCTAGCTGTGAAGTGAATGCCATGTGTGGCTTGCTTCCATTCCTTGGTTACTTGGAGGAGAGTGGTAACTGACTTGTATAAGCATAAGGCAAGTTGTTGGTGTTGATGAGTTGGGCTTTTGTTTGTAGATAGCAACATTAGTTCTAGCTTCATAGAAGAAAAGCTTGAACCCGGATTTTAAAAAATAACTGTTATGATTAAATTATATATTCTTAAATATCCAGCACGTTTAAGATAGTTTTATTTAATTATTAAAACAATTTAAAAATGCTGGTTTTGTGCCTTTTTAATTGGATTCCTATTGACACCTAAATGCAGCTTGACACAAATCACAAGTAAAATTTATCTAGTAAATAAGAAATGCATCATTCACCGTTTTCTAACAAAATATAAAATTAAAAATCTGAACAAATGTAAGTTAAGCTTTATAATTGTTTAGATAAATGTGTATAGATATAGAGTATCCTCCTGATTAGCAAAAACATGTACCAAGTTTAACGTAAAGGCTATATTTAGTTGCAAATCAACATGAATGGTTACCAGTAAGAATGAAACTTTTGTTAGGAAAATAACCAAAAAAGTACAAATTCAAAACAAGATTAAAATTGATTGTCTAAATCAAGTTTTCCTGTTTCTTGATTTCAATTCTGACTTCAATTATTTAAATCATGAAAATTGGTTTAAATCGATCCACCCGGCTCTTTTAGCAGTTCATGTAGAAGCCAGATTTCAGCAAGCTAGCAGAAGTTGCATTTTACTCCCTCCTGTGTTTGGAGTTGGAATTTCCAACTCCTGTCCTGCTTTGGTGACTGGAGCTATTCGAACTGATGACATCAATCTGACGTTTGCGTGGAGTCAGGGAGAATAATATATACATCAGTGATTTAGTATGTAATTTGTCTAGTTTTTGGTTGGGTTTTGGCAATTCTGTTTAGATATTGTTGAGCTCAGTTACACCTTTTATTATACTTTTAGTTTAGTGGAATGGAAGAAGCAAGTCGGTAGGACTTGGAAAAAGCCTCTTTAAAACTTACCTGAATAAAGATTAAAGGTAGGCTGTAGTGTAAGCACAGGGTTTTGGGTTTGCATGCTCCCGGCAACCAGGCCAACAACATGGAAGAGTCACCGTCTGAAGAGATTCTCTTCCTTGCTCTTTCACTCCTGATTCAGCAAATGGGCAGAGTATCCATGAGTTGCTGGTAGACATTCAGGCAGTGGTTTCTGACCCACCAAAGGTGCCTGACAGAGGAGATGGGGGACTATACAGAGATGGAAGAATGGAACTAAGTGATGCTACTCATGACTCTTGGTGTAGCCGTGATGCCTCCTGCATAGGTAGTCTACTATCCCTTGTTAAAAATGTCTCCTTTGCCATGCTCACTTCCTACCACAAAACTGCATATTTTACTTCACATTTTTTGAAAAATGAGTGAAATTTTGCCTCTGAATAAAGCAGTTCTGCCCCTATTAATTCTAACACTTGTCAAATAATCTAGTTTTGCAAATTTAATGAATGCTGTCCCTAATAAATGAATACTTATATCACCAGACCAATAAATATTTTGCACTTACCGTTCATGAATCTGAGCAGGTAGAATTAAGAAGTGGGTGAATATTGCATCAAGTGCAGTGAGGAAATGCAACATGAAACAAGGTGTGCTGAGACCACTGCTAATCATACTGACCAATATTGTCTCATCATTTCCTTGCACTCTCCCACCTCTCTGGTTCCATCTCTTGTCTCTTACTTACATTGTTGCTCTTTCGAGCAGGGGGTGTTTTTTGCTCTATTTGTGTATCGTGGCATACAAGGGAGGCTGGATCCATGACTTGAGCTCTGTATGCACGACAGTAATATAAATTATTTGCATAGGCCATGGAATAGCTTTTTTTGCTACTGACTGGAGTCAGATTTGAACAGGTGATCTGGCTGTTTCAATCCCCTATCTCAATTCCCTGGACAACTCAGCCTTTCCCAGGAATAGTTTGCAAATTTATTTATACAATGTCCCAAATGTACATGGCACTTTGGAGAAATAAGACTGTTCCCCTGCCCTGATGAGCTTCCTGTCTAAATTGACAAAAAGAAATTGAGAAGTTTGATAAACCTTGTGGTAGGAAGGAGAAGGGAATACATGGCTTGTAGCAGGCTGATCATGTGGTTACTTTGGTTAATCTTTTGGTTAATCTTGTTGGGTGAGATTTTTAGTGTTTTTAGGCATATCCTTAACACAGTTGAAAGTGTTCAGTAGTGATCTTCAATAAAACAGATGAATGAACAGTAAAATGAAGAGCAAAAACATGGGTACAGATTTAGAATGTACATGTTCGTTATTTATTCTAATTATATTTGCTTTTAGAATCAGTGAATCTCTTCCTGTTTCAAGTACTGATTCATCAAAGGGCCTAAGCCTACCCCCTACTTAGGACATCGTTTAAGCAAGTTAAGTGCTGTCCTGAACAGGAATGTTATCCTGAATCAGGGCCTTAATTCATAGTGCTGCTTTCCTTCATTTGCTGCAGTTGTCTAAGACTTGGGGTCGCTACACTGGACTTCAATTTCTATTTTTGTTCTTAGTGATTATTTTCAGACTCCTTGGGAGAATGCGTATCGGTTAGCAGGAGTCAGAAGCTAACCTTTTCACTTGTCTGGAGAGACTAAGGGTACAGCTACACTACCTGCCGGATCAGCGGGTAGCGCTCGATGTATCGAGGATCGATTTATTGCATCTCATCTAGATGCGATAAATCGATCCCCAAATTGACTCATGTACTCTACCTCGGTAAATGGAGTCAGTGTGGGAGAGACTGTGGGACGGCTAGATAAGTCAACTTAAGATACTGCGACTTCAGCTATGCGATCTTAGGTCAACTCCCCTTTCCCCTCCTCCCTCCCCCCATAGCGTAGCCCAGCCCTAAGTGCTGCTGTGTCCAGAACTTTCAGGCTTTCCATTGATCCTGTCAGAAGGAAGCTGCAATAACATCGGTCTAATCTCAGAAATAGTGGTATTTTTTCCACAGGAACACGTCAGCTTGCAGGACTCTAACTGGTATTAGTTTGGGCAAGCTTTATGAATCGAATTAAAAGTTAGGATTACTTTATTGGGGTAAAGCTTAGGAGAATTAGCTATTTTATCAATGCCTGTGTATGTATTAAGTATTTATATACCTGTCTGTTCTAAAGCACTTTGAGATATAAACAGCGGTTCTCAAACGTTCAGTACGGATCACATTTTATTATAAAGGGATTTACTCTCCTCCCCATTTGTAATATCCTAACGTCTCTGTGGCAACTATATTGGATAAGTAATACTAGGGTAACCTTTAATTCATGTTTAGCTGTCTTTTAATACAGTACAATCACTGGAGATGAGGAGAACCAGCACCAGGTGGCCAGCAAGTAATTTCTCTAAGGCCTTGTCTACGCGCGAAAGTTTTTACAGCTTTACAGGCATCATGAAAACAGTACGATCCTCATACTATAGATATAGTTGCACTGGTAGAAAGGTGCTTATACCAATATAACTTTTTTTATATATGGGAAGGAGAATAGAGGTGTATCTGTATAAGACAACTTTGTACGTACTCATAGACTTTCAGGACAGAAGGGATCAACGTGATCATCTCCTCTGACCACCTGCACATTGCAGGCCACAGAACCTCACTTACCCTCTCCTGTAGCAGGTCCATAATCTCTGGCTAAATTACAGAAGTCCTCAAATCTTGATTTAAAAACTTCAGATGTATAATCGTGTCCATACTAGGTGGGCTGTAGTGGTGTAATTATATTGATTTAAAAAACCACGACCCCCAAGCAACATAGACTGGTACAAAAACAGTGTGCGGACTAGGTCTAAAAGTTTCCATGTAGACAGTAACCTCTGTCTTAATTTTATTCCTTAGAACTTTGTCTGGAACCTCAGAGGCTTCCACCATCCCTTTCTTAATCCCATTCTTTAAACTGCATGCATTTGAACTCTGGTTGTGAACAGGATAAATCTGGCTAGTGATTTCCTGGGTAGCTTGCATTGGTTGAAGGAAAAAGGCCCTACCTCCTTTCTTAGCTAATTGGTATGTAACTGCCCAACTTCAGTGTTGCATTGGTAACTTAGCAGGAGTCCTCCCCATTTCAATAAATCACAGGAATGGCTGTTCTCTTTAATGTGATGGTATAACAGTGTGGAGACTAAAAGCAGTGCAACCTGTTCAAGGTGGAGCACTGTGTATGCTGGGATTTGTGGGTGTTGCAGCTCCAGAATAAAGATGGAGGCACATGTTTTAAAACTTCACGAGCTGCACTTAGTCAATGCCTGGTTTAGATACATTGCTTGCATATCACTATTGTCCATTAGTTGATTGCAAACAGTTCAATAGCTGTTTTCTAAACTTTTTTTGTTTAAGGACCTTGGGTCTGTTTGCAAGTCTCTTTATCTTAAGCATTGATACCAGTAAGGGGCAATAAATGTCAGGTATTTTCATGATGGAATAGATTGTTATAGATGGAAACTCATTAAGAGATTCCAAATGGTTCAGCTATTAAAATTTCTGTGCAGAGGCAGTCTAATTGCCTCCCTTCCCACGTTCTTCATTAACATGGACTTTCACTAGGCATTTCATTACCTACCCCCCACCCACAGCTGATTGTTCAGACTCCATTTCTACAATTAACTGAATAGGTCACAAGCCATGTAGATGCAGTCTCTGTACTAGTTAGAACCAGAACTATGTACTAGGAGGCCTTTTTTTCTAAAATTATGCCTTTGAATGTTCTTTACTATTGCAGCACATCCATAAAAGCCTCAAATCCCTTTTCCAAACCAGTTCTTTTGAATATCATAAAATACAGATTGATCCTATGTGGGGACTGCAAGAGAGGCTTCTCTGCAGTGCTCATCATGTCTTAGAGCAGGGACTGGCAACCTTTGGCACATGGCCTGATAGGGCAAGCCCCCGGCGGGCTGTGCTGGTTTGTTTACCTGCCGCATCTGCAGGTTCGGCTGATTGCAGCTCCTATTGGCCACGGTTCGCCCCTCCAGGCCAATGGGGGCTGCGGGAAGCGGTGCGGGCCAAGGGATGTGCCGTCCACTGCTTCCCACAGTCCCCATTGGCCTAGAGCGGCGAACCACAGCCAGTGGAGCTGTGATCAGCCAAACCTGCAGCTGTGGCAGGTAAACAAATCAGCCTAGCCTGCCAGAGGGCTTACCCTGGCAGGCCGTGGGCCAAAGGTTGCTGATTCTTGTCTTAGAGTATGTCACGAGCATTAAAGAACTTATCTTCTCAATGTGCTTCTGAGTTAGGGAAATGTTATCCCCATTTACTGATGAGGACTTGAGGCACAGAGAGGTGAGGTGACCTGGGCCAGGCCCTACAGGAAGTCTTTGCCTGCATCCTCATTGGAAATGCAGCTTCCAACCTGAGTTAAAGTGAAGTCTGGACCTTAACTCGCATCCCCAGCCACATATGCTAGATCAGATTTATAACACCTCTCCAATCCTGGGTCAGTGGCTTTTCAGTGTGGACAATTACACTGGTCTACAATTTAAGTCGTCTGCTTCAGAGATAAAATGTGATATTTATCATGTATTTTAATGTGCTGAATTCAAATATGACAAAACTGGCTACTGTTTCTAAGATATTTAAGTTTTTACATTTTATGTCTATGTATATTGTGTAGATAGAGTTTTAATCATAAATTGTAAACCTAGGTCTTTTCATGTGTTTATGGTTGTTTTACATGATATTTTACCTGTCCTGTTTATGTAACACTTTCAAAATCAGCAAAAGGATTATATAAATGCAATGTATTATGAAACAAAAGGCAAAAAACTATGATGTACATAGTTTAGTCCTATTCAGTGTCTACTCAGCGCTTCTTGGCTTGTCTCTTGTATTCATTAAATGGAGCATCTCTTGTCACTGTCTAGCAATGGTCTGCAAGCATTGATGGGCTCCATTTGCCCTGATAGCGTTTCTCCATTGTTGCAATGTCCTAGTGAAATTGCTCGCCGTGCTCGTCGCTCACTGCTCCGCAGTTCGGTGGAAAAAAATCTAGATGAGAGTGCAAAAAATGTATCTTTAGTGACATGTTGCAACCCAGGCTTTTGTATGCCTTGAGGAGGTTTTCCACCAACAACCTGTCTTTTTCCGAGAAAATGTATTGCCACTGACTGGAAGGTTTTCCATGCCGTCTTTTCCTTGCCATGCAGTGCATGGTCAAATGCATCATCTCGAACAAGTTCACGAATCTGAGGACCAACAAAGACACCTTCCTTTATCTTAGCTTCACTTAACCTTGGAAATTTTCCACGGAGGTACTTGAAAGCTGCTTGTGTTTTGTCAATGGCCTTGACAAAGTTCTTCATCAGACCCAGCTTGATGTGTAAGGGTGGTAACAAAATCTTCCTTGATTCAACAAGTGGTGGATGCTGAACACTTTTGCACCCAGGCTCCAATGACTGTTGGAGTGGCCAATCTTTCTTGATGTAGTGGGAATCTCTTGCACGACTATCCCATTCGCAGAGAAAACAGCAGTACTTTGTGTATCCAGTCTGCAGACCAAGCAAGAAAGCAACAACCTTCGAATCGCCACAAAGCTGCCACTGATGTTGGTCATAGTTTATGCACCTCAAAAGTTGTTTCATATTGTCATAGGTTTCCTTCATATGGACTGCATGACCAACTGGAATTGATGGCAAAACATTGCCATTATGCAGCAAAACAGCTTTAAGACTCGTCTTTGATGAATCAATGAAGAGTCTCCACTCATCTGGATCGTGAACGATGTTGAGGGCTGCCATCACACCATCGATGTTGTTGCAGGCTACAAGATCACCTTCCATGAAGAAGAATGGGACAAGATCCTTTTGACGGTCACGGAACATGGAAACCCTAACATCACCTGCCAGGAGATTCCACTGCTGTAGTCTGGAGCCCAACAGCTCTGCCTTACTCTTGGGTAGTTCCAAATCCCTGACAAGGTCATTCAGTTCAGCTTGTGTTATGAGGTGTGGTTCAGAGGAGGAGGATGGGAGAAAATATGGCTCTTGTGACATTGATGGTTCAGGACCAGAAGTTTCATCCTCTTCCTCTTCCTCGTCTGACTCAAGTGAGAATGATTGTGGTGCATCAGGAACCGGCAGTCCTTCTCCGTGGGGTATTGGGCGTATAGCTGATGGAATGTTTGGATAATGCACAGTCCACTTTTTCTTCTTTGACACACCTTTCCCAACTGGAGGCACCATGCAGAAGTAACAATTGCTGGTATGATCTGTTGGCTCTCTCCAAATCATTGGCACTGCAAAAGGCATAGATTTCCTTTTCCTGTTCAACCACTGGCGAAGATTTGTTGCACAAGTGGTGCAGCATATGTGTGGGGCCCACCTCTTGTCCTGATCTCCAGTTTTGCAGCCAAAATAAAGGTGATAGGCTTTCTTAACCCTAGTGGTTATACTGCGCTTTTGTGATGCAAAAGTCACTTCACCACAAACATAGCAGAAGTTATCTGCACTGTTCACACAAGTACGAGGCATCTCTGCTCACTTTGGCTAAACAGAAATGTGTCCATTTGCAAAATCAAACACTGACAAATAAGAGAGCACGACACTGTATGATTTCTAGAGCTGATATAGGGCAATTTGTTCAGCAGAGTGATGTAAGCTTCGTTATGATTGCATCATCCATGACTTCTAGGAATAACATGATGCAGTTCATATAATGTATGATGCAATACCAGCTTCAGATTGCATCATTCATTGTTTTGCCTAAAAAGCAAGTACTGTCCAAACCCAGTCATAGATTTATTCATAGATCCAGTCAGATGTATTTTAGTCATTTCTGGTTTAAATTGAGATCCCTTCCCTTTATAACTCTCTTATCCTCCGCCATTCCCATGTCAAGGGTCATATATACTGACCCAATAGCATATCTTGAAAACTAGAGCCAATCAACAATTTTAAGCATCATTTTCGTTTTGAGTGACCCAGAATTAGTAAAGTTTGACTACATTTATTTCAGAAGCATTTTGGCTGTAGAGCAGTGTTATGGGAGCTCAGGTTAATTGTGTAGTATATCTTTGCTGAATTGAAGAGTAGAGAATGAGCAACCTTCATGACTTAATTCTGGAGCACATTGGAAAGCATCAGAAAGAGAGCCAGCATCTGACCTTTGGTCCATCACTTATCTCTGTTCCTCTCAAAATCTGGACTATAACCCTAAAACACAGCCTGTTCGGATAGACTCAGAGCTGATGCAGTGACCTTCTAGCTTTTGATTGAATTGGCCAGATCAGTTGATATGCATTGTCTTGAATGATATCCCTGCTGAAAAATAGTTAAAGCAAGTCTGTCAGCAATGATCAGTCTTGTCCTGATAGCCCTTCTGAATGTGAGAAGACAGCTCAGAGGGGACAGAGCCTTTAGAATATGCAGCAACCTTTAGACTGTCATGTGTCATCTTTTAAAATGAAGTTTGAGGCCTAGGTGTCCAGATAGCAAGTGTGAAAAATCGGGACTGGGGTGGGGAGTGGGGGTAATAGGTGCTTATATATGAGTTACAGTTTTGGAAAGTATTTATTGTAATATTAACTGGATTTTTATTGAAATTCTGTATGAAGGAAACCTGTTCAATGAAACTATTCTGATAGAAGTGACAGAGTCCTGTGACACCTTAAAGACTAACTAAAAGTCTTAAGCTGCCACAGGACACTCTATCACTTCTGCAATTCCATACTAACATGGCTACCTCTCGTATTCTGATAGGTTCTTCAAATTTGAACTCATAAGATCCACTGCTATGGTCAGTCTCTTTCAATTAGCCTATAATCAAGGGTCTGGGGATTTTAAAGGAAGGAGTGTCTCTGAGCAGGGGACAGAGAGTCTGGACGTTTGACTCTGCCCTAGACCACAGCAAGGGAAGTGGCAAATAGATGTACAAATCTCTGTATGTTGGTATCCTCCTTCTGTAAACTAAGCATTCCACTTTGCAGACCTAATGGCTTGTCATTTTGTTTTGGGATCTACAGGTGAAAGGAGGTAGAGAATTGCCTAGTGTTCTTCAAAACTAGCTCTGATCCCTGCTGAACTGAACAGCTGTTCAGGGTGATGTCACCTTTTGGGTGTCGGTCTAGATTACACTCAAAATTTAGCATTACTTCAATGCTTTCCTCTTCTCAGTATTCCAGATAATAGATAAATAAAAATAATTATATAAACACACTGCAAGCTTTTCTGTCTTCTGGTTTTCCCAGTGTGCTCCCTCTTCTGCAACCTGTCCTTTAGGTTATAACCGTTCTATGGCAGGAACTGCTTTATAGGTTCTGCACAGTGCAGAGTGTGCTCTTGCACTTAACAAATAATTTATAATAGAGATCTCCAAAGGGCTCCCTCTTCCCCACTGAACTGTCCAGTTAATTACGTAGTAATGCCCCGTTGGTTGCGAATTCTAATAAGCTTTAAAATGGTGTGGGCTTAGGGTTGTAACCTTCATGTTTGTATATAAGACCCTCTTCTGCTTCAAAGCTACAAGAAATTAGACAATTATGGCTAAGTAGAAGAGCAGTTAGGAAAAAAAAAATACAGCTAATGCTCTCTCATAGACAATTGAATTAACACGCATCATGTTGACCATTCTGTTTATATGCAGTAACCCATTCACCCACCCTTCTTTGGTTTTTTAGATTTGAAGTTATTTGGACAATGATCCTTGGGGCTTGTACACACTAGCACTTACCACAGGATAATTTAAGTCGCTCAGGGGTTTGAAAAAGCCACGCCTCCCAAGCAATGTAAGTTACACCAACCTGAGAGTTGAGGTGGACAGTGGCCAACATAACTACTGCCGCTCGGGGAGGTGGAGTAATTATGCTGCTGGGAGAGCTCTTTCCCATTGGCACTAGCAGTGCTACAGCAGTGCAGCTACATCACGACAGCCTGCGTCACAGTAGAGATTCAAGTGTAGACTAGCCCGCAGAGTGTGGTTCTCGTGCTGCATGTGGCTCTTTAATGTGTCTTCTGTTGCTCTTTGCAGCACATGATAGTAAAGCACTGTGTGATTTAATTATTAACCAATCAGGATGCTTTTATGACATTATTAACCTATTGTAGTTGATAAAATAATAATCCTTGGCCCATTGTTTTGCCGTGAGAATAGTGTGTGTGTGTGTGTATATATATATATGTGTATGTGTATGTATATGTGTGTGTGTGTATGTGTATATAATATATATATATAATTTAGGGATGGAGATAATACTTAGTCCTGCCATGTCAAGGGCCTAGATGAGAAGACCTTTCGAGCTCCCTTCCAGTCCCATGGATTATATCGATATATCTATATAAACTATTTCCTTTTTCATACTGTTTAAACAAGATTATATAGCACTATAAACAAAACCATAAATTCACACTCCTGTGGCACTTTTGGGTGATGTTGATCGCTAATTTGGCTCCTGAACCACAGAGATCTGAGTATCACTGAGATAGGGATTGTCTTGTTATATGTTCATCATTTGTTTTTGGTTTTTCACTTGTTTTACTGTAGTGCCTAGTTCAGTGCCTAAAACATTGTGGGGACTTCCCCAGTATAAATACTTATTATTTCTCTGGCAGCTAACAGACAGAAAAGAATAGTCCCTGCTCGTAGGAGCTTGCAGTCCCAGGCTTCAATCATGCAAAAATTTAGGAATGTGTTTAACTTAATTTGTCTTCAGTAGGACTGTTTGTGTGGCTGAAGTTCAGCACATACAGTAGTCATGTGAAAGAGCTGTAAGTGAAGGGACCTGATCAACACATTATCATGGAGTACGTATTGCTAAGGCTTGGCATGCATAGCATATACTGGATTTTTAAAAAAATGATTTGCCTATAATGACTTAGATTTTTTTTTTCAATTTTTTAAAAAATTACATAGAGAAGAATGCAAGGAGACAGCTCGTGGAAGAAGGGAGGATGAAGGAAGTGAGCTGTTAAGAAGGCAGAGTGAAAAAGTAGTGCCCTCAATCAGAGAGGGCATCCCAACTATAGAGAGGAATGTAGGAATTGGTGTAGAGATGCAAATGGAAGGAGACAGTGTTCGACAGGTGAAGAGATCTGTAGTGTGTTACTTCCTGCAAGGATTTGGGCCCAGAAGCACTGAAGCGATAGTTCTCAATATAACAGAGGCGATTAAAATGACAATTCAGAGCCTTACTGTTAAACATTTTGTCTGTGTCCATCCTCCTGGGTTTACACAAAAAATGTGTAAATTTTGGCTGCCTCAGCAGGACAGAGTAATGATGTTGTAATGCTTGTGTGTGCATTTGAGACTGGATGGAGTTCACAAAATTTAATCCTTTATTCTCTATTTTTGAGGGTAGGGGAGAGAGTTTAGCTGAGTGTTTTTCTTTGAATTCTCTTGCTCTTTTGAGTTCTCCTATGTTTTCCACTGGGCTCCTTATTTAGGATAAAATGATCTGCGCAAATTGGAACAGTAACATCTGCCATAGACTTCTGTTAGTACCTACCATCTCTATTGAACTAGTGCTGCTGTTAAAACAAGTGTCTGTTTTGGTTTCCTAACCAGAAAGGTTTGTCCCTCGATTCTTCTATATGTTCTAGAGCAACACAATGCAATTCACTACCCATGATGATTTTCTTGTCTTTACAGATATAACTGGGGATTTAAAATGCTTTATTTGGAAAATTCCCACTGATTTTCCTTGCTCAATTCCCCATTAAGTAATGTCCTAAAGTGAAAAAGCCAGTTAAACTAGTAGGTTACGTCTCATCATAGTGTTTGTCACTGTTTTGGGCCATTATTTGTCCATTTCATAATTTTTAGTTCTGAGAGGCTATGAAAGTTGAAAAATGGAGTCTGAATTAGGTCCAGAAAGACCCTCCAAAATATTTACAATCACAACAGCGCTCTGAACCTACATACACTAGGACCTGATCTAGAGTACAAAGTTGTCTCAGAGTTGTCTTTTCCACCACAGGCTTGCATATGTCCACACCCAAATTACACTCCTGCCAGCATAACCCAAACTTTGTCACCAGAATAAAACCATCTCCCTGGACAATTAAGTCTTTGCCAACATACTTCCACTGGCAAAATGCCAGCACGGACACTGTATTACCTGTGCTGGTAGAACAGTCCTTTTCCCCTCACCTCACCATCTCTCTGGATTCGCTGCCCCTGCTTGACAGAGACCCGACCACAACCTCCACTGTGACAGTGGACAGGTTGTGAGATCCAGAGAAGGGGGAGAACCTCAGCAGTGTCCTGCAAGGATGAATTAATAGAAGAGGGGGATGCAGACCCCATGGAGAGCCAGAACCTGATCCAGACAAGCCCAGAGAATGAGCCCAGTGAGGAAGGGGAAGGGAGTACAGGTAGGTGTATTGCTGCCTGATTTTTTAAGTGCATATTTTTCTTCACAATTCCCCGAACTTTCCCAATATACTGTTCCCCTCTTTCAAAATGGCGCCCATTGATGTAGTCAGAGAACAAAGGAATTAACTTTTAAAGTAGCTAGTTTTTAAAATAAACATGTATTAGCAATTAAATAAGACTATTTGAATCGTTTAATAGCTGACATGTTTTGGCATCAAGATAGCTGAAATTCTAATATATTAGAAAAATCAGTTCTTTACAAACAAAGATACTGACACTAAAACCTGAGTTTAAACGTAAAGAACATAGGAAATTAAAAATATCCCTTGCAAGCAATCCAGTGACTGTCTTGTCAGGATACCTTATTTTTAAGAGTAAACTTTTACAGTAAACGTAATATAAACATTGCAAAAGACAGAGATTTGGTTCACAAGTCCCGTTTCCCCCGTCCACAGCAAAATATGTTCATGCTGTGCTCCAACAGAGGTGAAGGTGGTATTCTTGCCTCGGGGTGGGGGGTTTCACTTGCAGCGCTAGACAGCGAGGACAACCCTTGTTCCCTTGTAGGGTATTGTTTTCAAAGAGATACTCTGATCCTTACCCAGACATTTCTAGGAATGGTAGCCTTGTTGTCATTTCCCCCACCCCACTCCCCGATAGAAGACCTTGCCATGCCATTCTGCAATGAGCTCCAGTGGCACCATGGTGATAAACAACCTTGTGGTACGGACCAGTTGCCTTCTCTGGGTCTTTGTGATCCCCTGTAGCAATGTAGCCGCCATTATCACCACTGCCATAATAATTTTATCAATATTTACAGCACTATCCCTACACTGAGCCCCATCGCACCCCGTATCCCCCACCTATCCCCTTATAAAGATGGGCTTACAACAGGACTCCAGTGCTATTCTTCATGCCTAGAGCTACAGAGCAGTCCTGAAGCATGCTGTCCTGGTGCTCTGCATGTTTTTATAAAGACTGTTATGGGAAAAGTTTTAGGAAGTTTTTTGAGACATATTTTTCTTTCTGTTATCCCTGTAAATCTAGCAATGTCTCTATTTGTTTATCAGCCTTCTTGGCCAGGCTATCCTTAAGAAGCACCCCTTGCACTTCTGAAAGGCTGGCGATCAGGAGAAGAAAAAAGCGGACAAGGAAGGATATGTTCTCAGAGCTTCTCCAACTCTCCGAGGCTGCTGACTGGGAGAGTAGCGATTGGAGGGTAACGCATGATGGACACTGGTCAGAAGGACCAGACCTGGAATGATCATATGCTCAAAGAAGGCAGAGGGACTGAGGGATGCATCAGGAAATGCCCCAGGACATTGACTCTGATCAAACAACAAATAGAGATGTTGCAAAATATTATGGAGCAAAATGCCCAAAGACCTCCCAGTCAGCTTTTGCACTCACTGGACAATTTGATGTTCACAAGACCATATGCCAAACAAGGCACGAGCATAGCCTGCTGTCTTATCCCTATCACTCAACAGTGGTGGAAATAAGGAAAACGATAACTATACGTACCCTGATCTGCAAGATCAGTCAGCAAGCACCTCGCTCTTTGCTTTTTAATATACACAATAAAAGTATAAAGGTCCTAAGGCTTTTATTTAAGGTTTTGTAAGTGTTGATAAACCTCAGTTTTTTCTGTTCTACTCTGTAAAATTATTTTTTGAAAAATCAGTCTGTTGGGTGAAGGTTAGGACCGAAGGGCCACCCATCCCACTAAATTAATAGGCATTTATAAATCATTTAAAAAAACACATTTAAACCAACTTGCACACAAGCAGCACACTGCAATTCCATGGCATACCTTAGTGATCTTTTAAGGCTTCCTTCAGCCATACAGCTCCTCAACATGCTCATGTGTCTGGCTGTTCAAAATACAGCAGGCAGTCTTTCCACTTCACCCTTCCATCTTGCTAGTAATGTTTCCCCCTTTGCGTCACAAATATGTTCAGCAATAACAATAGGAATATTTGCTTGGCTGTGATCCACCGTAGGCAGGAGGGATCACCAGCGTCCTTTCAGTCTACCAAATACACGTTCAACAGTTGTCCTGCACCTGCTCAGTTAAATCTCTCCTTGCTGTTGTCCAGAAGTCCGGTGTATGATTTCAGGAGCCAGAGATGCAAAGGGTAGACTGGGCCCCCAGAATCACTGTCGGTGTTTCAACCTCACCAATGTGAATATACTGGTTTAGAGAGAATGTCCCTGGCTGCATCTTTTGGAAACCTCCTGTACTCCTAAAGATGCGAGTGTCATGCACCTTTCCTGACCAGCTAGTGTTAATGTCAGTGAAATGCTCTCAGTGATCCACCAGCTCTTGCATAGCGATGGAATAATATCCCTTTCTATTTATATGTTTGGAAGCAAGATCGGGGGAGGAAGGTACAGTACTGGGATGTATTCTACCAGTTACCCAACCACAGTTTGGAAAGCCCATTTCTTCCAATCTGTATATATTTCCTGCACATTGCCAGAGTCTCTCGATCTAGTGCAGCAGGAGGTGTTACTGGCCTTGCACACCTGCATGACAACTACCCCATCATGGATTTTCCAATCCTGAACTAATTACCCTCTGACCAACAGCATTTCTGGCTTGCAGATTTCCAGGGAGTGAGCACTACCCACTTTTCCACTGTCAGAATACAGGCATGTCGTGTCTAGGCGCATTTAACATGTGGGATTTCAGCTTCACACAGTCGACAAAAAAAAAAAAAAAAGAAAGAAAGGAAAAACTAAAAATATAAAAACTTTCTTTAGGGTGGGCGATTTCGCCCGCCATTGAAGTCAATGGGGTTTTGGCTATATGCGGTTTCCGCTTTACGTGGAAACCACGGAACGGAACCCTCGCATAAGACGCAACATGCTTGTAGCTCTCTTTCTGGTGTCTCTGCACATGAGGGCTGGGGCAAGCTCAGCATACAGATCCAGGAATGTGGCGTTTTGCATCTGAAAGTTCTGTAGCCACTACAGCTCCTCACCATTCAGTGTTCATTTCTCAGGCCCACAACTGCCCCTCCATTATATAGATGCTTGCAACACCCTGTGATGTTTTTTTAATGCATGTCTGTACCATCTACTCCTCCTCTGAGTGTCCTGTCTCCTTTTCATCAAGCACCGTCGACCACTAGTGTAGTGGCAGTCATTGAAGTTCCACAAATATAGATCTGTGCACTTTATCTCTAAACAGACCTGAGAACTCCACTAGTTCTGTTCAGGATCTGTTTTTGCTGGTGAGAAGGCAGAGAAAGAAAAGCGGTGCAAGGAATGATGAGAATTTTTTAAAAGGCATGAAAATTATGGGATAGAAGAAATATGGATTGGGGGAATGGGAATTGTGGGAACCCCAAGATCCCATAATTGCATGAGCTCAGTGTTGGTAACCCACAATGTACTGCAAAAATGTCCTATAAGGCATTGTGCTGGACACTATTGCAGGGGATGTAGCAGTCCTTCTGTTGACACAGCTCCTCACGGGGGTGGATTCTCTAGCGCTAGCAAAAGCAGCCCAGTGTACATGCATTCGAGTAGCACTGCAATGTCAACAACCGTAAACCAGCAAAAGTTCTGGTGGTGAAACTTTCTAGGGTAGATGTGATCTAGTATTACTGATCTACTTAGTTCAACCACTGCTGTTGGATGTGAAGTAGGAATTAAACTAGGGAAGTGCCATGACCTGTGTTTATGCAGGAAGTCAGATTAGATGATCACAATGGTCCTGTCTGGGCTGACAATCTATTATCATATGTGGGAGCAAAGGGTTTACCACACTACATCAAACCATTGGTTTATCACATCCAATTTTCTCCTTCCAGCTGTAACCCATAGTGTGCCTGGCCAATTATATAATGCTTTAAGCTGAATGGAAAATTCCTTCTGCCTTCTGCAGAAAATCCCCAGAATCTACTGCTGCCCTAAAGCGTGTTGTTTAATTGCCTTACCTTAGGATACAGAAGTACAGATGTCATGGGCCATAAAATTATCCAGCCAGTATTTAACTATTTATATAGCAATCAACACAATGGGGCCTCAGTCTAATTTAAACCTTTGGGAGTTACCGTAATATGAATTATCCTCAGATATTATAAAGGCAGGCAAGGTTGGCCAAAGTATTAAAATGATTAAGGTGACTGGATAAAGTGCTGTGCAGTAAAGAACTGATATCATTTCACTGACAGTTAAATAGCTTGTTTCCTGTGTTCAGAAACAATGCTTAGAGTATTATGTTTATTAAAGAATTAAAACTGGTACTCAACTTTTTTTGTGAGTGGTCTTAAGTAAGCATTCAAAGTAAACAATGCAGCATACAAGTAGGTCGGTTTTAGTCATGTTTCCACAGCTGTAACACTTCCCTTTCTTCCAGTCTGCATCGCACAGAATGCGCTTATTTTCCCTCCTTTCCCCATTGCCAAACTTCCACTTGCCAAGATGACTTTGCTTGACACTCGTGGCTGCTATGGAGTTTGAAATGTAGTCCTTGACACTAGGCATCAAATTGCAGGGCTGGGCAACCTGACCCAGTTCGTGTGAGGCTGGAAGGCAGTGATTACTTCTCTGAACAGCAGCAGGAACCATTATAGTCCTGTCAGTGTATTTCTAGACTTCACTAGGATACTAGGGAGAAAGCAACTTGAGATAGCAAATTCCGTTTTAATTTTGATAGAAATGTAAACTCTGGCTTCCCTATTTCCTTACCTGAGTTGTGCTGCTGTTCAATACAGCACATGAGAGCCTGCAGTCCCAACGCTTTTTATAATTAGAAAATACATGGATTGACTTTTTTTTTATTATTTTTTTTTAACTTAAATGCTGATGAAAGGAATGGGATTAATAGCCCTAGGTAGTGACTTCTTCTCTTTATTCACCGCCCATCAGCAGCTCATGCTTCCTCTGTATTGTGTTGGCTGGTGTTTGGAGCTGCAGGTGGGGGAAGACCTCTAGCAGTGAGAAGCCTTAATCATTGTGGTCCAGTCCCTCCGTGATGATGCTGTTGGGGATTCTCAGAAGCCCCTTTCTTAATGTTCTGTCGTCAAAGGGAGGTTGGTGGATTTCCTGCCTCAGGAGTTCACCCTCCTCTCTCGTATCCCTGTGGATGTTACTGAATCATTCCTGACACAAATACATGTCCCTGGGGATCATGAAACTATAGCTGGGGGGCATATTTTTTAAACGTTGAAAGGGACTGGATTGCACCAAATGGCATATATGCAAATTTTAAAACAATTTCCATTGGGAGCCTGCCCCGGGACACTTATAAGTCTTCGTCCCTAATTCACACTTCAAGTAGTACAAGCTGTAAACTGCTATAAGTATACTTATGGTGTGTGTGCAGTGGGGGTGGGGGGTGCAGGGGTAGAGAGTACATATTTATATGTTAGGAACAAATATATGATAAAGCAGATTCTTCCTACTTCTGTCCCCTCACTGGCATGTTTTAGAGTGTCCCCATTTAGGGGAGGAAAATAAATAAGGGAAAAGTTTCTCCCTCTCTGCTTTTTTTAATGAATTTTCTGGACATGCATCAGTATGCACCAAGCCAGTATCTCCTTGAGGTGGGATTTACACAGCTTGGATTTTGGACCACTGAAATGTGGCCTCTGGACTGAAGATGTAAGAGGCACAGAGACACACACATGCTTCTAGCCTTGTGGTGGAAGTAGCATAGCATTCGCCATTTTTCTTGTAATTCCATTTCTGTCAGGCACCTTGTGCGGGAGGCTACCCCCCACTCCTTAGAGAAAATATCTTAGTAAATTCCACCCGAATTTCTGCTGGACAGTGAGAGCAAGAACATGAGAGTGGTGTCAGAGTTCCCCTGCCTGGTAGGTTAATCAAAGAAAATTGATCAAAAGCATAAAAGTGTGGGGAGGGATTCCTCAATCAGGTAAGATGCTAGGTTGTGTGCCCTCCATGTACATTTTGCAGAGTCTGAAATAGTGGTGGGCCTAGACAAATGTGCATTGTAACTGTCACACTGCCTGATATGGGACACAGCTAAGAGTGCCAATCTCAGACTGCCAGAGAACAGGGCATGTACTCCCTAGTATACTCTATCATAAGACTTCACCAAGCCAGTAACAAAGAGATGCTTCCAAATTACTATATTAGTTGTTATGAAGCCACAGACAGTCCCCTTCAGGCCTTCTAGTCCCTCATGCACCACCAAGACAAACCAGACTATGATGAAAGCCTATTCAAACCATACTTTATCACACCTTAGGTTATTCCAGCTCCAGAGAGCCAGCCACTTACCCCAAGTCAAAATGTACTTCAGGATCTCTCTGAAAACTCATGCTGATAGCCAATCCTTTAGTTAACTAAAATGAAAGGTATATTAATATTTTTTTAAAAAAGAAGAGGCATTTAAAAGATTAAAGTGAATTATACATTACAGTTGTTTTCAGAGTCTGTAGATCAGAGTTACAGCAGTGGTGTTAAATCTGCTAGCTTGCAATAAGTCTCTCTGTTTCACCCAGAAGAGGGGAGTCCATAGTCCATTGTTCAAAGCTCCCATTGTTAGAAGTCACAGTCCAGATATGTGGATCAGGAATAGGGCAAGGAGGTGGTCACTATCTCCAATTTATACCCCCTAATCCATATGCCTGGTAAAGTATTGTCTCAAACATAGAGCTATGCATCATATATTCTACATGACTTGCTGAGTTATGGGGCATCCATCGTCCATATGTTCCATGAGGCGTCCTCGGGATAGGCCTACTTAAGGAGCCGATTCTCTATTGGCCCATTAACATATGGCCGGCTAGTCTTGATATAAATCTGTCTTGTGATGTTATCTCAGAACACAACACGTTTAGTAGCAAGCATACAGTAAAATTTCATAGCTTTATACCCAGTGTTGTTACACACATTTAAATAAGATACCATTCAACAGATTATAACTTTTCCAGTGATACCTTACAAGGCAGTTTGTACAAGATTTATCACAGTTGTGTAACATTGGTGAGAACATTAGTGCAGACAGTCACCTTTCTTTTTATACAGCATCACAGTCACTTCGGGTTTATGTTGATTTTTACTGCATGTTAAATTGCCTCCATGTATGTTATGAGGAATGCCCAACAATATCAATAAAATATTGTCTCCATACTAAAACTTAATAGTATTGATTGATGGCTGAAGGAGCTAGGATGTTGAGTGCTTTTCTGACAGTAACCACACTTGAAGATTTTACTTCAAATTGAATAATATAAATTTAACCTATGGGTGATGTTCACCTGAAGGGTTCAATTGCTGTCTTAGACTGAAGAGAGTAAAGGTTAAGTGGTTTGTAAATGTCATTAGAACTCCCTTAAGCCAATTACTGCTTCTGATTTAGGTCTTGTAGTGCTTTTAGCATTTAAAAAAGATACTAACGTTTAAAGACGAAATATCCTGTGATCCATACAAGATTTATAGCTCTGGCATCTCATGTTTTGTTGTAGTGTCCACTTACCAAAAAATAAACCGGCAACTGCATATATTATACATTGTGTGAGGGCAAGATATCCTTTGAGTTAACTGATCTCATCTCCTTGTCAGTATATGGAAATAAGCCCTTGGTTTACAGCCTGCTGCTCTCGAAGTATAAAAGAACATCTCTAAAGAACTCGCTGTTTGCTCTTGTGCAGTCTGCAGTTGCACACTCCATTTTTTAGGCCAAAAGCATTAGAACAGATCACCTATTATGGTGCAGTAGTAAAATTGCAACGGGCTGTAGCAGTGACAGATGACCCTCTAGTAAGCTGATATAAATCTCTGAAGTTGCATAAGGTCAGAGCTTTGTGCATTCTTGTGAGCTGCAATTGCGGCTCCTGGCCTGTTCATGAAAATTCCTTAGGGCCAAATGCTCAGTTTTTAAAAATTGTTTTTGGACTACAACTACTTTGTCAGAGTTGCTCTTTCATAGGGACTTTATGAGGCATGAATTATGGGCTTGGGGAAAAAAAATTGGTTCTGAAGCTTTGGGAGGTAACTTGTTGCTGCAGCTGAGCCAGTGGTTCTTGCTTTGTCCAAATGATTGTTCAGGAGCTAATGACAAGCCACCTCTTCCAGAAATGTCTCCAGTTCACTGGCCCTTATAGAGCAGCTGATGTTTTGTTGTCTACTTTCGTTCTGTCCTCCCAAAACAACAAACTATTGGTTCTTTGTCAGTACTCATTCAGTTAGTTCTCTGGTTACCACTCTGCTAGAGTGAAAATCAAAGAACCAGACAGTTAGGGACAGCAGTTAGGAAGCAGTGTGAAAATAAAATTAAAGGACAGCTTTAGGCAATAAATGACTAAATACGATACCAAACAATTCTATGTTAAAACCAAATGACAACAGAGCTGGGGCCCTGAGTCCAGGCCACCCATGGCTCATAGAGGTGAGCTGAGGTCTAATCCCATTTCCCCCAATGGAGGCTCAGGATGTTGAGGATGACAGAAACAGGCGCAGATCAGGAAGCTACATCTCCAGCTTGCAATTCTTTGTCCTGCCCAAATGAGGCAATCATGCCACCGCTGCCTACCTCAGCCCACTTGAAGAAGAAAAGACAGTTACCTTTCGTAACTGGTATTCTTCAAGATGCATTGCTCATGTCTATTCTACATCCCGCCCTCCCTCCCCTCTGTCGGAGTGGTCTAACAAGAAGGAACTGAGGGAGAGCCCCTTAGCGCACCAGGGCGGCATCACTTCAGGGGTCTCCGGAGGGCGCTCCTCCCCCTACGGGTACTGCTAGGGGAAAAATGTCTGGCACCAGTGCACGTGGCGAGCACACACACCTACTGTGGAATAGACATGAGCAACACAGCTGGAAGAACACCAGGTAGGAAATGTAACTGTCTTTTCTTGTCAATTTCATGGCTCTAGTTGTGAGCCCTGTAGGAGGATGCCTGGCTGGATATGGGCTGGAAGGTGTCAAGAGTTTTCTGAGTGCTCCTGCTCTGAGTTGGAGACAGTTATAGCTGTGCAATTGACAAGAATGTCCATTTCACTGCTGGTGGTAGAGTGCAGTGAAACTGAGCAGTCCTGGGCTCATAGCTCTGGCTGTAACGGGGATGGAGGGGCAGGTGGATTATCAGTGCCCCACACTTGGCTGTCTGGGCCCCACAATGCCCCACTTCAGTCAGTGCAAGTGCTCCTGGTGAGGAGGTGCTCCACCAGCAGGAGGAGGGTAGTGTGGACACCAACAGCCAGTTGACTTACTGTGGTGGCTGTAGGTCAACCTAAATTTAAGTCAAACTAATTTTGTAGCGAAGACAAGCCCTAAGATACAAGTGGATCAATAGGGAATATCAAACTTGTTTAAGACTTTGAAGGTGGGGACAAGATTTAATTTGCCTTGGAAGAGAAGGAGTTTAAATAGAGATTGAAAAGGGGAAGGAGAAATCATTAAATGAGGGGCAATTAAGGTAACCTGAACAACTGGATAAGAAAATAGTGTGAACACTGGGGAGGTAGAGAGGCGGCACTTACAGTAATCAAGACATGAGATGAATAAGGACCCAGACAAAATATGGTCTCTACCTCAGTAAATTGAAAATCTAGTTGAGGATACATCAGGTGATAGTATAAACTCAAGCTGGGGAAACTGTTTGCAGAAGTCACTAATTAAATTCACAGTCTAATAAATTAGGGATTCAGCGTTTCTTAGAATTTACTTTTGTATTTCAAAAGCACTTTAAGTACAATTAACATTTGGGCGTTTAGATCCAGTAGCTATCTTTGGCTACCAGTAGGTGAAAAATATTCCCAGGGACCATTCTAATAAGCCAGGAATTTGGGGGTTGCACACTTGGATCTCTTCCCTTCCCTCCACACACATCCACATAACCACTCTCATGCAAGGTTCTTTCTGTGCCGTGTTCTCCTTTTCAGTAAAACTAGCAGCTCTCTGACCTGGTAATTAAGAGGCAGCCAGTTAGTGTCAATCATGATGGTGGTTTTGAGGTATAAATCTTTTGGCTTCTGGGAGTTGATTGAGACCCCCCCACCATCTTGTTTCATGTAAGCCATCAAACTGTTAATAAGTTTTGTGTTGGATTTGAACTGGTGACCTACAGGAGAAGATTGTTGTAGCTCATTAGGTGATGTCTGGTCTCTATCTAGTTTCATAACTTGGAAATCCTTTGGTTAGTTGTGCAGCCTTTGTTAATCTTGGGCAGCAAATTGTTGTTTCAGGTAAAATGTTCAAAAGTGCTTAAAATAATGTAGGAGCCTGAATCCTGGGATTAGGTGCTTTTGAAAAATTTACCCGCACTCTATAATTTCATTTATTCAGGAGGGTGAGTGAGAGGGTGTTGGTGGTGATGTCGTTGTTGTTTGTATTACAATTTATATTTAAAGTAGGATGAGTGTGTATGTAATACTCATAAAATGAGTCACCAGTATGGCGAAGATCAATTGTAAGAGTTTGTGTAACAGAAGTGAATGACTTTAGAGGGAGCTTAGTAGCTGAGACAAATGAAGTTTGTACTTGTGAGTGAATCAAAAGGAGAGTGCGTGGCAGCTGGTAACTGCCCTTATGAATGAAATAAGCTATACCTGAAAATAGACTTTTTTGTTAATACAGTTGTGTCTATACTAGGGTTTTTGCCCTTTCTCCCCACAGACATAGCTGTGTTGGCAAAATTTACAATTCTATCTTATTGCCTTGTTTGCTGTGTAGATGATATACTCTTATTGTTCCTAATGTTGCAACAGGAAGCTTTTAAAGTAAACCTTATTATAAGATTTTTTTAGAAGGGTTCACTTTTGTCACTGAATACTAAAAAAGATGAGACCTAGTCATTGAATGCAATTTCCTCCCCCCTCCATCCTTTAAAGAAAACGGGTTATTTCATCTATTGTTGACACCCACTCTAGTCTTCACAATATCCTCCATCTGCACACAGTGTACTGTACATGAACAGAAAGATAATCATCTCTATGTATGTTCTGTCCCAAGTGTGGGTGTTAAATTCTTACTAAGCTCACGAATTAAATAAATCATTTGCCTTTTAAGATGTCAGAATGTTCTGGTTTTATGAGCGAGAAACTGTTAGTAATCTGTCATTATTCTAATTTTTAAATATCACTTGCATTGAAATGTTCTTCTTGATCCTATAATACACATTGAAGAATGCCTAATCGATTTACCTTTATTTCTTATTTGTATTGTTCTTATGCCAGATTTGTTAGTCTCACCTAAATTTTAAGAACTGTTCTTTTCACTGCACCTGTGGGAATCAGAACTTAAATTCTTGCCTACCAGGGTGAGCTCTCCATGAGAGTATCATTGGAACAACTCCTGACTATATAAGCTTTATAAGGGTTCCTTAATGGTACAAAGTAAAGTTAAAGGATCACTTTTAGGTCAAATTTAACTCACTTTAGACTTTGTAAAAATAACATCCTATCCATTAGTATTTTCTTCTGTTAGTTAATATATAGAAAATTACAGTGGAAATGTTTAATACAAGTTTTCATGTTCATGTCAGCGCCTCAGACATTTGCGACCATATGCAAGCTCGTAAGAACGAGAAGCAGAATAGAATATGATGGCAAACCAAAGATAAACTAGCTACTCTTTTTTCATTGTCAAAGCTGAGGAACGTGCAAACGTCATAGTAAAAAGTAAATTAGATTATTAAAATCTGTTTCACTTTTACCTCAGATGTTGGGTTGCAGCACAGGCAATGAAACTGTATTTTAAATAGATTTTTAACCTGACATTGTCCCGTAGTTCTTCATGTTCATAGTAGCTAGAAGAGGAAGAGGCAAATGTAGGAAAAAGGTTTCCATGTTTGAAAGTCTGAAGTTCAAATGTGTACGTGCTTGGAAGTGTGGTTTTCTTCTGAAATGTGTATAAATAGTGGTGCGGGGTTCCATGTTAGTCTCTCAAAGGCTTTGTCTTGACTAGGAAAATGAGACATGTTTAGCAAAAATGTTGGCTAACGTTAATTATCTCCTCTCCCCCCGGTTTATCATGACCAGCTAATGTTTTTTTAGTACCACTGTCAGTTTAAACTATGTGTTAAGTGATTAAAATGTGTAGATTAAAACACGTTGCCTAACTCCTTTGCTACGTACCTCCTCATTTTCTGAGCTTAGATGAGGGCCAATACCTTCCTGACCTAATGTGCTCAATTTATAGTTAGAATAGTGGCTCTCTCTAACATCCCATCCGGAGTGAGCATGCTGTTGACTGGCTATGTAAACCTGAAATCTGAGTGTGAACTTGGCATTTGGTGGATCATATACCACCCGCAAGAAAGATTCTGTAATTGGAATGGAGTTAACAGTTGTGTCCAACTCTCTGTTCCAGATGGGTTTTGGAATGCTGGTAGAGTAAAATGTGTAAATTTGTAAGCAGATGTGTGTCGAATAAGAAGGTGGGATTATTACACACTCCCTTTTCAGAGAACAAGCCTACTCTAAGGCCTGGTCTAGGTGTAGAATTTTACTGGTTTGAGTAAAAGTGTGACACAGCCACTGTTGGTGATCCTGTACTCGGGTTCCCTGTAGCTAGTTACCCACCCCTTCCTCTGCCCCCCTCTCCCAGCACAGGAGGGTATGTGTTGAACAAGTACTTAAATGACCTTTTTATTTGCATAAATTAGTGCACGTTTTTAATAGGGTCTTTCCATTTTTTTTGAAGGCTGATTTTTTTTAATTTAAGACACTAACTTTATTCCCATGGGAAAATGGAACGCCATGGAGAGACTGCCTGTCATTACCGCTTTGAAAGATTGCTTTTCTGATTAGAACAAGGTCCGCTGATTAAAGCCCTGCTCATTAACTTCATTTTCCCTCGTCCATTGACAGCTGAGTAATTTGCACAATTTGAAGAGAGAAAATATCATTAGTTTACTGAATTGTCTTGGAATATTCACAACTTGTACAGGGGGTGCTGGAAGGGAAGGAGGGAAATGAGGGTTAGCTCAGGAATTTACAAAAATCACTCTTTGGTTTTAAAATCAGCCAACTACATCAGCCTGCTCCTGTCATCTTGTTGCTGTTTGGAAAGAATTCCCATGGGTAATGAGAAACCTGCCTCTCTATGTATTTACTGCCTTACCAAGTAAAATAGACTTCAGTTCAGTTTATGACAAGTCACTGACAAGTGTGAGCTGGGATAGATGTAAGACTTCCTAACTTGTTAGTATTTAGCATGCAAATATGAAGGCTTCTGCAACTCACGTACCACCTTTATCCCAAAGTTCTGGGTTTTTATCCCAGCATGATTATGGCCCTATAAAAACACCGTTTTCTAATCAAGACCTTGTTCTTGATGATGGCAGATTAGATTCACTACTTCATAGTTTGACTGTGAAAGGTATTTCATGTGGGGTTGTTGACTGTGTAGAAGTCCTTTTCCTCAAAACATGGAGCTCACTGTTTTCAGATATAATCGTTGGTTCACATTCTTATTACTTGCTACTTTTGGGATGGCATGGCTTGCGGAAAGCCTCCCAGGTAAGGGTAGATTAAAAAACAAAACAAAACTTCAGGTTTTCAGCTTTAATTCTTGTCTAAATCATATGATACTGCGGTGCTGTCAGATTGAAGCATAGGCTTTGCAAAAACTTTAAAGGGCTATAAGACTACAGAAACTGCATTAAGGGAACTTGCAATCCATATTGCTGCCATTATGGGTCATCTAGTGAGAGAGTCCTCTTATAGCTTTTTTTTTTTTTTGTTAAAAGGTATCAGTACGTCATGGCAAAGAGGGAGGTTTGGATACAAATGACATGTTAATTACCAGGATTGTTCAGGAGCTGGCCACTCTAGCCAGCTCACAAAGGTGCAATGAAGAGTACTGTAGCTATTTTCGCCTCATGTGCTATATCTGCTATCTATAAGCACCTGCTAACTATGATCTCAGAAGGCTTCCAGAACACTCACTAAAACCTCATGCTCCATGGTTTAAGCCAGTTTCTAACAATTAATGGTCAGGATAAAGCTTCATGTAGCGGGAGATTACCACACAATCCTACTGTAGGATTATTACAACTTCCTCTAAAACGTGGTACTGGCCACTGTGAGAGACAGGATCCTACACTGGATCGACTTTGGGTCCGATGCAGTCCGGCAATCCGTGTGTTCATAAAATCTTAATGAAAAGTTCTTTATCTTTCCTTTCTATTTTATTTAAAACTTTGAACAAAAAGCTAATAGCCCTAGTTTGACCCAGGTCTAGCAAATTTCTATGCACGGCTCTGTCATAGTTCCTCACTCTTGATCTGCAGTTTCCATGCTGTTCTAGTTTTGGCCTCTCTGAAAAGGAGCCATATTGTGATGGGCCTTTGTAATGGGCACAGACTGGGCATAAACCCGTTATGATGACCTCTGACAGAATTTACATTTGTCTTTTTACCAATTTCAGAAATGTTATAGCCACTCTCAGGAAGTCAGAGGTTGGGCATAATTGGGGCGGCCATGCCTGCCTTTTTGGGTAGACATTTACTTATTCTCCTTCCCTCTTTTTCTCTTATGGGTTGTCCAAGAACCTATTGCTAATCCTGTACTGCTGCCCAATGAGAAGCTCATATCTGGGTGGTGCAATTCTAAGACAATAACTCTTATCTCAGTAAATCATGTGTGACATTGTCTACTCCGATCTTATTGGTTAACACACCATTACTACCAAGCATCTGGGAGCATAACACATTACAAAGTATGTATGTTGGCCAGATGGATGGGCTAAACACACCATTCTGCCTTTTTCCTCTCTCACAAAGAACCCGCTTACGGACGCGATGATCGTCAAAGCGCTGCCTCAACAAATAAGCTTTGTCTTCCAGAACTTGGTGGCCTAATCAGATGGAGTGAATTACACAGGCAAGGACCTTCTATTGAAAACTGTTTTTGACAAATCCTCTGAAGTTTTACTCCCAGAACTAGACAACAAGAGTACCCTGCCTGATTTTAACTATCGCTAAAAGATGTAGGGAGAGATGGGATCTTTCAGGCTGCCAGGTACCTCTTGGGGCTTTGATACCTTAAGTTGTCTTCAGAAGAAAAAAAGCAGTGGCGAGCTGTGTTATATGCCGGTAGTAGCAGCCCAACCCTACTGAAGAGGTGTGTGGATGCATTCTCATGTAGCTGTAGCCTGCAAGCAGTCTACCCTGCATAGCCCTAAATAGAATGTATTTAAGTAGTCCGGGCTGGAAGAGATAAAGGCATGGAGACTATGGTGAGCTTTGCAACAGAGGAGAATTCAAATGTTTGGTCTGTTTCTTTCGCTTAATTGTAGGTGCAGCTTGTTGGACGGAACGTTGTGGGAGGACTAGCCAGTCTGGCTATTGTTCTGCATGTTGAGTTCTTGATAAACTTCACAGCTGAATGGAAGTGGTGGGATTACTTTGATCTCATTCTAGTGACCTTTGGGATTCTGCAGTCACTTTGTTACTATGACCCATTTTTTCACTGGGGAAATGCATTTCAGCAGGATTACTCAACAGATAATCCATTCTTATATGAAACTATTGCTACTTACATATGCCACCACCCCCTGCCATTGCTGTGTGGCAGCGATATTGCTTTTTATCCCCTCCCCCGCCCCTCTATTTCATTTTAACGGAAAGAGATCTCTCTGCTCTGATTTTGAGGAACTGTTCAGAGTAACGTGCAATCTGGACTTTTAGAATATCTGGCCACTTTTGGCAGTAATGCTTATCTCAGATGAGATAGCTTATAAGCTTTCTTGGTTAAAGCCCATGTGCTAAGAATAGTAAAAAAACCCCAGCAGTGCATAGTAAACATGAACAAACACAATAGGGAGAACATTCCTGTCTTAACATGCAGGTGTGATGTTAAACTCCTTTTTGTTGCTCTTGTTATTTTCAAAAAAGGAACGTATAAGAAATCAGATCAGTTTTCATCCTTGTTTTAGTTAATAAATAGGTTGTTTAATTCTTCAAGCAAGGCTCATCGTCTATTTAATATTCATATTCCTGAGGAAATTATCTCAAATGTGTTCTTGAATTACCTTAGTGATTCATTCAGCCTTCAATAGCCTTGCTTGGAAGCTGGCTCCACGCATTCAGGAATTTTTCTTTATGCATGTGTGCATTTCTTCATGACATCTCTCAAATTTTGCTTTAGTTTCTCTGTATTACGTGACTCCTTTCTATCCCTCCCCCGCAGACTTCTCCATGTTGAGGATGAAAATTGCAATTAAGGTTGACAGTTCTCATTTGGCAGCTTTGTATTGTTCAGTTTTTAAGGTATCGTATCTCTTTATTGGCTTTACTGCGGTGCCCCTCCCAGTCCTATCTGAGTACCTCACATATACTAATGAATGTATTCCCCTATGAGATGGAAGTATTACCACCATTACACAGATGAGGTTCCAAGCAAAAGAGGGATTATTCAGCTGGGTCACACAATGAGTCTGTGGGAGCTGGGAGATTAACCTAGGTCTTCTGAGTCCAAATCCAGGGCTCATCACAAGACCATTCTCCATTCTCCAAACAATGCCAAGTCCCTACTATTTGTCAGACAAAAACTGGTCAAGATCACTAGAACTGGGAATCTAAAAAAATGGCAATTGAATGTTGTAAACAATAGTAAGTGTCTCAGCATGTGTTTATGTCCCTGCGGCTGTGCAAATACTCTCCACCTTGAAAAGGCTGCTGGTGAGCTTTTAAATAAGTCATGCCAGGCCTTTGCAGCCCCTGTGTGTAGCATTTTAAAAAGCTGACCATCATTTCCTTCACTGTGCTCTTGGGTTGAAGACTCAGCATCAGTAGCTGTATCAGTTGCTTACAGTCAGCTCCCCAGTTCATCTGAAATGCCATATATCCAAAGGTTTGCGGAGTCACCTCAGACCTCTGGATAGACAAGATTTTACCGTATGCTATACAGAATTCAAACATACGTCCTTTCCCATCATATAGCTCCTCCAAATAAGCAGCTAATTCCATGACACATTCAATATAATATAGAATATTATCCTACCCAGGATCTATAATACTGCGTAGTAGTTTACACAAATTGATGAGAGAAGGTGAGTATTCAAGCATGTATTTATCAGTTTCAGCTTCAGGAGCAGGTGCATTATAAATTACTTGCAATCAAGCAGCATACAGAAGCAATTTACTTTTTCCAACATCAGACACGCACAAGCATTTTGAAACCTCTGAAGGCAATGATGTCATGCAACAATATTTAAATGATTTTTGTTTAACCTCCTTGCTAATTCCCTTTCTTGAGCATACTTAATCCACAGCTAGCCCTTTGCCCAGGCATTAGAACAAAACCTTCAGTGAAGCATTGATACAGATACCCTTTTATTTTACCATTAAAACTCTTTCACTTCCAAATAAGCAAAATTCTTGTCCTTGATTGTTTGCTTTGTGGATTTGAGATTCTGTAGTGCTACTCCTACGTGAACAGAACTCCCCTGTGGAAGACACAGTACAACCCTGGTTCTCCCTCTGTTCTTATATGGTGCGCTACTGAAGTACTGAGGTGTAAACCTCTGCAAGAGACAGGTTAACTGGAATGTGCATCGGTACAGTAGTTCCTTGCATGTAGGAACAGAAGGATATAATGCCAAGAGCCTCCAACATATAGACTTGATTTTCTTCAGTGAACAGCTGTCAGAGTTTTCCATAGTTTTCAGTACTTCGTAACTGAAGTCCAGCATTTTTTCTATCCATAGCCAAATCATTTACTTTCCCCATGTGCTGGCAGAACTAGCAAATGAAAGTCTTAAAATTCACAGAATCACAGAAATTAGATTACCACTTACTACTGTTATTTATCATAGCATCCACAATAAGCAAGGTGTTTTTTAGTCACTCAAATAACAGTCCTTGCTCAGGAAAGCTCACGGGGTAGAGTCAGGCAAGCACACACAGGTTAGGAGAAAGAAAGTAGCAGTAGGCAAATCACATACAAGCCAATGGTTCACTGTGAGCCGCACAGCAGAAACGCGCCCTGAAGAGGGACTTGAATGTGGGCAGGGAAACACTTGTGGATATGCTCAGGGAGGTTGTACTATGCGTGGGGTCCACATGGAAAAAGGCAGAGGAGGCAGTGTGAGAAGCTGACAAAGCTAATTAAGGTAGCACTGTGAGACATTGACTCAGTTTTGATTAGCGGAGGTACTTATGCAATCAAGATCCCTTTCACTGTAACAGGGAGGGGGCTAGTAGCAGAGTGTTCTCCCTGTGGGCCTCTCAGTTCTGGCATGCCTTTCACTCCCTGCTCCTAAATAGCATGAATTTGTCAACTCTCATGGTGTGCTGCAGGGCCTAGTTGTTTCATCAGGCCTTTAAGGAGAGTTAGGCATGGAGGGATATAGTGTGACATACTGAGGTATTGCGCATACTGAGAATTGCTGCTTTGGAAGAGGAATGAAGCTGACTGAAATACATATGTTGATTTTGTAATTTTAAATAACTCAAGGCACTCCAAGCTATTGTGTGGGCTCATTTATTGTTATAAATCAACATGAATGACGATAGTTTCTAGTCAGGGTCCCGTTATGCTAGGTTGTATATGTAAATTACATAAAAAGACAGTTCCTGCGCTAAAAAACTTAGTATCATCTTAGACCCAATTCCTGCAAACACCACATGCATATGCTTAACTTTGAGCACGTGAATGGCCTCATTAAAATCATACTTGAACACATGAGTATTTGCAGGGTTGGACCCTCTATACCACTGATGACAAGACTGAACAGGTAGATGAAACAAACAGGAGGTGAGAGGAAAGAACTGAACAAGGTAACAATAAAATGAGCAAGCTTCACTTGGTAAGCAGTAATTGCAACTTTCCATTTGTCTGACTGTTGCTAGCAGATTTTGTAGGCATCACAACAGAGGTGAGTCTTGAAGGAAATGGCCTTGTAGATATGTTTTTGGTCTCCTCTCGGGTGTGTTTTGGGGAGAACATTGCTATTTTTCTTAGTGTTTTGGAGGTACCCTGTCTGCTAGAAAAATAAAGGAAGCACGCCAGTCTGGGCTTCTGTGATTATACTTCTGCCAGCTGCAGTGTGGCTCACGGACACTCACTACTTGTAACCGTCTTAGAGGGATAGTGTTTTATGTGAAACTGAAAAGATTTTCCAAAAGTCTTTTTGACTCCTACAAAAATAAAGGCAACAGCTGTCACTTTTATCCTGCTGTTAAGTTGGCAACAGGACCGATATACAGCGTAGTGTTAAAATAGGAGCATTTGTAGTTTTCTTGCCTCTTAGGAAAATGTCATATCTAACAAAATTTAAAAAATCAAAAAAATCAATGTCTGGGGCTGTCAATCACATCCTTTTACCAGCTTGAATTTCTCTCTCCCCAGAATATCAAATGGTTTATTTTTAAAAATTGCATATTTTTGCAGGGTTTATAACTATTTTTGTCAAGGATTTTAGCATAGCTTCCAGAGTTACACAGTTCACAACAATTGTCTTCCTAAACCACCTGTGTGTCTCCATGTGGCCCTTATTGTCTGAATTCCTCACATCATCTTTGGGAGGTAGGGAAGTATTATCCCTATTTACATACAGGAAACTGAGATACAGGGAGACTAGCTGACTTGTCCAGGTTCAAACAAAATCTGTAGCAGAGCCAGGAGTTGAACCCATATCTCCTGAGTCCAAATATAGTGCCTTAACCCATGGCTATTCTTCCTCTATCTTGCTACCATGGTACTCAGATGAGATAAAGGCCAAAATATACATCGTGTCTTATAACATCATCTTTTCCTTCCTTGGATTCCATTACCCTTATGATATACCCTAGCGTTTTGTTAGATCCAATGTGTCTCCCCCTAAATGTCTGCAGAGAGTGGAGTCCCCTGTTTCCCTGGAAGTTGACCTGCTCTGAGTTTGCACTGATTTTGTGCAAGTGAAATTCTTTTAGGCCATTTGTGCTGCTTGAAAAAGTCCAGTTAGTTCTATTTGCCATGTTTACACATCTTGTATGTATTCAGTGCTAAACATAGGGCTTGTCTAAATGGGAAAGTTATACCAGTGTAAGCCAAAGTGTGAATTTAAACTGATATATTTATGCTAGTATAACCCTATATGTGGACACTTTTATTCTGATATGAGTGGGGTTTTTAGTTAGCTTAAACCCATTCCCAAGCAACATAAGCGAAACCAAAGTAAGCCATTCTTATACTGGCATAAGAGTGTCCACGTGGCGGATAAGGGTGTTTATACCAAAATAACTAACAGAACTTTTCTTCTCCTTCTCCTTCTCCTTCAAGATTCGACTTGCCTGTATGCTGCTTTAACTATACCAGTTAGAGAGGTACAGCTTTTGTGTCTAGTCCTCTTCTGGCCTCTGAAATCATTTTGTGGGAGTGTTTTGAATGGGTGGAAAGAGAGTTTGAATGCTTTGAGGTGATTAGAAGTTATAGGCTATGCTGTATGTCCCTGGAAAGGTGACATACACTTAGGTTCCCTAGATTTTCATCAGACTTTTGAGCTTGGTCTATAAACTCATTGTCATGAAGTATTTAAGGTGAATATATAGAGCAACCAATAACATGAATTTCTGCTGAACTTCCTAGGATTTTAGTAATGTATCAGAATGCATTCATCGTAGGGCTAGCTGGACTGGGGCTTCAGAGACATGGATTCTAATTCCTGTCTCTTTCACTGGCTTGCTGGATGACCTTGGGGAAGTCACTTCACTCTTTGCAGCTTAGTTTCCCATCTGTAAAATGGGAATGATACCTCCTATGTAAAGTGCTAGGAGATCTCTGGATGAAAAGCACTGCAGGAGCGCTAGGTGGGGGCTTTATCATTTATTAATGTATTTATTATTCGGTTATAATAGAATTAATTTTCTAAATGTAACTGTTCATTAGCTCGGCCTCTCGTCTAATTGAGGAAGTCTTTGGCATTGGTAGAAGGAATTTCCTTATGCTGAACCCCAGTGTGTTTGGTGGTGGTCCAGAGGATGAACTTCAGAGGACTCTACAGACAGAGAAAATCCATTCTGTATTTTCCTGCATACATATTCTCTCAAGCAATTTCTGCACTTCTTTGAAGTACTTTAGTTATTGGCATGTCTTACATAGACTCTTGAATTCACCATTAGCAGGACTTTCTGTGAAAAGTGGTGTGATTCAGGCTTTCCACCTAAAAAAAGTTGCTCTCAGAGCTAGGCCCTCACCCATAATGTTCCAAAGAGCTTGGCCCTGGCTTGGCATACGTGTAGATCATTAGTTTACAAATGCTGAAAGTATTTACTTAAAACTAAATGTGTAATAGGGTTCCAGTCCATTTAACAGCAAATACTGTGTTCAAACAGGTGGGAGAGCAATGTGAGCATTTGAGCATACAAAGTACTCTTTCCTGGGATCTCATCTGTTGAATAGAAATAATGCAGACTCATTCTAAAGTTGGCACAATGGGTACTAAGTTTCCCACTTCTGTTTTATTTTGTACATTAGCACCAGAGTAATGACTGCCTTTTGAGAGAGCCCTTATTATTTTTTCTCCTTTTCTCTCATTAAAGCAGTGCTGTTCAAAATGATAAATGTCTCCAAATGGAGCCGTATGCTGTGAGACAGTGGTTCTCAACCAGGGGCCCAGGGCTCCTTGGGGGGCCGTGAGCAAATTTCAGGGAGGCTGCCAAGCAGGACCAGCATTAGAAGGGGGCCAGAATAGAAAGCTGAAGCCCCACAGCATGCGGCTGAAGCCCGGGGCCCTGAGCCCTGCCACCCGGTGCTGAAGCCTGAGCAGTGTAGCTTTGCAGGGCCCCCTGTGGCATGGGGCCCCAGGCAATTGCCCGGCTTGCTGTCTCCTAATGCCGGCCCTGATTTTTATATACAGAAAGCCAGTTATTGTGGCACAGGTGGGCCTTGAAGTTTTTAGCATGTTGCGGGGGCCTCGAAAAGAAAAAGGTTGAGAAGCTCTTCTGTAGGACATTCTGTATGAATGCTTGGAAATAAAGCTATGTAAACCTGAATGTTCCAGTGACTAAACATCTAATTACTATTATTTATCTTTTCAGAGTTCCCCCAGAAAGGAGTAGATTGGAAGTTTTGTTGCAACCATCAAATTGAATTTGTTAAATAAGGAATAAATGCTGTTTGTTCCACAGGCTCTCAGCAACCCCTAGTGTCTGTGTAGAGTTTTCACTGCCCGTCTTCTCACATTAAGCTTCTTTGTTTAATTGCCAAACTTCTCTTACTGAGGCTTGCCTTGTTTGGTTGTTCTGCTGCAGAGGCTCTGTTTATCGTTAAGATTTATTCAAGTTTTCAACAGAGATTGGTTCCATTGTTCTGTAGAGCCAAGTAGTTCTATGAGCTCCAGCAGAGACCTCTTAATATTTCTAATTTTTCAGACAGGGTCTTCCTTCATGGTTTCAGGGAAAGCTTTTAGGAGGCTCTAAAGCTCTATTTACATAAGACTTTGGAACCACTTTGCTGCTCCTCTTTCAAACTTGTCACTAGTAGGTGAAACCTGTCTTTGGGTATCCATCCCAGTGAGCATTTCACCTCTCTGTTTACATTTTGTTTACCAAATGTGTTTAAAGCCTTCAGCTGTTCTGCTAATCCAAAGCTCACTTCAATGAAGGCGCCGTTTATTGAATATGGTTCAGCATCTTTCTGATGATCAGAGTGACAAAGAAAGTGATGTTTCTTGGGCACTTTAGGGCTTGTGGTAGCCCCCTCTGCACACCTCTGCTCATGAAAGATGCTAAATTAAGAGTCTTGGATACTGGATCTCTCTGTCCCCAGAATAGTTCTAAAGCAGGGCAAGTTTCTTTTTAATGCCTTATCAGTACAAAGTAGTGTTCTGGTTAATGCATAATACTGAGAGGTCAAGTAGACAGCACCGTCTACTAGAAGATTTCAACTAGCCAAGTATAAGCTTGTTAAATATCCTGTTGGGATATTTTTTGAAGAATGAGTTGCTCAGTAACAAAAAGTATTCTTTCTTTGACCAGCTCACTCTGGAGCATGAGAGATGACAGGCTTCTCCTGGCTTAGTGCTGAGAAGCATACAGGAGTTAATTCAGGAATTACAGATCGTTGCCCATTAAGTAACAGCAATTATCATATGTTTGATGTCCATTGCAACAGGGAGCAGTATCGTGCTACTACACTTTTAAGAAGTCAAAGAAGGTCTATTAACTAAAATCCATAGTATCATAGTATGATTTGGAGGAAGGGGTAAACAGTGAGGTGGCAAAGTTTGCAGATGATACTGAACTGCTCAAAATAGTTAAGACCCAAGCAAACTGTGAAGAACTTCAAAAAGATCTCACAAAACTAAGTGATTGGCCAACAAAATGGCAAATGAAATTTAATGTGGATAAATGTAAAGTAATGCACGTTGGAAAAAATAACCCCAACTATACGTACAATATGATGGGGGCTGATTTAGCTACAGGTATTCAGGAAAGAGATCTTGGAGTCATCGTGGACAGTTCTCTGAAGATGTCTGTGCAGTGTGCAGTGGCAGTCAAAAAAGCAAACAGGATGTTAGGAATCATTAACAAAGGGATAGATAATAAGACGGAGAATATCTTATTGCCCCTATACAAATCCATGGTGCGCCCACATCTTGAATACTGTGTACAAATGTGGTCTCATCTCAAAAAGGATATACTGGCATTAGAAAAGGTTCAGAGAAGGGCAACTAAAATGATTAGGGGATTGGAACGGGTCCCATATGTGGAGAGATTAAAGAGGCTAGGACTTTTTAGCTTGGAAAAGAGGAGACTAAGGGGGGATATGATAGAAGTAGATAAAATTATGAGTGGCGTGGAGAAAGTGAATAAGGAAAAGTTATTTACTTGTTCCCATAATAGAAGAACTAGGGGCCACCCATTGAAATTAGTGGGCAGCAGGTTTAAAACAAATAAAAGGAAGTTCTTCTTCACACAGCGCACAGTCAACCTGTGGAACTCCTTGCCTGAGGAGGCTGTGAAGGCTAGGACTATAACAGGGTTTAAAAGAGAACTGGATAAATTCATGGAGGTTAAGTCCATTAATGGCTATTAGCCAGGCTGGGTAAGGAATGGTGTCCCTAGCCTCTGTTTGTCAGAGGGGGGTGATGGATGGCAGGAGAGAGATCACTTGATCTTTACCTGTTAGGTTCACTCACTCCGGGGCACCTGGCATTGGCCACTGTTGGTAGACAGGATACTGGGCTACATGGACCTTTGGTCTGACCCAGTACGGCCCTTCTTATGTTCTTATTATAGAAGCTTGCATGTTTTCCTAAAAGATAGAGTTTAAGGTCAGAAGGGACCACCAAATCATCTGGTCTGATCTCCCTGTGTATCACAGGCCTCTAAAACCCTCCAACTGCTCACTAAACCCAGCAACCGAAATTAAACCAAAGTATTACAACCCACAGACGACAAGACATTATGCGTCACAGATAAAGAATATAAGGGACCAAGGTGTAGTAAAGCCCTCCAAGGCCCCTGCAGTGACAGGGGAATGATTACGTAGATATCCTTTAGGAATTATTTTGGGGAAGTTCTGTGGCCTGTGTTACACAGGAGATCAGACTGGTCTTGAAATCTGTGACTCTTAAAATCCCGTTTTAAGGTGCTAGAATCAACACACTGTGACTTACAGCAGCAAGCTGTGCTAGTGGATGCCTAGAGGAAGGGTGGTGGATAACACGGAGATTTGGACTGTGGAGCTCTTGATTGCTAGGGGATGAGGACATACAGAATGCCCTGAAATTATTGGGTATTATTATTGGGTATTATTGCCTAATGGAGATCACTTTTTCAACTCAAAAGGGCAAAAGTTTTCAGTATAATAAATCCATCTAGTTGATGAGCCAGATTCACCACTGGCAAATGAGGATTATATCTACTTCTGTGGAGTTGTATGTGCTTACCCCAGCATTGAATTTGTCCCTGTCTCATTACAACGGTGTCCAAAATGTACTAGATGCTCTGCTTTTGTTTCAGTTTATCCTCTAGCCTCAGATGACCCCTAGTCTCAGCTAGTACCTGACAACTCCAAACCTTTGGCATTCAAAACGATGCATTCAGAGGATAGGAGAGGAAAACTGCTGTAGATTACAGGACACTGTGCCAGGCCTTTAGGTGAATTTTGCAATCCAAAACTCATCATTGCATGACTTTCTGGAAGGAACGGTGCTTTCAGAAGCCAAATACCCTCTGATGAGGGAAGGATGGAAGAGAGAGGAATGAATAAGTGTGATGTACTGTATTCATTCTCTTGCATAGTTACTTCTAAGAGGCATGCAGGGGAAGCTGCCAATATTTCTGAGAAAGAGAAGCCAGAGTGCTATGGAGTTGTCTTAAAGTATTATTTCCAAACAAAAAAACTTTATTATAGAAGAGCTCAGTTTGAAAGCATTTCAGTGGAGTCAAAGTGACAACCCCCTATTCTCCCCCAATTACTTTATTTACAAAAATTCTACACCTCTCCAATAAAAAAATCCATATTACACTCTATATGAACGGTAAAGAGATCCAGCCAGGTTTCCACTGCCATATAATCATTCACTAACACCCTCCCCCCCACCAATTTACAGCTCCCATCGAACCTTAACATTGCCCCATTGTTTTGTTCTGTTCTGGAAGCATGCTGTTGGAATACTAATATGTGTTCAAACACTGAAAGACATTTATCAGCAATACCAAAACACATTTGTATGTTTGTAGGCTGAGCCATTTTGGAGATGTGGTGCCCCCCCCCCCCCAAAAAAAAAACCCCACCCCTTAGGAAATTCTTAAAAAATTCAGAGATGAGAAAAAGTCAACCATCATAACTTTAAAACTATTTTTTGGGGTTTTTCCAGAAATAAATCTCTCTGAATGAGAAATGGCATGGAAATTTTCAGGGAGATCTGTTTATTTTGGGTGGAATTTGGAGCTTATAATTGGAAAACTAGCTTCTGTAAGAAGATTAGCTAGTTAGTCCAGACTGCCATTGCTATATGAAATTTCTCTTTTCTAAAAAGTCAATAACAAATAAAATATTAATGTGCTGTTGTTTGACACCTTATTCCAACAGATCTGTTTTGTGTGTAGTCAGACATGGCTCTCCAGACTGTAATGATGAAAGTTTTTACTACTTTTTACTCTTGCTAGTGCTGCAGAACCAATGCAGCTATAGAATAAGGATCTGGATTCTTTTCTGGCTTGTGCATTGCCAGAAAATTGCATTAGATTCTTCACTAAATTCTGATTGCAGAATCTTAAATATTGGTAGTGAGTGAACCAGAAAGACCCAACTTAATTTAGAACCCCTCATGCTGAGTGTGCAGCATTAGCAGTTCACAAACCATCATTTTACCTGTAAACTGAGTAAGTTTAATGTGGAATCAACAAACATTGGATCCCATAACTCTTCTGAACATGAGAACACTTTATAATCATTCATTTCAGCTAGATGTTTATACCTGTTTTTCAACTAGTTCCAAAAAGAAGGGTGTGTATATTGCCCAGAAGAGGGAGCTGTAGACACATAAATACACTTCCCTGCTTTTCCCTGAGTCTGATAAATGCATATATTCTTTAAAAACAATATTTACAGAGTTCTACACAGAATTGTGGCATGTAGAGGTTAATTTTAAATACACTGTTTTGCTAGTTTGCCAGGAATATGTTTTTTAGCAGCCTGAGGCACTCGTATGCTATTTTGTTCAGAGTTACATGAACTTTTAATGCTATCAAGTATCTAGCTGCATTCAAAGAGAGACATGTTTACAATACAGTGCAAAAAGTAGCTATAAAAATAGAAGTGTGTTCTTGACCTTGATCCTTATTGATCATGGTATCAGCATTTTTGGTGACGTATTCTTAGGGGCGTAGGCAGGCCATTGATAGATAGCGCACACACACAAAAGCAAGGTTGCCAGGCATACACTCTGCACTCAACTGGAGCTAAAAGTCAGTAGAGAAACGGGTTCATTACTTGTACATCATGCAGTGCCTAGCTGAAAACATGAAGTAGCCACAGAATAACCTTTGAGAGTGTCATCTGGCCCAGGATTTCAAACAGAAATGAGGCTTTGAATCAGTTCTTGGAGCTGCCTATCTTCTGTCTGAGCACTTGACTAACGAGGTTGATTTGAATAGAAGGCCTGTGCTGGAAGGTGGTGCAGCCACTGAAGCCTCTTGTGAGCTCCTGAAAAGCTAGGAGCTTGGCTCTTGAGTTTGAGTGTGCGCATCCAAATAGCAATTCCCTTTGCTACAGAACAAACTTGAAAACTCTCAGCTATGGAGAAATGGGACAGCAGTGCAGGTACCTCTGCTTTCCACATGCCAGAGTGGATGGTGAGTTGACATATAGTTTATTATTTTAGTTAATACACAGCAAATTGGTTGTCAGGTGGATTTATGCCAGGCTCGGTTTTACTGCGTTGTACTCAAGTATAAAAAAATTTACCAGGAATGGGAAACATTAAAGTCTAAGGCAGACAAGATCCAGTAGTCCCATCTCCCTGCCAATGCAGGATTATTCTTCATTGTACATATAGTGTCCAGTCTAACTGTTAGAGACTATTTCTAGTTCCACTTTATCTTTATCTATGGAATGGGGATACTATTTTCCTACTTCACAGGGGTGTTGTATAAGGACTTAATGTTTATAAAGCAATCTGAAATACGTGGAGGAAAAACCATTTGAAATGCAGAATAATCTTCTGGAGTGTATTGCATTGTCTACTTTGGGAGCAAGATATGCATAGAAAACAGTCATTATTATTTCTTTGGAAGTCTTAATGTTAATTACTAAGTAGGACTCCATCTTTGAAATGGCATCTACGTTGCATACGTCTGTGTTACCTTCCCCAATGTTAATTTTAAAACAGGCAACTGATCCTCAGAGCAACATGTGCTGCTCAACCTCACCTCAGTCAGTAAGTGGGCAGGAGAGGAAACACAGTGAGAACTATTTAACTTTTTCTCTGCTTTGCTCCTTTGACACTAGGAGTTCTTGAAATGGTTGACAACATAGCGATTCTGTTTTGAAAACTAGCCAGCACTTGAACAGTTAAAGCTTGTGTCTGGGGGACAGCTTCCACCACAGAAAGTGTCTGTGCACCTACCATGGTTTAAAAATGCGTATGCCATTCTAGTGCAAAAGAGCGCTCTGTTAAGAGCTATTACTCCTTCCCAGATCGCTACTCACATTTTACAACCTAATTTCTGTTTGAAAAGTTGACTCTTATCAGCTCTTCTTTGGCTGTGTCTGCAATATGCACTTTTTAGCGACCGGGCTGTGATGCTACAGACATGCCACTAGAAGACGTGCAGTGTGACCACTGTTTGTTGGCAGGAGCGAGCTCTGCCGCTGACAAAACCTTCCACCTCCAGCCAGCAGTGGTAGCTTTGTTGTCAGGCACTGCTCGCACTGGTGCTTTTCCTCAACAAAACTTTTGCCTTTAGTGAGAGTGTTTTTTTAATACCTCTGAATGACAAAAGTTTTGTCATTCAGTTGCCAGTGTAGAGAGAGCCTAAGGAAGGCCTTTGGTTTCTTTTAGAGCATTATAGCAAGAGATTTGGATTTCTGCAGGTACTTAAACATGTGTTGCAGCAATAAGCTTTGCAAATATCCAGTGGTCAAAAACTTTGAACCGGTCTGATGTAAATACTCAAAGCTATAAAAATATCTTTTCAGAGCATCTGTTCTGATTTAGTTCGAACTTTGTTAGTCCTCTGGAATAATTCAGCATTAATTAGTCTCTCTACAGATTTTGCTAGTCACTAAAAGTTTTACAGTAACTATTAACCTGTCATTTTCTTTCCCCGGCCTGCTGGTATTCTACAGAGTGAAATTCTCTACCGTACTTTACCCCGACTTATCTTGTATTTTATGTCACACTATCAGGAAATAGTTATTACATTTGAAGGTCAGCATTGATAAAACTTTGCATAACATCTGATACTTTAGAAGTGTCTAATTTATACTGATTCAAATATCTTCAAACAGGGATTTCAGTTTATGAACTAGGTTTTAGTCTGATCATTCATAATTTCTAGATCTTTAGGGCATAGAAACAAGTGCTGTAATCAGATTGGGATCTGACCCATGCTAGCAAAAAATAAGTTTAAATGTGGTGGTTGCTAGCAGGGCTCTAACAGTTTCTCTTTGTGATCTGGACATGTCTTTTTTCTGAAAAAAATATGTTTTAAAGAGTCTGTGCTACAAGGTTCCATCTACAAAGAGCTTGTAGTTGTGTTTAACAGCCCTGCTTAATCAGTTTGAACTCTGCTAACCCCAGATGTAACATGGTTTGCAAACCAATGTGAATGGGTACAACCATGCTGTAAGTAAAGATTGTCCTGAACTGCAAAATTCATATGTTGATTTGGGTCTTTATTTCAAACCTACTGTCCCTCTCAGAACTGTGGGGTGTTAAGATTCAGGCAATTCGGGGATTACAAAAAAACACTTGTAACCCCACGTTGGATAAAGCATAGGTCTTTAACTAAACCTATATTTAGTCTCTTTCGCATGGGTCAGCCAAGCTGTATTTTAAGCGGTTATATGACAACCAAGATTAAGGTACCACATACATTATAACTTGCACTGCATTTGAGGAATCAGTTGCAACACAGCAGTCTCCTGACATGATTGTAGTGTAGGTGTTCCTGAATTGTGCTACACATTTGAAGTTTTACAGGGCTGAAGAACAAAACAGGAGTAGGGCTAAAACAGGATTGAGGAGAATGAACCCAATGTTAACTATGTTGGGGTACTACCATGACCCTCAATATGGTAGAAATTACAATGAAGCTGAGATCTGGACTGTGTATAGATGGTAGCATAGATAAGACTAAGATTTTGTCACAGATATTTTTAGTAAAAGGCACGGATGGGTCATGGAATATTCATGGAAGCCCGTGACCTGTCTGTGACTTTTACTAAAAATATCCCTGACAAAACGGGGAGCTGCAGAGTCCCCACACCACCCGTGGAGGCTGGGCAGCTGCAGGGCCTCCGGCTTGGAGCTTTGGGGCCTCCGGCATCTGTGGAGGCTCCGCACTCCAGGGTCCCGCGCTGCCCTTGGCAACCAGGAGCTGCTTGGCTCGGAGCCATCTGTGTCTGAGTTCTGGGGTCCCCACTGCCTGCAGCATCTGGGAGCTTCAGGGTACCCACCACCAGCCACCACGTGCTGCAGGGAGACCCTGCAGCTTCCAGCCACCAAGGGCTGAAATCATGGAGGTCTCTGGGAGTTGTGGATTCTGGGACTTCTGCAACCTCCATGACAAAATTGTAGCCTTAATTGTAGATTACCTCTCAGGTAATCTATAGGTTGGTCTAAATACTGACCTTAAGCAAATCCCTGTCCACATCAGTCAAGGGAAACTTTAGTAGACAAATCCTGCTAGCAAAAACCCCGTTTAAATGCAGTAGTGGCTCTTGCGATTGTAACCCCAATGTGATCAGGATCAGAACTACTGCTGGGGACCTGGGGCAATTATAAAATCAAGTACTGGATTTTCAGATCTGCCCTTTAAAATACAGCAAAAGTTCCCTTATCTTTTTTCAGCAAAAAACCATGCTTAGTGCAGTGGTAATGCTGGTGAGACACCAGCAACATCCAGGCAAGTGGACTCTTTCTGGAGACTTCAGCAGTTTCATGTGGAAAACATGGTAATAGCTCAGAGTGCACAGAGGGAACCAGCTTCACTTATGATAACAACTCATTGCTCTGGGAAAAGGCTGTTCCTTTCTAGTGTGTGTTAAATACTGTACATATGGAACCAAACAGAAGAGGTGCCCGGATAACACATGCAAATAGCCTGTAGCAAGCGCATTAAAGGAACTTCTTGAGCACTTTCAAAACAAGTGGAAAAACTTGCTGGTTTTGGGCCTGTGACTAACATCGCGGGACACTGTCAGTACAAGGATGAGTAATCAAGAACACTGGGAGGGGAACAACCGACTTCCTTCCCTGACAAACCAAGGAGCGCATTCCACCCATGTGCTTATTTGCCACACCAGTACTAACTTGGACTCTAAATACACTCTATGGGTGGTGTAGCCAAGACCACTTATCACATTTTAAAAATTCCTGCACCCCAATCTGGGTCTGTGCCAGTAATGTACCATTTATATAACTCGTGAGCCTTGTAACCAATACTTGTAACCGTTCACAACCTAAGCCTGACCTTACTTAGCTTGTGTAAATTTGATTGTAATCATTTCAATATCACATGCATTCACTGTTGGGGGAAATGTATCCTGACCTGAGAACCCAACAGGTGTTTTCCTCTCTAATTTCTGTGATCTTATGATTTTATACTGGGGAAGACAAAGCCCCCTTTTGTTACCTGAGCAACCTGAAATAATATGGAAAGAACCTTGTCCCTTGGCCTCAGTTGTCACAGTGCTGCTACAAACAGACCTGGTAACAAGTTTGGGGAACTGTTTTCTCCATTTGTAAATGTTTATGTCTTTCCTCATCCCAGTCTCTCTTTGGCCTTGTCTACACAAGGCTGTTTTATTAAAAATTTCCCACCAGCACACTTCCAGACATGGTATGCTATGCCTAAGGACTATCAGGTGGCAGCATTTTTACCTGGGTTACATAAGCCTGCTCTGAAGAGGTGTGTGAACGTAGTGATAAAATTCTAGTATCTGCTTGGAGTCTTGTCTCCATTAGCACTTCCACCAGTGGAGCTGTATCAATTTGGCCATGATGAGAAGATTTTTAGTGAAGAAGCCTAGCAATGGCAGTGAGGGAAAGGGATTTTCCTGGCATCCAAGTATGAAAGTTCTACTCATTTGCTAGGACCTGTTTGGGTGAGGGGTAGTCTGAGCAAGCCACTGGCTGAGAGGGTGGGCTTGATTGAAATATACCATGATTCAACCCCCCATTGGCACTGATATCCAAGACCTCTGAGGAGCAAGTTCAACCTCCATCCCGGGTCTCCTGTGAAGTGGTAGAATACACTCAACTCTCAAGCTGGAGTTTGTACTATTCTAGGCAGTGATCTAATATTTGATCTGCATTTCATTTTGGCACTGCACTGAGATTCTAGGTGCACTAGACATACTCTAGATCAGCAGTCCTCAAACTTTTGAGGGTTCCACACACACACCATACACCTATCTTCATGCCCCCTTCCACTCCCCCTCCCTGAGCTGGGGCCAGGAGTGGTGCCATGGCTGGGGGGAGGAGTAAGGGGATCAAGGCTGGGGCCACAGGTGGGGTTGGGCCATGGCCATGTCTGGCTGTGGGGGCAGAAGAATAGCTACAGCTAGGCTGGGAACAGAGCTTTGGGGACCTCTGCTCCAGATGGATTTCTATGGCCTCCCAGACAGCAAATGACCTGGCAACTGGATAATAAGATACATTATTGGGAGAAGTTCAAATTGTGCTTCAGAGCTACAAAGGGTTAAAATTTGCTTGTTAATCCACTGAGTTAGAATCCATGTGACATTTTAGCTGTAGGGCTGGAATCTTAAACACTTAAAGCTTTAGCATAGGCCTTGGCTCAACAAGCAGAGTTGTTGGGATTACATATTAATTTAAGGCATGAGAAAGTTTGGAACACTCATACAGCTCCGTCCTCTGAAAGGATATGAACCATAAGTCTTTTGAACATAGTTTAAGGAGGCAGGGTTAGAAGTTAACAAGGAACTTAGCCTTCACGTTTTACAGCTCATTTTGTGCAAGGCAGCTGCTGTCAATAAGCAAGAAGTGAGTTTGTGTCACAGTGGAGGGAAAAGCATTGTGTCTACCTCAGCAATCTAGTTCTGTGTGTTTTGGAGGCGTCTCAGCTATTAGCATCTGGCATCCATACACATGTCTCTGATTTCATGTAGGAAAGTGTAACAGGAGATAAAGCATCTCTCCTGGCAACCAGGGTATTGTGTGTTGTTGAAGTCATGTAGTTTTCCTTTTATGAAAAATGAAGAGATCTTAGTCGGCTAGATCTTTTCACAAGTCTAGTGGTTAAAGCACAGTTTTCGGAGGGCCAGGAGTCATGGGTTCAAATCCTCTGCTCTTTATGAGCTCTGGCAAGTTGCATACCTGTCTGCACCTCCATTTTTTCATCTGTTAATAGGGTAGTACTTTCTTCATGTGAACACTGAGAGCATTAAATAAAGTATTTTGATATCCTTTGATAGGAAGTGTTATAAAGGGAAAAGTATTATCGTAATTTGCTCGTCATAACCACTATAGGTGAGATTGCCAAACAGTTATCCTGTTGTTTTTACAGCCTCAAAACTTTCTAAACTATTTTGGGATGATAGTTACTTGTTTTCTGCCTTAAATTTGTCGTCTTCTCGATGGAACTTTTTGGGAAGTTTGAGTAAAATCACTTAACCCATTTGGGTGTTGTGACAGGCTGGGAATTTTCCCATTGGAAAGAGATATTCTTCTTTGAGTGATTACTCACGTCTATTCCACAGTAGGTATGCGTGCTTGCCACGTACACCGGTGCCAGGAAGATTTTTCCCTTAGCAGTACCCATAGGGGGAGCACCCGCCGTGACCCCTGGAATGGCACTGCCTTGGCGGGCTAAAAGAGGCACTGCGTGCTCCCCTACCCTCAATTCCTTCTTGCCGCCAGTGAAGGTGCGTCGGAACTTCGCAGCTCCAGCGTTGCTGCATCTTGTCCCTAGTGTTTTCTCTCTAGTACCTGTAGCTCTTAGTTTTTGAGTTAGTTTCACATTAGTTCAGTTACTTAGAGTTTCTGGGTTTTAAGTCGTGCAACACTTGCAGGCATTCTATACCGAGGAGTGACTGACGTGCGGACTGTTTGTTGTTTGGGTGAGACCCATATCAGCGATCATTGCAAGATCTGCAAGTCGTTCAAGCCCCGGCTGAAACGAGAAAGGGACATTTGACTCCGGGCCATCCTAATGGAGTTGGCGCTGACCCTAACTCCAGTACGCCGCTCCGAGTTGGCATCGGGCAGCACGACATCGGCGCACGGCGATCCCCCGGTGCCTTCGTTCAGTCGGCGCCGCTCCCATCCTCGGGGCATAAGAGGACCAAGAAGACGCAGTGGTGCCGTGGTGCATTGGGGCAGAGACTAGAGCTGCATCAGGCAGTCCTCGATCCCCTTCAGCCTCCAGGCCTCCGACTCGCATTGAGCAGAGCAGCCCAGCCGCATTGGCCCTGGCCTCTCCGGATGTCCGGATGCCTTCCATGCCAGAGGCCTTGCAAGCAGACTGGGATGTCTTGTCCCTGCCGGTACCTGGAGTGCCACTGACGTCGGTTCCACGTTCCAGAGGCAAGCCACCACTGGGCTCTCTGCAGTTGCCCCCAGAGTGATACCAGTTGTGTTCGAGGGAATGTTCCCGACGCTGCTCATGGCCCAGCGACAGTCCAGAACAAAGTCCACGTGGATCGCCCTCAACACCTGCCAGGCTCTTGTGCTGGGTGCCATCAGCCAGGGACTCCAGGCACCGCTTCACGTTGGGGAGTGCATGCTGATGGACTGATGGGGACATCGCCCAAGGTCCCGATCCAGAAGAGGTTTCCGCAGCCAGTCGCGGCACGGATGTTGTTGTCACTCCTGCTCAGAATCTCGTTCAGAATCTCCTCCACGGCACTGACTTCATAGTCCTGGGTGTCAGTCGCTGGCACCTCGCTGTCGTGGGTCTGCCCATTGGGATTGTTCCAGGAGCAGCAGTTACCGTTGGTACCAGTCCTCCAGATCCAGATCACAGTCCCATGGGCAACATCGTTATTGGCTCCGCCACTCCTTCCGGTCTTGACACAGCAGAGGCTCATTTGTGACCCCTTCCTCAGCTAGGAGCCATTCTTCCATCAGCCAAACCGGCCAGGCAGAGCTGACCGAGACCTCGGTGCTGCAGAAGGTGCAGTGGCACCGGACCTCATGGCCGGGACAGTAGTACCAGTGGGCACCATGGCCCCTGGCACAAACCCCGGTGGGGTTGAACTCGGTGGCTGGCGCCTTGGAGGCACCATCAGCCTTCATCTCCAGGCCCCCGCGTAAGATGTCGGTGGGAGGCTCGTCTTCGGTGGCGTGCCCGGAGGCCGACCAAGTGGTGGACCCTCTGGTGTCTACGGACACCCAAAGCTCGGTGCCGGCCTCCTCACCCTCCCAGAAGTGGCAATAGCGGCCCCTCCTCCCTCGGTCCCACACAAAGATTTTCAGGCCAACCAGGACCTCCTCAAAAGGGTGGCCTCCAACCTTCACCTCCAACCTGAGGAGGTGGAGGAACCCTCAGACTCATTGTTCAATGTATTGTCCTCTTCTATCCCAGGCAGGGTGGCCTTGCCCCTCCATGACGGGGTGGCAAAAATCTCACATGCCCTGTGGCAAACACCAACCTCGTTGGCTCCTATATCCAAGAGGGTGGAGCACAAGTACTTTGTACCAGCAAAGGGGCATGAGTACCTGTATGCCCACCTAGCGCCTAACTCCCTGGTGGTCAAGTTGGTCAGTCATAGGGAGCTGCAGAGCCAGCTTGCCTCTACCCAAAAAACCAAAGACTCGAGGAGGCTGGACTTGTTTGGCCAAAATATTTATTCATCCTCGAGTTTCCAGCTGCAGATGGTGAACCACCAAGTTTAGCTGGGCAGATACGAGTTCAACTTGTGGGGTTCTCTGCCAAAATTCAAGGCCTCCCTCCAGGCGTGCAACAGGAAGGAGTTCCAGGTGCTGGTGGAGGAGGGTACAGCGGCCACCAGGACCTCCTTGCAGGCGGCGTCCGATGCAGCAGACACGGCCACGAGGTCCGTGGCCTCCACTGTCTCCATGAGAAGGGCATCATGGCTCCTGTTGTCTGGGCTGTCCAGCGAGGCTCAGGCCACCATCCAGGACCTCCTGTTCGACGGCAAGGCCCTGTTTGCAGAGCAGACGGATGCTAAGCTGCATGGCACGAAGGTCTCTTGCATGACCCTCCAAACTTTGAGTCTCTATGTCCCGTCTCTGGCTAAACCCAAGTTTAAGCTGCAGCAGGCCCCATGCAGCCCGCCCAGCAAAAATTGGAGTCTGCCTGTTCGGCAAAGTGGGCACGGTTCTCCTCATGTGCAGCTAAGAAGGGGGTCTCCCCGCTGGCCGCCCTGATCCAGCTGATCCTGGAGTACCTCTCACACCTTGGGCCTGGCACCCTCGTCCATCAGGGTGCACTTTGCGGCCATCTTGATCTTCCACCCACTCGTGCAGGGCCACACAGTGTTTTCCCATGCCTTGACGGGCCAGTTCCTCAAAGGGCTGGACCATCTCTTCTGGTATACTAGGCCCCCGGTTCTGCAATGGGGCCTGAATCCGGTATTGTCCTGCTTTACAGGGCCTCCGTTTGAACCCCTGGCCACGTGCTCGTGGTCCCACCTCTCCTGGAAGGTGGCAATCACGTCAGCTAGGCAGATCTCAGAGCTTAGGGCCCTGACATCTGAGCCCCTGTACACAGTGTTCCATAAGGATAAGCTCCAGCTCCGCCCACATCCAGTATTCCTCCCAAAGGTGGTCTCCGCCTTCCATATGGGCCAGGACATCTTCCTGCTGGTCCTGTGCCCCAAGCCACATGTGTCCCGTGAGGAGCGCTGTCTCCACACATTCGACATGCGAAGGGCTCTGGCTTTCTACCTCGAGCGGATCAAGCCATTCCGAAAGTCCTCACAGCTGTTTGTGTCCGCAGCCGAGTGCATGAAGGTCTGGCTGATCTCCATGCAGCAACTCTCCAACTGGATCACTTTGTACATCCGTACCTGTTATGAGCGGATGGGTGTCCCCCCACCGCCAATTGTGAAGGTGCACTCGACTCAGGCACAGGCTTTGTCGGCAGCTTTCTTGGCCCACGTTACTATCTGGGACGTTTGTAGGACCGCTACCTGGTCTTTGGTTCACACGTTCACCTCACACTATGCGATTATCTCCCAAACCGGGGATGATGGCGGGAACTTGTGAACTCCTACCCACCTCCAACAGATATAGCTTGGAAACACCTACTGTGGAATACACATGAGCATTCACTCGAAGAAGAAAAGACGGTTACTGGTGTTCTTCGAGAAGTGTTGCTCATGTCTGTTTCACTTCCACTTCATGCCCTCCTTCTCTTCTGCTGGAGCAGTCTGACAAGAGGTGAAGGTAGGGGAGTGCGTGGCACCCCTTATAGTGTGCCAGGGCGGCACCATTGCAGGGGTTGTGGCGGGGGAGGGGAGAATGCGCCCCCTACAGGTACTGCTAAGGGAAAAAACTTTCCGGCACCAGTGCACATGGTGAGCATGCACACCTACTGTGGAATAGACATGAGCAACATATCTCAAAGAACACTGGTTATGAAAGGTAACTGTCTTTTCTTATCACCTTGTTTCTCACAGGAATAACTAAAAAAAGGATAGGTTTCAGAGTAGCAGCGATAATGTATATCCGTAAAAAGGAGTATTGCTAGTCTCTAAGGTGCCACAGATACTCCTGTTCTTTTTAAATAAAGGCTAGACTGTGAAATAGCTAACTTGGAATGTATAGAGATCTAATTGATCATTACATTCTGATGAGCTGTACAGTAATTTAGAGCTTGCCCTGTTTTATTTCTGTAAGTCCATTTGCTGCGGCGCAAGGAATTTACAAGCTCCATTAGCAAATCTCCATGAATTTGTAGGCTGCACAAAATCGGTAGCTCTCATTTCTCTTTCTTTGTTCCTTAAAAGAAACTAGAGATGTTAAGTGCAAAAAGTGAGCATTCCTGCAAGCGCTGTTTCCAAAATCAAGAACTCAAGACATTTCCAAAGTTAGTTTTTCCTGCAGCATTCACTCCTGTATATTACATATGTTTTTTTATGGGTATACTATAATGTTATATTAAGACTTACAATTAACCAAGCAAACAGGAACAGAAAATACTCCATGCACACAACATCGTTATGTTAACGTTAAGACCAGATTACAGCCCCTGAATTTATAAACTCATAGACTTTCAGGTCAGAAGGAACCATCATGAACATCTTGTCTGATATAGTGCACATTGCATTGTTAAAGACACTTTAATCTTTGTAGCATAGATGATTCCAGACAAGTATTAACCATGTTCTCAAACTGTGGTACAGCACTGGACTTCAGTAGGACTGAATGTGGTTCTCTATATTTTAACCTCATCCAAGAACAAGCATGTTGCAACCTTTATTCCTGACAAGATAGTTAAGTAGTTTCTTTGTAGGTTGTATAGTCTTTTAAGCTTTGGCGCCTTAGGCTCTCTTTTCACTGGGGGAAAAAAAGTGTTTTTTACATTGAAAGAGCTGTTCGAGTTAGCTTTCTTGATGTAAACTCTTAGTGGAGATGAGGCACAGATAATTTTGACTTCACTCTCTTTAATGGAGGTCAACCTTATACCTCCGCCTTATACCCTCCACTGTATCACTTTTTACAGCATTTGCATTACCTTGAATAGCTACATCAAGTTAAAAAACTGTCTTCTCTAGGATTTTACACACACCTCTTTTGCCATGAAGAGCTAGCCTGAGATGCAGCAGTGGTGGTAATCCCAATGTCTTGGCAAATTTCCAGTTAGAATAATAGTTTTATGTCTCTCAAACTCACTGTGCATTTTCAGTTGAAATATCTATTTCTTCACTTTGTCATGAGCTGGGGGGTGGTGTTGCTGTGTACTATTAAACAGCTGTAACTTTTCACTCCAGAACTACATTAGCTGACTTCCAGCAATGAATGAAATTGAAGATTATGACACCCACATTTCATTGTGGTGGAGTGTTGTCTAATGCTTAAAGCCAAAGATGAGGTGCTAGGGATGCTTACGCTCTATTCCCATATCTGCTACAGATCATCTTTGTGAGACAGGGAATATTTGTTTCCTCACTTATAAAATGGGGATTCTTTATGTCCCTATCTCCCAGGGATGCAGTGATTCATACTGTTTAAGTGCTCTGAGATGTTCTGCTGAAATGTGCTATAGAATAGCAAAATCCCATTATTGTGACTCAGTGAAGTGTTTGATAGCATAGGATACTGGGGGAAGGTGGAAAACTTGCTGGATTTTGGCCATACTTGTTTAGACTTTGCCATTAACTAATCCAGTTATGTACTACGACTCTCCCAATATAAAATGTTCTGGACAAACACACTGAAGTTCCGTAGCAACTCTGCCTTCTTGAGTACTATAGCAGATTGCCTTGAGCACATTCAGAAGGGACAAAATTGTTCTGTGAACAGGTCAGAGTAGCCAGCTGTGGAATGATGATCTGACCCATTAAGTAAGAAATAAAAATCTGCCTCGTTTCAAATCTTCTGTTACAAATGAGGAAATCCTTGCTTAGCAAATGTGTAACAAAACTGTGCCCTCTGTGCTACACTAGCATGAGTACTCTTTGCCAGTCCCTTTTTGTGCCTGTCTTGTCCCTTTTCCCTTCTCCTGCATTGGGGTATCTATAACATGGAGAAAGAGGTAGCTGAAGCAGCAGCAGCAGCTAGGTAGGTGTTAATTGTGTCATTCCCCCAAGAGACCCTGTGTTGCGAAAGGACTTGACCCTTCCAAGGGCAGAGAGCTCTGCGCTTGCTGCCATGGGGCGCTGGCATCATTTGAAAAACATTTACCAACCCAACAAATGCCTTCATTGTTTTAGTTGCCCATTAGTTAATTTTGTTCTAATGAGGCTCTGTTAATGTGATCATCTGACATTGGGAAAGGGAGGAGGGGGAGAACCCAAGTTAAAAAGAGCCTAATTAGCAAATTAATTATAGCAAGTAAGAAAATGTACCGGTTATATAAATAAGCGACTGTTATGCGCACACAAGTCAGGCTATGTCAGAAACCGCTGCTAATGGGTTAGAGGTCGGGGAACATTGTAACTCACTGCAAAACAAAAAAAGAAAAAATGCTGGGACTTGTTTGTGAGATGTTAGCAGAAATGCCTCATTAAATCTTGGGGGTCTTCCCTGCCAAATGGGCCATTGGAGAGGGAGCTGGAAACCCAGGCAAGTGTAGCTCTCTCCTTACCTGACCTCCTCCCCCAACAATAAAATAGAGACTTGAAACCAGAGCAGACAGGATTTCTGATGCTGGCAGTATAAATGAGTGGCCAGCAACGACACTGGACTGGAAGGATTCAGAAGCACTGTAGATGATAACGCTATGCCGAACAAGAAGAAGTATCATGTGAATGGCGATTCAGAGATTAAAGCCCAGGTGAGGGCAGCCTTTAGGTACCCTACTATTGACTTTCTAGAACAAAGGACAATTGTTTATCTTTCTCCCCAGTCACTTACTTTTGGTATCGACTAAGCCCCTTCACCTGGTGTAAATGAAGCATAATCTCCAGAGAACACATTTTTGTTTGGCTGTTTCCTCTCAGGAATAGAGGGTTAAGTGCCACAGCTTTGAGTTGAACTTGTTGTTTTAGATTTTAGAGACGTTCTGTCGTTTCTCTTCGGACCATACCTGTGGGAAGGTATCGTGGAAATCTGGAGCAGGGAGGTTGAATGGGGCAAATCAGCATGTGGAAAGCCAGAGCTTCCGATGGCCATACTTGCTACTGAACTTTGTAAATCCATGCAGAGCTGGTCTTAAATTGGGGCTTCTGGGCAGCTTCCTTGAAAGAGAGGAGCTGTATCTCACTTCTTTAAATGAAGTGAGCCATGCACCTGCGTTTAGAAATCATTAACCCTTGTGGATCTGACGGGAATTCCAGCCTGAATCAGTCTGTCCTGTCAAAGATCTATATGGCTGTTAGAAGTAGTGTATATATAACCACAGATGGTTGAAGCAGGTCAGTCGTCTAAATCCAAGAGTTTGTCGTTTTTAAGTGTGTTAGAATTTATCACTTGAAAACTAACTCTCCTGGGAAATTGATTGTTACCTTCAGAGGGACTTTTGTTTCTTGATCTAAACAAGTTCTAGTGTAATCAGTATCCTTGCTTTTGTTGGTGTCAAATAGCAAGGGAGAGTCTTGATTATAGGTTATGGTGCAGCAGGAAAACAGCTCTTTCTGGGGTAGCGTAGCCTTGTGGAGAACAGGTGTAAATTAATAGAATTTTATATGAGAATTTTGGTCTGACAATAAATGAAGATTAATGATCTCATTTCTTACATTTCTAGGAAGAGCATGTTTCTGTGGCAGAAATTCCAATGCTGAACTGCAGTCCTGATCTAGAAATTGTACCGTTTAAAAAGAATTGTATATATACACACATCCACACACAGTATGATCGTGTATGTATGTGTGTATCACCATCATACTGTGTGTATACATATACGTAAGAAATATGTATATAATATACAATCAGATTGAGCTGGTTATAGTAATTGTCCTATAGAAACCAAATTTCAGTTATTAACCTACACAGGACTGTGAATGAGAGTGGAAGGATATAGTTTCATCAGAGGGACTTAGTGAAATATTACGCTAGTTAAAACACAACTAGGGTGTGGACAGGAAGGCATAACACTGCTATATATAGTGCTGCTGTTGGTTTGGTATGTAAGTGCCATGTCTTGGGGTTCGGTGCCCTGTTTTAGTAACTCACTCCTGGCTTGAGTCGTCATTCCCGTGGTTAGAGCCGAGATGAGTTAGTAGTAACATGACCTGGGTTCTAATTCTGCATAACTTGATCACTGGTTTACACTGTGAACTTGGGCAAGTCACTTTCATTCCTGTGTTACTTTGGAAAAAGTGCTTTCAGATCTCTATACATGCTATATAAATGCTAAATATTGTTTCACTTTTTACAGCATTTGCATTGAAAATCCCTTAACAGATGATGCAGGGGAATATTAACAGAATGTTGCTTTTCCCCCCTTGAATTCTGCAATAAGAGTTATTCATCCTTGTTAACCTTCCAGCATGTCTAACTTTTCCTAGAGCATCATTTTATGCCAACAATCTGATGGGGTAAAGCTCTTCTAGCCATTAAGGGATCTGTTTAAATGAAGAGAGCATTCTTTTAGAAAAACAGCATTCTTAGAAAAGGGCAAGTGTAGATCATTGTACATAGAATCCGCTTCACAAGGAATGGAGCTGTTTGAAGGCTGGAAGTGCAACTTCTGATTCTCACCTTAATTTGAGTGATCACTTGCCTTTTTCTGTTTGTTGCCTGGGGTTCAGTAAAACGTTTATTGTTGATTGAGTATTCTAGGGTTCCTGCAATACCAGCTTCAGGATTATCAGAGAAAAAACCTGGGTTGCTGTTGCAAACCTTCTTACAATCCTTTCTCCCCTAGCCATGACTGCAGCAGAATAATTTTATTAGTCCAATGACCTGGCCAAAGTTCCAAAACAGATCTCTGCATTCCTGTTGGAGACTTGAGATATCACCAGATCAGCCCCAATAATCCCTACCTGCATCTCAGGCTTTATGTCATGGCCATGTTCTGGATGAAGTGGTCTAGTCTGACCTAGTCAGTATCCTTATTAAATTGGACGGGGAAGTCACTTTTAGTGATGATGTGCTGCTTCTCTGCACTTGCTAATGCAGGGAGTGAGACATCAGGACTGTAAATTTAGCACTCCCTTGTGGCAATGTAGAGCATTGCAGCTTAAGCTACTGCACTTTTTAAGCTGCTCCCAGAAAGGAAACAAGTTCCAGGCAGTTAGGAGAAATCCTTAAACAGAACCAGCTATTTAAAATACCCTAAGAGGTTAATAATAGCAATTAATGGTTTTACAGTGTTTTGAAGGTGTAAATATTTAACCTTTATTGTGCCAAATCCTCTGTTGGCGCAGATTCATTCCAGTGAAGTCAGTGGAGCTCTGCCAATTTACACCAGCGAAGAATCTGGCCCATTATTCTTAATGATCAAGTGGAGAGTTATTTCCAGTTTCACTGAGAGAGCTTTAACACGTTAGCACACGCACAAAAAAGAGACTTTGGTTCAATGCTAAAAATTAGCTAGCATAAAAAATCAGATATTGGAAGTGAATTTATCTGTGAGTAATAGACATGTGCTCTGAAATGTGTGCTGAATTGTGACCTAGTAATAGTGGTTAGGGTAGGGAAGGACTGAATGTAGACTGCTTAACATCTATCCTTGATGATGCCACTGGCTTGCTGTGTAACCTTGCATGAGTCAGATCCTCAGTGCTTGCAGAGGGCCTTGTTATCTCTGGGTGAAAGGTTGCTAGAAAAGTGTAGTTAGGAAAATGAGAAGTTCAGATTACTTTTGTCTTTTTCTAAATGAACTGAACTTCTATTTAATAAAGAATCTTTTGTTGCAAGTTATAAGATGTGCCTTTATGGGGACTTGAAGGGCCCAGGGATAGGCAGCAGGCAATGGAGCTTTCACTGGTAACTCGCCAGTAAAACATCTGGTCCTGTTTGGTAGCTATTAATATCCAACATCTGTTTGGCCTGTGTGGGATGTGGTTTGTCAGTCAGTTCCTGTTAGGCAAATGGACACATCACAAAACCACAGTTATATTTGGTCCTCTTACTGTACGTTTCAGCAGCCGTCAAGGGTGGAATAAGACACGGGACTGGGTGGGATAAAAACTCCCCATCGCCCACCCCTCCAGTGTTCCTAGAGATGGTAACATCCATGAAAGGGTTGAAGCACCATTGGCAGAGGATGACAAATGAGCCTTTCCTGTAAGTAAGGATGCTAAGCGTGGTTTTCCTCTGAACGGTGTCTATATGAAAATGCACCACCTTAGCAGCTACGTCTGCTGCATGCTTCAGAATAGATCTGCTGACGTTCCGAACTAAAGATAAGTTTTGATTTCTGTTAGTCTGGCAGAGTCAAGACAACTCTAGGAGAATGAACTGGAGACAGCTTTTCTCTGCACTGCAGTAGAATTCCTTTCCATCTTTCAGTCAATTGTATGCAAACCCATCAAAGTTAATAGGGTTGCCCAGGTGTCACCAAGAGCCTAACTTGGCTTGTAGGATTTTGCTTATTGATGGTGATGCCTGAAATGGAAGGAACTCAGCTTGATTCTCAGATCCCAGACTGAGTCTACAGGGTTGGCAGTTACCACCCCCTTCCCGTCATTTTACTAGTTAACTGGCACATCTGAGCATTGGGAGAGGGTAAATACAGAGCCCTGCCATGATGTATTTATACTACATTCATGACTAGAGCATTTTGCTTGTAAAAGCGTTAGCTTCAGTCTCCTGGCCAAATTCCAATTTGGACAATTGCTGTTTGGTAAAATGAATTTGCTATGGCATTTTCAGCTGTAAGCGGTGTCCTTCACTTTTTGACCTGTTATGTAGCGTTTCCTGTACACTATTAAACAGCTGTCATGTTCCACCCTAGTGAAGATGAAGTGATCCTAACTTTATTGTGTGATCCAGTTATTGCTTTGTCCTCCTTTTTGACTTTGTAGCAACACATGTATACAGATATGTCAACTTTCCAGGCAGTCAAGAGACTGGGTGTTTCTCCAAGTGTCGCACCCTAGAATTATGATAGCCACATCTTCTATGGCAAATCTTAAATAATCCAATCTATGAGGTATTGCTAGAAGGGTTGCATTATTTCTACCTTGGGAGCAGGTATCTAGCATTTCATGCTCTCCATATTTTTTGTTAGGTCTGCGGTTGATAAAATAATCTCTTCAATTTTACAGATTTCTGAAGCCCACTTTATGATGAATAACCCACACTCTTTTCAGTTACCATAGAATTTCAGGGTTGGAAGTGGGGACCTCAGGAGATCATGTAGTTCAACCCCCTGCTCAAGCAGGACCAACTCCAATTAAAATCATCCAACAGATTTTTACCCCATATCCCTAAATGGCCCCCTCAAGGATTGAACTCACAACCCTGGATTTATCAGGCCAATGCTCAAACCACTGAACTATCCCTCCTGCCAAAAAAACCCACTTAAGTTACTGGAACAGAAATGTCTTTATTCTTCTAACTAGTGTGCCTGTTGGTAAAAGTGATTGAAACATGAGCTTGAAGTGTTTGTGGAGGAGAAATGGGCTTATACCATGTGTACTAAGCCAGGCCCAAATTAACACCCCCAATTATATAATAGAAACGGTACTCAGTCTCCACTGAAATAATGCAAGTAGCCCTCTCCAATGTAGTCTTTGAGGCTGTTCGGATTAGCCTATTTTGTCAGGTAATAGATTTTTTTATGCTACATGTAACTGGGATTCTTTCTTAACAGATCCAGTTTGCTGACCAAAAGCAAGAATTTAACAAGCGCCCCACGAAGATTGGTCGCCGTTCTCTATCCCGTTCCATCTCTCAATCATCTACAGATAGCTACAGCTCAGGTAGGTACTGCTGCTGGCTCCCTTCGATCTGTGCGCCTCTTTAAGCTGAAAGTGCTCTTCTGTCCATTTGTCTGCTGGGCCTTCCCTCACAGCCTGGGATCTCATAGGTTTTCCTTCATACCTGTATGAGGTTTAGAAAAGGGGATGAAGAGAGAATGTGTTGCTGTTTTCCTCTCCATATACAGTTGGCACTTGGATGCTACACTAAATGGGACGAGGAAGACTTTGTAGCACCTTAGAGACTAACCAGTTTATTTCAGCTTAAGCTTTCTTGGGCTATAGCCCACTTTAATGGCTCTCTCATTACACTAATTGATTGCATTTCCCTAGTTAATTTACCTTCAATAGTTGTTATCTCCTGTCAGACACAAATATCCATTTCAAAAGGTACTTTTTTTCTCCTGCTGATAATGGCCCATCCAAATTAAACAGCCTCTTAGAATTGGTATGCTAATGTACAACCTTTTTTTGCTTTCTGTGTGTATAAATGCATCTTACTTCTGTTCCATTCTGTGCATCCGATGAAGTGGGCTATAGCCCATGAAAGCTTATGCTGAAATAAACTGGTTAGTCTCTAAGGTGCTACAAAGTCTTCCTCGTCTCATTTACGGATACAGACTAACATGGCTGCTAATCTTAAACCTACACTAAATGGGTTTTTTATGCAGAGTCTGGCTTAAAACTCAGATTTAGGCTTCCCTGACTCTAATCCCACTGCTCCCTCTCAAATCCCTCATGTGTCTTTCCAATTCCTCCTCCTCCCCTCCAAGGCTCTGTGCAGCTTCACACCCAGCTTGCAACTGTGCTTGTATTTCATCGTGTTCCTCCATATTAACTGTCCTAATTGTTCTTCAGGTATGTGTCAGCGTGGGTCCCATTATAGTCGCTCATGTGCGCAACATTAGTCTTTTGAACACAAGAACTAAGGGGCAGCCAATGAAATTAATAGGCAGCAGGTTTAAAATAAACAAAAGGAAGTACTTTACACAACTCACAGTCAACCTGTGGAACTTCTTGCCAGAGGATATTGTGAAGGCCAAGACTATAATAGGGATCAAAAAAGAATTAGATAAGTTCTTAGAGGCTAGATCCATCAATGGCTATTAGCCAGGATGAGCAGGGATGGTGTCTTTAGCCTCTGTTTGCCCGAAGCTGGGAATGGGCGATGGGTTGGATCACTTCATAATTACCTGGTTTGTTCATTCTCTCTGAAGCACCTGGCATTGGCCACTATTGGAAGACAGGATACTGGACTAGATGGACCTTCGGTCTGACCCAGTATGGCCTTTCTTATGTTCTTATGTTATGAACAGCAGCATCCGTTGGAGATGCACGTGCTTCCAAATGAAGGCATGAAGGGCGGAGTGGCTCAGTTCCTTCTGTCCGTGTCTGTGAGGTGCATCCTAGTGCATCTCCAGCATAATAGTCTATAACTCCAGCTAAAGCTCTCAGAATTCTTAAAAATAAAGAAATAAATCAGACCTCTTCTGCTTACATTGAAGAACTGCTATGAATGAACTCAGCCCATTTGAAGTGATTTTTGATGGTCAGAGTCCCCTGTTCAGGATGCTTTAACATGGCAGACTCTAAACTTGTGGGCCTCACGCCTCGCCCTTCCTGTAGCAGGCTAAGTCCATTCAGACAGGCACAGCGGGTGCCTCTTCTATTTGGGAGACAGTCATATACTTGGTAGGTGCCAGGTGTGCTGCTCGTTCCCTTCCAGGATGTGTCCAACCATGGGACGTACAACAGAAGCGTCATTTGTTGGAACAATCTATGAAGAACTTTTTGGACCTGGAGGAGACAGGTACCATAGCAAACCAGGTAACAAACAGACCATCTTCCTTGAGTGCCCTGTCTAGCAGACACACAATGCCAAACGCCAGCCCAAAGAAGACGGCACTGAGAAAAGACTCTAAGCCAACACCTCCAGTATCAAAGTGCAGTAACTGAGAGAGGTTTCCCTGAACACAAGGACAAAGACTCCAGATGGAGCTCAGTGTCTTCCCACAAGGAAAGACCACATAAGCCTTTGGGGGAAAACCACTGAGCTCCTCACAGCATCGAGAGGTAGTGATGAGGGACCACTTAGCACTGAATCACGGAGAAAAAGTTCACTAGTGCCAGTGACATGACCTTCAGCATTTATGCCTTCAACAAAATCACTGAGAATGCTCAACGTGTCCTGGGAAGAACTTTGAACTGAGATATTTACCAGTGCTGAAGCAGACCCCCGTAGTGAAAGTGCCGTACACCTCAGTGCTGCCACTAGAGGAGATCTGTTCCTCTTCTCTGCATGTTCTCACCTCCTTTAAGCAGAGGATCCTCTCTCCAGAGTTCCCTAGGGAACACAATAGAAAGACCTTGGTGGCTCTGGCTTTCCCTGCAGAACTCTGCCACCGTCACATCAGGAATGTCACTGGACTGGCCATTATCAGATAAGCCTGCCATAACTCTATGGCATACTGCTATGGCCCTATTGAGCTTGGTGGGATCTGCCTTCATAAGCTTCTAGTAGACAATCTACATCTCATTCTAGGAAGAGAGAGAGATCATGCTCCCCAAAGGCACTGTTGGCCAGACCATCAACACTGGGCCTGGGGAAAAAGCAATAACAATGTTCTACCTCACCACCTAAGAACCGTTCATCTTCTTCGCCCAATGCAGCAGTGTCATCAGTGCTGTTGTCAGTGCTGGGTGACTTCAAATAATTTCAAGAACTACTTATGACAATCGCAGAGATGCTAGAAATAGAGATATCTGTCATACAAAAAAATCTCCCAAAATGTTCACCATACTGGCATTTTTGGGCCTTGCGGGATTGGCAGAGGATTCGCCCAATGAAGGACTGCTTGATCCCAGTAAAGTCTTGTGGCAAATGCCTGCCATGATACCTGTCACTCACCCAAGAAGGATAGCAAAGCATCACCAAGTCCCTCAGAAGGGTTTGAGTACTTCTACATCCATCCCAAACCAGGCTCCCTGATCGTCTTCACCCGTGCATGAGCAATCCAAGTCTAATAAAAGCACCCCAAAGGACAAAGGCCTAAAGAAACTTGATCAGTTTTGGAGGAAATTCTACTCCTCTGCCTTCCTCCCGCTATGGGTGGCAAGCTCAGGCCTTTCTGGTCAAATGTAACATTTTGACCTAGGACAGGGTGACACCTTTTCTGTCCCATCTGAGAATAGGGAAGAGCTCAAATAAATAGTTAGAAGGTTAATTAGTGGCCAAGGCAGACCTACACTTGGCAATAGACTCTTCAGATACCACGGTCAGATCTGGGGTCATAGCAGTGACAATGCACAGTGCATCATGGCTTCAGGCATTGGGCATGCCCAGGGAAGTGCAGGCCTTAATCAAAGAACTGCCCTCTGAAGTTCTGGAACTAGTCAACAAATGGACAGACAAAGCTCTGCACTTCTTAAAGGCCTCTAAGGCCATTTTGTGTTCCCTGGGATCTGCACCCCAGCCCTGTACCACAAACCATAACGTCATCAATCCCAGCCTAGCCGGAGAAACAGATTTTATCACACCAAGCAGCCTCATTACCATGTTAGGCAGAGCCCGAATGAGACAGGAGTCACCAGCTTTCCTCATTGGTGACACACCCATTCCCAGAGTGCATCAGCAAATTTGTTGAGATTATCAGGGGCTGCAACAGAGCCAGTCCTAAGAGCATGACTAGGGCCTGACCAAATTCTTGGCCATGAAAAAGTGTCACGGACCATGAAATCTGGTCTTTTGTGTGCTTTTACCCTATACTATACAGATTTCATGGCAGGGGACCAGCATATCTCAAACTGGGGGTCCTGACCCAAAAGGGAGTTGCAGGGCGGTTGCAAGGTTATTTTAGGGGGGACACGGTATTGCCACCCTTACTTCTGCACTGCCTTCAGAGCCGGGCAGCCAGAAAGTGGCAGCTGTTGGCCAGGTGCCCGGCTCTTAAAGCAGCACCCTGCCAGCAGCAGTGCAGAAGTAAGGGTGGCAATACCATACCAGGCCATCTTTACTTCTGCACTGCTGCTGGCGGCGGCTCTGCCTTCAGAGCTGGGCTCCCGGCCAGCAGCCGCTGCTCTCCAGCTGCCCAGCTCTAAAGGCAGAGCCGCTGCCAGAGCAGCGCAGAAGAAAGGGTAGTAGTACCGCACCCCCGCTTACAATAACCTTGCCACCACCACACAACTCCTTTTTGGGTCAGGATCCCTACAATTATAACACTGTCAAATTTCAGATTTAAATAGCTGAAATCCTGAAATTCATTTTTTTAAAAATCCTATGCTAGGAAATTGACCAAAATGGACCATGAATTTGGTAGGGCCCTAAGCATGACCTTCGGAAGCCACCTCACCCTTTCCACTGGGTGTGGTCTGCCATAAGCAAACATGCAGTAACCAGTCAGAAATGGTTGCTATAGAATTCCATCATAGAACCAATATTTCACTAATGAGGGATTCCCACAATAGACCTATTCATTACAGAAGACATGAATTTCTGATCGAACTTCTGCTTCAGCGAGGACTTCTTACTAGACATCTTCCTGCTACAATGGTCTCAAGGCCTCCTCTGTGCCTTTCCACCAATTCCCCTGATACCCAGAGTAATATCCAAGATGTCAAGATAAGGAGGGCAGGGCTTCAATCATTATTTGAGTAATGCAGCTGGAAGTATTCATTCCCTCTCCAGGGAGGATACTGCTAGCCAGTCACTTACAGTGGGATCCACATTGATGTACTCAAAGAATGAATGGATTGTTACCCTATACTAACTGGTTCTTTGAGATGTGGTAGTCAGGGCAAGTCCCACAACCTACTCTCCATCCCTTCTGTTCAGAATGCTCAGCAACACAGGCTTTGAACTGTGGGGAACTGAGAGAAGATTGTGTCTGCCCCACACCTTATGCCCTTGTACAGAAGCACAAGGCGGCACAGGGCACGCTCCCTTGACAGATTGCTATGCAAAAACTCTGATCTTGCATACATGTACCTACAGTGGGATCCACATTGACTATAGCATCTTGAAAAACAGGAGGAGAACTAACTTTTTTCCTGTTGTCTTCTCCTCCCACTTTTGGCTTTATGGCCTCTGTCTTGCTTCCCCTACGGTTGGAACATCCTCCCATGCTGTGTATTCCAAATGTCCTTCCTCTCCTGTCCCTCCTGAAAATCCACTCCTCTGAGAAGCCATCTATGCTGATCTCCCTGACATTGTCTCATACCTGAACCATTGTCTCAGTTTCTATGAATGAGACTATGAAGTTTCGGGGGTAGGGGCACTGTCTTTTTCACACTGTCTACATAACAGATGGAGAATTCACCTTGTAGTTTGGGGGCAGCCTAGTTACAAATGGGCTTGATCATTAATGACTTGAGGCTGTTTTTTCTAATTCTTGGACTCTCTTTCTATTGTTGCAGAAGAGAGGCCCAAACAGCTGAGTGTGGACTCTTTCCTGCCACACTCAGCACAGGCAAATGCCAAGGGAACTCTCTCTGCCCCCAAGGAAGCAATGAAGATATGGCTAGCTCATCCAGGTGTAGTAGGGTTTTCACCCACATGTTTGTGCTGGGCTGCCGCGTTCGTTAATACTATAATTCACTGCTTTATTCCCTTGTATTGTGTGAACACTCACCCTGCGGCTGGGAGGGTGACCTATTTCTCCCACAGTGCCTGTATTTCCTCACAATGGGTTCCTAGGAGGTGCAAAGGAGCAACGCATGCTGTATCCTCCCCACAGAAATATTAGCCCAGACTCAATGTTCACCATACCAGTTATACAGACAAGGATGTCTCAACGAAGTCTTAAATCTAGCTATACCCCACATCGTAACACAAGCTTTATGTTTTTCTTGTCTAAAATTCTGGTGGTTTGTCTAATTTCACCCCTTGCATCTGAAGAAGTGGGTTTTTTACCCATGGAAACTTATGCCCAAATAAATCTGTTAGTCTTTAAGGTGCCACTGGACCCCTCATTGATTTTGTGGATACAAACTAACATGGCCACCCCTCTAAAGCTTTAAGTTGGCACTAATGTTTAGAATTTCTCTAATATAGATCTGTGAGAGCTAAACAGTATTCTAATGTGAATAGATGGTATGACTGTCATTTTTAAAGACTAATGTTAAGTCTTATTAGTCTGACTAATATTTCTTCAATTTGTCGGTGCTCCAGACCCAAAGAGCTCTGAGTGATTTCCTGTGAGCAATCCTCCATCTCATGCACTTAGTCTCTCCCATTACAGCATCAGCAGTTTAATTTGTATCAATAAAACAGTGCATTTCTGTGCTAATGCAAAGTGCTGGGTTGACAGCCCTGGAGACTGAAGATCTCTGTTCCCAGGACAGTTGCATTTGCAGGTAGCGGTGATTCCCATCAATGTGCCTCATCCTTGACCTGGAGAGATGGATTTTAGAGCCGAAAGTGGAGTTTAGTTGACAGGCCCATGGAGTCCTGGCACCGCTGCCCAGAATGGGTGGCAATTATGCTGCTTTTGTGATGTGAACTCCAGTCCCTCTAGGAGTGGGTCTGAATGAGACTCTCGAAATTCATTTCATGTAAAACACTAAAGAACCATCTAAACATAATTACGCGGAGTAGTCATTCTACCGGCTTTCTTTAAAGGGGCAAAGACCTCTCTTGTGTCCAAGTTAATCAAAGGATCATTTTTAATTAAGGCTGGGATTCCCACAGTGACCTGAGGGGTTTGGTCCCCACCAGTTGAGCAGAGTGCCTAACTCCCTTTAACCCCTTAGCAGATTCCCAGTTGTAGAGGTCACTGATGTGCTGTAGGGGTGTCTCGTGGGAGTACCTTGTTAAAAATTCTACCACTAAACTGAAGTCTGGGGGGAATTTCCCTGCCTCTAGGGTCTGCTGCTTTCTTGCTGTTGGTAACCAACTTCTCAACCCTGAGGCTCCTAAAATACTTCTAAAGAGCCGATTATTTGCCTCTTTATCTCTCCCGCTTTCCTGTATCTTTCAAGTACAAAGCATAACACCTCCAGCAGTGTATGGTGTAATATGTTTGTTTGCCAAGTGACTTGCTTATTTATAGGCTTAGCAAAACTTGATTTTTTTTTGTAATTATGATGGACAATATTGATGTTTATTTTTCATTTATTAATTAAAATTTTCAGTTGAAAAAAGTTATGAGTTAAAAATTGAAAAAAAATACTTAATCTATTTAAATGTTCAAAAGTTGTGGGAAATAGCGGGGAGGAAGGGCAGACACAATTTAATGACAGTTGACTTTGAGATGTAAAAAATTAAAGCTTTATAACAAATTATGAACATCAAATGCCAAAATATACATATTAAATATCCTTAAATCATACTCTAAGTCTGAGTAGCATTTTTCTTTCTTTGACTATCTTGAAATTAAGATTATCGCCGATGGAAATATTTTTTTTATCGGTTTATGTGCATATAGTGAAATTGACATTTACCAACATTTACTAATAACAACCTAATACTTCCAAGCCTACTTATATAAAAATCCAATCCCTGTATTTCACAGAAAGAAAATTCAGACAGTTTTAGGCCCATGCAGTGCTTTCAGTGTTGTAGCTGTATTTATACTTGTGGTGACCATCCTGTGTGCACTGTAGATACGCGAAAAGGCTCACAGTACAGTTTTGCAGCCAGTCTGCCCAGCTAGCTGTCACAGCAAGAGGGGAAAAGGCAGCTGTTTGCAACTGTATGACCTGGCATTAGTCACAGCAGCAACACCTAGTGGTATGCATGTGGTAATCTTGTCTCCGCCAGTGACTAAGTGGCTTGGCCTTTGGCAAATCATTTAATCTCCCAGTGGCTGTTTTCCCCCTTCTGCAAAATCAGGATAATCCTTACCTGCCTTGCAGTGGTGTTATGAGGATTAGTTAGTTAATGTTTGTCCAGCGCTTTGAAGCGCTTAAGTGCTAAGTGTTGTTGCTGTGCACACTACACACACAAATCGGTTATTGAAATAAGATTAAGTTAATAATATCTTTAATTAAAGGAGATTGATTTCTTTCTCACGCTGTTTCATAACGTTCGGGGGTCAAACAGAAAAGGAACAAGGTACATTTTCTATTAGCTTGTAATAGGCATCTTTAGGACATGCAGGTCATAGGGAGGATTCATTGATTAGTGGGGGAAGTCCCCTTTTTTGGAATGTACCCTAGTTCCTCTTTTTATCACTGTTTAAAAAGAGTCTGGTGGTATTTGCCTGGATCCAAACCCTAAATCTGAGCATCCTTGAATTTTGAGAAAGTTCAGATCCCCCTCCAGTTCCTGCCATTTGGAACCATTTCTAGTCTACAGCTCTTTTCCCCTTTCTTGGCCATTGGATAACACTTCCTGGCAACTGCCATTTCTTTGACATCACATAGCTTTGTTTTGCTTACTTGTAAATCGCTGAATGGGAGCCCTGACCCAAACTTTAAATTAAATTTAGGAGACTGATAGATCCTGCAGACTTCTAGTATCGTCCCAAAATATGTGTACTGGGGAGATCCTGTCCTCAGTAATTTTGTCAAGTGCCACAGGAAAGCCGGGCTCACACATAGCATAATGTCCTCTACGGCGGTTAACAGTAAAGAACGCGGCATGTGTGAAAATTTGGTTACTACCTCTGTTTTTCAGGCTTGGTTACAAAAAGTACATTCAGCCCAAGGAGTAATACCAAGATATGGTTTTAAAAACCCTTTGCACAGATTAGCTGTTTTCAGTAAAATAATCCTGCATTAACTAGTTAATCCTTCTGCAATTTTTGATCCCAGTGTTCACTATTGTATAACTTGCTTTCTTTATTAAAAGATTGGCTTCGAGTTCTTCACCTACTTGAATGTGTTTTGTCGTCGATGTGCTATTTGCAGGGTCAGACTTGCCTTTCGCACCCTTGCAGGCGACAGATCCTTTGCAGAGAAATTTCAGTAATGTGTAATTCTTAGTAAGCGGATTAGGCACCAGAAGGTCTTGGTGACCCTGGCACACAAACAGCGCAGCACTAAGCTTTCCCCCCCAGGGTGTGTTCTAAAAGTGCCTGCGGTAGGCTAGAAAAGTCAATTACTAGCACACTGGGTGCTGTGTAAAAGACCATATGCATACTAGCAGTACAGAACAGAGGGTTTTAACTGCTTGGTTGAGATTTTCTTACACCTAAATGCTAATGAAAGGCTTGGGGGGGGGGGGGCACTGGAAAGAAGAGTTTGTATCCCTGTAAGTCCAGTCCTTTGAGTAGCTTGTCAGCAACAAATTCCCATATTCTCTTGGGATATAACCATGTATGCCATTGAAGCTTGGATCACCCTGGAAAGTTGTGACTACTGGAGGGACATAGCACACATGATTTGAGACAGAGAATACTCCATTAGGGACTGTATAACGGGGAGTGGACCCCTTGTGTCACCCAAGTTCCTCAGACCATCTAAGCTCAGAATAGTGGGGGTGTGGAATGTGGATCTCAACTTTCAGTTTAGGTCATTCCTCTTTCTCCTTTTATCAGTACAGATCCCCACTGGTGGGAAACACTGGTTCATATTCACTTATATTGTGGTGGGTCACCGAAACTGAGACTCTTTCCCACTTGGCTACATCCTAGTTGAAGGCTTGCACTAACAACTCTGAGACTCCTTGGAAGAAAGATAAATGTTTTCACCAAAATTTGATGAAAACTCCCATTGCTGAGATTTTGGATCTGGGTGAAGCAAGAGACCTCAGTTATGTTAAAAGATCCAGAACCAGCGGAAAAGAAAGTGGTGGGTCGACTCCACTGAGTTCCCAAACTACCTGGTTCTGTTTGATGTTATCAGTAGAACCACGTGCCTTGTTTTTTATCTTTCCAATAACACTTGAATCAAGGGAATTGGGGAAAAGGCATATAGAAACTGAAGGCTTTAATTCAGGGCGAAGATAACTATCAGGGAACCGCAACTTGGTCCTCCGCAGGAGCACTATTCTGCTTATTTTCAATTCTCTTGTGCTGCAACAAGATGTATTTGTCGTGTTCCACAAATTGGGGTATGGGGAAATAGTGAACAAGTCTTCGAGACTTAGGCTTCCCGAGCCTGAATGTCCACACCACAGTTTTGCAACCCCATAATCCTAGTCACCTGACATGGGACAGCTGAAGGTGTTTAACTGCTAGGTAGACATACCCTTAATGTACAGCAAGCCAGAGTATGAGCTGTGACGGAGTCAGACCAGAAGGATATAGGAGAGTGCTGGAAGGCAGGTATATTAGTCTCAGGATGTGCAGGTCCCTGTTCCCTGGATAGCCAAACAAAGGCTACTCCAGGCCAATCAAGACACCTGGGGCCAATTAAGAACCTTCTAGAAAGGAGTAGAAACAGCTAGCCTAATTGGGATACCTGAAGCCAATCAGAGACTGGCTGAAACCAGATAAAAACCTCCCAGTTTGATGTGGGTGTCAGGAGCTGGGGAAGGAAGTTGTGCTGTTGGTGAGACTGAGTGGTGGACAACATATCATACTGAAGGAAGGAGGCCCTGAGGTAAGGGTGAAGTGGAGTTTGAAGAAGCGGGGACTGCTGTGGGGAAGTAGCCCAGGGAATTGTATTGTGTTTTGTGCCTAAAAGGTCAGCCATCTTAGCTGATACTATTAGGGTCCCTGGGCTGGAGTCCGGAGTAGAGGGTGGGCCCGGGCTCCCCCCTTTTCCATCTTCCATACTGGCGTGTGATGAAGGTAACTCACTAGGTGGTGACTCTTGCCAATTATACTGAGAAAGGGAGGTCACTCTGGGGCCTAGATGAGTTTCTGAGGCCCCTAAATCTGCCAGGAAGCGCAGGACCCACAAGTACAGACTTGGAGCTTTGTCACAACTGGTGTCAGGAGTGGGAGTTTCTGACTTACTGTTCACTGCGCGGCAGAAGAAAGGGAGAGGTTTAAAAACAAAACAAAGAAACAAACAAAAAAAAAAGTGCACTAGGTGTGGGGTGTTCTCACCACAATGGAGGACATAATAAAAGCACTGTTGCAAGCCACTGCAGCCCAGCAGGAGGCCACCCGAGCCCAGGCTATGGCACAACAGGAGTCCCTGCGGGTACAACAAGAGACTAACCAGTTATTGATGGAGCAGGCCTCTCAGGATCGAGCCCTCTTGCGGGACGTGGTAGAACAACTGAAAGTCCTCACCACCAAAAACCAAGGATCTGAGGGGTTGCGAGTATGGAGGGCTGCTGGTTGTCTGCCAAAGATGACAGCTAATGACGACATAGAGGCTTATCTCCTCTCCTTTGAAAGGGCTGCCTTGCGAGAGGCCTGGCCCCAGGATCAGTGGGCTAGCATCCTCGCTCCCTTCTTATGCGGAGAAGCACAAAAAGCTTATCATGACATGCCCGCTGAAGCTGCCATGGACTACCCTCAGCTGAAAGCAGAGATCCTGGCATGATCAGGGGTAACAACAGCAGTACAGGCACAGAGATACCATGAGTGGAAGTACAAGGAGGATAAGCCTCCGAGGTCCCAATTATTCGACCTTATCCACCTCGCACGGAAGTGGTTACGACCCGAGGTTTGCAGCCCAGAGGAAATGTTGGAAACTTTGGTCATAGACCACTATATGAGGGGATTGCCTCCATATCTTCGTGCATGGGTGGGCCAGAATGACCCTGCCACCTACGACGGGGTGATCACATTGGTAGAGAGATGGATTGCGGCCCGAGAGCTGTCCCAACTACCCAGAGAAGCCCTCTCCCAAAAGAAGTATCTGAGCCCGACCCCGGAAGGCCAGATAACCAAGCATCCGGGGAGCCCCAGGTGGAAGAAGGTAGTGGCCACAGAACAGCCGGGAACCCAGAAGTGGGGGAACCATGGGGTAAAGACCCCTAACCCAAGAGACAAAGGAGCAACTAAAGCCTCTTATAGATGTTATGCATGTGGAGAATGGGGACACCTAGCGGCACAATGTCCCAACACTGAGGAGCCCATGCAGTGTAACCTTGGAGATTGGGCAGACCCATGCACCCTAATCAATCTAGTCGGGGTTGCAGTCACCCCACACCAATATACAAAACCAGTGAAACTGAATGGGGTAGAAACTATGGCACTCATTGATTCAGGTAGTGCTGTCACCCTGATTTCAGGAAAACTAGTGAAACGCAGCCAGTTAATACAGGCTAAGCGTACGGGGGTAACCTGTGTACATGGGACTGTTAGCTATTATCCTGTCATCCCAGTAAGGATTGAAATCCAGGGAACCATCATTGGGGTAAAAGCAGGAGTGGTCCCAAAACTCCCATACCCAGTGCTCATTGGAAGGGATTTCCCAGGATTTGGAAATTTGCTCCCACCAGAGGGAGAGGACAGAGTAGAAGACTCTGAAGTTAAGGAGTCATCCCTAACAGAAAATCACCCTCCTTTCTTTGCTGAAATATCTCCCGAATTGTTCTCCGCCCCTGGAAAGGGCAGAAAAACCAAGAAAGAAAGAAGGGCAGCGAAGGCTTTGGGCACTCGGATTCTGCTTCAGGGTCAGAACATGGCCTTGGTAGGCCGAAGGGCACAGGGAACTGAGAAAGAGACCCCCAGAGAGGAGGAGGAGGAAGCAGAATCCAGTCCCAACCCTAATGTCACCGAAGTGACTGAGGAGGCAGAGACCAGTTCCTCAGAGTTTGGGTCGATAGGTCCTGGAAGAGAGACTTTCGGGCGAGACCAGGCAGAAGATCCCAGATATGATAATGTCAGAAGAGAGGTGGCTGAGATAGATGGGGAGCCCGTGGAGAGTAAGGCCCGAGGGCCAGCGCCCTATTTCATGATCAAGAAGAACCTCCTGTACAGGGTGGTTCAAATACAGGAAGAGGTAGTAAACCAGGTCCTGGTACCCCAAAAATATCAGAGGGCAATACTAAGTCTCGCCCACAGTCACCTCTTTGGGGCACACTTGGGGGTAGAAAAGACCCAAGCGCGAATCTTGCGCAGATTCTTCTGGCCAGGAGTACATGAGGATGTCCGGCGGTACTGCGCCTCCTGCCCCGAGTGTCAGTTGCACAGCCCTCGACCACATCTAAGGGCTCCATTGATACCTCTACCAATAATTGAGATCCCTTTTGAGCGGGTGGCCATGGACCTGGTGGGGCCTCTAGAGAAGACAACTCGAGGTCACCAATATGTGCTTGTCGTCTTGGACTATGCAACCAGGTATCCAGAGGCCATTCCCCTACGAAATAGAGCCTCCAAGTCCATAGCAAAGGCATTGGTGGAAATTTTTGCCCGAGTGGGGCTACCGAAAGAGATTCTAACGGACCAAGGAACGCCTTTCATGTCAAAGCTGATGAAGGACCTCTGCTCTCTGCTCCATGTCCAGACTCTACGAACCTCAGTTTACCACCCGCAGACCGACGGCCTGGTAGAGAGATTCAACCGGACCCTCAAGGCCATGATCAAAAAGGTGGTAAGTAGGGATGGAAAAGACTGGGATACCCTGTTGCCGTACCTTATGTTTGCCATCCGGGAAGTTCCTCAAGCCTCCACTGGATTCTCTCCCTTTGAGCTATTATATGGTCGCCACCCCCGGGGCATACTAGTTATAGCTAGGGAAATTTGGGAAGAGGAGCCTAATACAGGGAAGAATATAGTGGAGCATGTATTACAAATGAGAGATCGTATAACCCGAGTCACCCCTATAGTGCGAGAGCACCTGGAGAAGGCCCAGAAAGCCCAACAAACACACTACAACCGTCAAGCAAAGGTTCAGCAGTTCCAACCCGGAGACCAAGTAATGGTGTTAGTACCCACAGCAGAGAGTAAACTCTTGGCCCAGTGGCAGGGGCCCTATGAAATAGTTGAATCTATAGGAGAGGTAAATTATAAGGTACGACAACCCGGACGTAGAAAACAGGAACAAGTGTACCACATCAACCTTCTAAAACCCTGGCATACCCAAGAAGCATGTGTAGTTGCTCAAAAGGACCCATTACAGGAGAACAAAAACCCCGAGCAGGTGAAGGTGTCTCCCGATTTAACACCAGCCCAAAGAGAGGAGGTGGTCGAGATGATCAACCGGAACCAAGACGTATTCTCATCTCAGCCAGGACGAACAACTGAGACATATCACCACATCATTACAAACCCCGGGGCCAAGGTAACGATGAGGCCTTACCAGGTGCCAGCAGCCAAAAGAGAAGAAATCAGAGCGGAAGTAAAGAAAATGTTGGACTTGGGGGTAATTGAAGAGTCTCACAGTCAGTGGTCTAGCCCGATCGTGCTAGTACCCAAACCAGATGGCTCCACAAGGTTTTGCAATGATTTCCGTCGGCTGAATGAGGTGTCCCAGTTCGATGCATATCCTATACCCCGGATAGACGAGTTAGTGGACCGACTGGGAAATGCCCGGTTCCTGACCACTCTAGACTTAACTAAAGGGTACTGACAGATCCCCCTTGCTGAAGACGCGAAGGAGAAGACCACTTTCTCCACCCCAGATGGACTGTTTCAATATACAGTCCTTCCATTCGGTCTACATGGGGCCCCAGCTACCTTTCAGCGCCTTATGGATAAGCTATTGTGCCCCCATGCTAGTTATGCAGCTGCCTACCTGGATGATGTGGTTATTCATATCACAGACTGGGAAACCCACTTGGAAAAGGTTGAAGCTATCCTAGATACCCTAAGGCGTGCTGGCCTTACCGCAAACCCCGCAAAGTGTGTCATAGGATTAACAGAGGCGAAGTATCTGGGCTACATTGTGGGACGAGGTGTAGTGAAACCCCAACTCGATAAACTAGAGGCCATCCAAAACTGGCCCCAACCGGTTCGCAAGAAACAAGTCCGGGCATTTTTGGGAGTAGTGGGGTACTATCGATGCTTTATTCCCCATTTTGCCACCAGGGCAAGTGCCCTGACTGATCTCATGAAAGCTCGGGGACCTGAGATGGTGCGATGGACAGATACAGCAGAGAGGGCATTTACAGATCTAAGGACAGCCCTTTGCAGTGACCCTGTACTTATAGCTCCAGACTTCACTAAGGAGTTCATCTTGCAGACAGACGCATCTGAAGTTGGACTAGGGGCTGTCCTATCCCAGATGGTCAGGGAAGAAGAACATCCAATCCTCTATCTGAGTAGAAAACTTATCCCAAGGGAACAGAAGTATGCTGTGGTCGAGAGGGAATGCCTTGCCGTTAAGTGGGCCGTGGAAACACTGCGATACTACCTGCTAGGTAGACAGTTTACCCTCGTGACTGACCATGCCCCTCTTCAGTGGATGCAGCGGAACAAGGAGAAAAATGCAAGAGTGACTAGATGGTTCTTATCCCTCCAACCCTTTCAGTTCCGCATACAAAACAGAGCCGGAAGTCGCCACGGCAACGCAGATGGCTTATCACGGGTGCACTGTATGTCAACCCAAGTTGCCCAACCCCTTGGTGTTGAGCAGGGGGGAGGGATATGTGACGGAGTCAGACCAGAAGGATATAGGAGAGTGCTGGAAGGCAGGTATATTAGTCTCGGGATGTGCAGGTCCCTGTTCCCTGGATAGCCAAACAAAGGCTACTCCAGGCCAATCAAGACACCTGGGGCCAATTAAGAACCTTCTAGAAAGGAGTAGAAACAGCTAGCCTAATTGGGACACCTGAAGCTAATCAGGGACTGGCTGAAACCAGATAAAAACCTCCCAGTTAGTCAGGTGGGTGTGGGTGTCAGGAGCTGGGGAAGGAAGTTATGCTGTTGGTGAGACTGAGTGGTGGACAACATATCATACTGAAGGAAGGAGGCCCTGAGGTAAGGGTGAAGTGGAGTTTGAAGAAGCAGGGACTGCTGTGGGGATGTAGCCCAGGGAATTGTATTGTGTTTTGTGCCTAAAAGGTCAGCCATCTTAGCTGATACTATTAGGGTCCCTGGGCTGGAGTCCGGAGTAGAGGGCGGGCCTGGGCTCCCCCCTTTTCCATCTTCCATACTGGCCTGTGATGAAGGTAACTCACTAGGTGGTAACTCTTGCCAATTATACTGAGAAAGGGAGGTCACTCTGGGGCCTAGATGAGTTTCTGAGGCCCCTAAATCTGCCAGGAGGCGCGGGACCCACAAGTACAGACTTGGAGCTTTGTCACAGAGCGTACAGTGCACTAGTTTGCCACACACTGAACAATCGTGTGGACAAGCCTGTAGTGTGTCTTTAGGGATTATTTGTATGTCATGTTGCTTGTTCTGCTGAGTTTGTCGGCCCAGGTATTCTCATTGTCTGGGAGCTGAATAGTTGGTGATGTGATGTGTTGGTGAATGCACTTCCTTCAGATATAGAAGGGTAGTTTATATGTTTTTTTGTAGTATTGTATTTGTATATGTGGGAGGAATGTCTTTTATGCTAGTCTGATCTGAGTTCTGGCATTTGTATGTCTTGTCTTGTGATAACTGGAGCAGGAGTTGGAGGCTTGAAAGAGCCTTTGAACATAGATGGTTTATCTTCCTCAAGTCCATGTTCTTTAGGTTTTTAGAGGTCTCATTTTTAATCTGGCAAAGGAAATAATCAGAATACATGATACCATCAATCCTAGCAATTGTATGATCTGACGTGATGCTGGGGTGGAGAGTATAACAGTTGTCTGGTCCTAAGTATCTCCTGAAGCCTTTTGGTGGCAGGTAAATCCTTGTAGTTGTGGAGTATGTGTCTGCTTCAGTGAATGTGATCCTGTAGATGGGAATAAAATAATTTTTCCTGATTTATCCTGGGGCCCAAGGACTGAATCAAGAGTATATTTTTTGAAAGGGGTCTTGAACTTCTTGTAGTGACTGTCTTTATCAGATGGCTAGGTATAGAAATGCAGTCACTTTGATGTCTTAGCTGTGCTCCTGTACAGCCTGCTGCAAAGTGGTTGGTAGACACCAGCTGAGCAGTACATAGGCCAAAAAGTCGAACTCCATATGGATAGCAAACCTTCTTGATGCCGAAACAGTAATACTTCCAATGTGATGGTTAGATGGATCTATAGAAATAAGTGTCTTTGAAGCTGAGAGCTACAGACCAATCTTGTAGATTTAAAGAGGAAGTAATAGAGACTACAATCATAGTCCAAAACTTAAAGTATTGAGTGAATGCCCTAAAATCCATAATAGAAAGGAGCCCTCCAGCTCTAGCTGGAATAAGAAAAGAACAGGAAGAACCACTTTCCACCAGTATTGATTGGGAAGTGTGTCGGTTGCACTAATCTGCAACAGAGCAGAGTTCTCATTTGTGATTATTTTTTTTTTGAGAACAGTCCCTGAAGAGGGATAGAAAAAGTGAATAATTTGGAATTTCAGAGTGCGATTTTATGGCGCAGCCACTTCAAGAGTTTTCCAACACTCACTTGTCTGTGATAATTTTATTCCATGTTTTCAAACACAGGGAACAGGTGGCCTCTGAAGCAAGGGGGAGACAGGGTTGTTGTCCTTTACATCCAGGTTGACTGGTCTGAGGCTCTCAAGTATACTTCCAAAACTTTTACTTGGTGTTTGAAGGAGGGCCTGAAACACAGCATGAAGACACATGTGTCTGACAATATGACTGAGACCTGTGTTTGCCAGAAGAGAGGAAGACTGTTGGTGTGGTTTCCTCTTGACAGTCCGGAGAAGGCAACAGATCTTGTTTGTGATATCTAAAGGGAGTCATCCTTCTGAAGGAGGGTTAGTACATTCCTAGAGTCTTCAAAGTGAACCTTGAATCATTCACTTTCTCTAAGATCTCATTCTTGCAAGCACTAAAAAGCTTCCAACATTCAAAGGGAAGGTCTTCCCCTCTGGGTTGTTTGTGTGGAGGGACTAGAGCACTTCAGCCATGCTGTCCTTCTGGTGGTTATAGCAGTGGCAATAGAATGATTAGGCCCATCAGAGGCATCCTGTGCAGCCTTGAAAGAGTACTTAGCCACTGTTTGGCCCTTTGCTTCTCACTGCTTTTCTGGCAGGAGACAACAGGGGACCCGGTCTGCTTCACATATAAAAATAATTTTTCTAGTAATGTCTGATAATTTGCGATGCTCATTTGTAAAGTGGCCTATGAGTAAGCCTTGCATCTGAGTAGTTCTGTCTGTCTGGCACCATTGTCATTTGGGGCTGACTTGTAGACTCTCCTTAAACCTGTTCTCTCATTAGCACCAGACAACTAGAGAAGATGATTTTGGATGCCAGAAGAAGCATTCAACCCATGTGCAGACCCTTGATAGAATATAAGAAGTTGGAATGATTGAAACTGGAATCATCTATAGATCCGTGGCCAACCCAATAAGACCATCATTAATAGGCAGTACAAGTTAATTTGGCTCCAAGAGATCAAATAATTTTTGCATTTTTTTTCTTGGACTGGACAGTTCTAAGTCCAGTGATAATGCAATTCTTGTCAAAAGATCCTGAAAGGATTTAAAGATCTCTGGAGTGAAAATGTAGAGAATTCCATCAGGGGAGAAGGGCGAACAGTGTGGATCAGGTACTTGAGAAGTCCATATTGGGTATGTCTACATTGCAATAAAAAATCCATGGCACTGAGTCTCAGAGCCCAGGTCAATTGACTCAGGCTCACTGGACTAAAAATTGCAGTGTAGACATTTGGGCTTGGGCTGAAGCCCAGGCTCTGAGACCCACCCCATTCACGGGGTCTCAGAGCTCGGGCTCCAGTCCAAGCCTGAGCATCTACACTACAATTTTTAGCCCTGAGCCCCGGGAGTCCAGGCCAGCTATAGCCTTGCTGCGAGTCTTTTATTGCAGCGTAGCTGTACCCTTCAAGACGTTCTCACCAGCAGGGAACTCTGTATTAGCTATGAATAGAACAGATGAGGTGGGGAGGTTCCATCGTTCTAGGTTCCAGCTGCTTTGTCTTTGGAATGGAATGTGTTGGTGATGGCTTCCATTTGGTTTCAGGTCCCTGAACATTGCTTTGACTGTTGATCCTAGGGCTGAAGGGCTCAAGGAGTCTGGCATCCCACAAGGGATCTCATTTCATAAAGATAAGATGATATCAAGGATCCCCTCAGACAATTATGATGAAATGGGCCTGGTGTTTAGACAATCATCATCGAGGTTGGAATCAAAAAGAATTTGGGGTAAGGATTGGGAAACAGAGAGCTCTCGGCACAGGTTTCAAACTTTACCTCATATGACTGCAAGGTCAGCTTTGAGGGATCAGAGATCTTAGTTTTCGATGCTAGTGGAACCCCGTGTTTTGCCTTAGTAATTGCGATGAAAGGTAGGAAACTCCTACTGAGTCATCAAAGAAATCTGTCCTTGATGGGAAGATCCAGCTGGGTTGTCCTCAATAAGTCCCTTAGATGCCAAACATGGAATTGGGCTCAAAATGTTAGCTACCCGCCCAAAGGTTTGTGTGTCATTGGCACTAGCTATAATGATTTCCACACTGTCTTTGTCACTGGGGACAAAGATTTGTTCTTTGGTTCTGGGGAACTGAATCTCTTAGGTACCAGATGTTTCTGAGCTCCAGATTTCTCGCACCAGAGATTGTATGTCTTCTATCCCTGCTAGACCTATGAGAATGAGAGGAAAGATGGGTGTCATCTTTCTTCTTCTGTCTCTTGGCCCCAAGAAACTGTCTCAAAACTGAACCTCGGTACCATTCAATCACCTGAGTATCCAGACCTTGTCAGCACTGAACATTTCTTAGCACTGGATTTTTGCCTTCTCCTGCAAGAAGGTGATGGCAGGAAGGACCAGATATCAATTTTGACTCCATATCCATCCTTGAAGCCCTGAGTGCTTTATTCATCAGGATTAACCTGAGGCAAGACTCATGTTCTCTTCATGCCTGAGACATAAACCCGTATAGACTGAACACACTGGCAACACTCCAGTCTGTGATCCTTGCCCTATGCATCGTAAAGAGTGCCAGAAACACAAGAGGGGCCACTCTATATAATAATATTTATTTCTTATACAGTGTAAGTAGCATAGCAATATTCATTGAGCTATGGAAAGAAGAAAGGGAGTTCCAACATGCTGTTTCAATAGCTGGATGGAGCTGGGCGCACTTTAAGGGGCCATGCCTCATTATCTAGCCTCTCATAAAGTACAAGGGACAAAGAGTTCTGTGGCACCTTATAGACTAACAGATGTATTAGACTAGCTTAAGCTTTCGTGGGCGAATATGCACTTTGTCGGATTCACTCACGAAAGCTTATGCTCTAATACATCAGTTAGTCTATAAGGTGCCACAGCACTCTGTCGCTTTTGCAGATCCAGACTAACAAGGTTGCTCCTCTGATCATAAAGTACAGTAACGCCCCACTTAACATCGTCCCAGTTAACGTTGTTACATTGCTGATCTATTAGGGAACATGTTCTAGAACTACCCTGCCCTCTTCCATGATCACCCCAAACTCTCTACGAGAGTCCGCCAGGATAAACTCCTGAAACTTGGCCATTGTAGTCCAAGAGTTAAAAGCATATTGACTAAGCGCCACCTGCTGGTTAGCTATACAAAGTTGGAGACCTCCGGCTGAATAGACCTTCTGGCCGAAGAGATCCAACTTCTTGGCATCTCGCGATTTAGGGGTTGAACTGCTCTTTGTGGTTCACCGCCTCCACTACCAACATACCTGGTTGTGGATGGGTAAAAAGGTGCTCACAACCTTTTTGTGGCATAAAATATCGCCTCGCCACCCCTTCTGCCCTTGGTGGTATAGAGGCTGGTGTCTGCCAGAGCACACTGGTAGTGGTCTGAATAGACTTTATGAGAGGTAAAGCAATCCTGGAAGGCCCCTCAGACGCAAGGATATCGACCATTGGGTCCAAGTCCTCGACCACCTCCTCTGCGTGTAGATTAAGGTTGGCTTCCACCCTTCTAAGTAAATCCTGGGGGCTCTTATGGTCCCTTGGTGGTAGGGTAGTGGAGGTACCAGCTACCGCCTCGTCCAGGGAGGAGGAAGACGCTCCTGGTACTGGGTCCTTCTGGCTGCCTGGAGACCAGACCGAGCAAGGCAGCTGAGCAGGGACCACTTCAACAGGCTGGGGTGCATCCCCCAAAGTTGGTGCCGGCACTGAGGCTGCCTGTGGATGAGCCATCATCCCGCCTTGTATGGGGTCTCCTGGTGCCCTCAGATATCACTGGGCCTTCGAAGATGCTGATGGAGGGGCCCTTGGCCCTGAAGTCACTGAAAGCGATATGGACTCCTGACCCTGAACCTGATGATAGGCCCAGGGAGTCCAGAAGGGCCATTGTACAGGGCCCTGCTATTGGGGAAGCCACGTGGCTACTGTCACGGTATGCTCCGCCAGGTTCTGGTACCGGGAATGGTGTCGGGACCGCGAACAGCAGAGACTGCGCCGGGAGCATGAAGACCCTATGTCCGACTCCGAGGAGTACTCCAGTGCCGACCACGGAGGAGCAGAGCCCGACGGTGCTGGAGGACGGTACTGTGGAGAAGGAGATCAGCGCCAAAGAATCGTAGGCTTGCCCCAGTGCTGGACTAGGGGCAGTGCCCCCATCAGAGCCAACATTGGTGCTGCCGATGCCAGAGTCGGTGCTGCCCTCCCTGATGCCGTCGACCGTTGGGCCCCCTGCGTGCTGGGCTTGCTGCTTCACCGGTACCGCCGCAGGCATTGGAGGTTGTGGGCCCAGCTCATGCACATGCGAAGCCGGGCACTGCGCCATCATGTCAATAAGATCGTGAGCCGCCTTGTACGTGTCTGGGGTGGACGGAAGGTCCAGCTCCTCATCCAGGTCCTCACACACTGGAGAACCGGTTTCTGCTGGCCTCAACTGTTCAGCCGTTGGAGCGGCGACTGGTGGGGTCGGCCCACCTGGGCCTTTTCTGGGGTGTCCCACTGAGGGACGCACCCCACTGGTTTCGGCCTCAGGTTTCCTAACAGGGGAACGACCTCTTTCTGGCCTCTTCTTATGCAGCACTGGAGACTGAGCGGTGCCACCGCGACACGCTGCTCTTCCAGGTCGGGGACCAGTGCTGATGACTCTTGGCAGAGTTCTTCTTTGGTGCCGGGACGTCCCACACCGAGGCCGGTGCGCTGCGCACCGAGGCGGCCGGTGCTGCATCAGACGGTGGCTGCACAGCCGACTCCATAAGGAGGAGCTTTAATCGGTAATCTTGTTCCTTTTTAGTTCTGGGTCTAAAGGCCTTGCAAATAGGGCACTTATCGGTTTGATGGCCCTCGCCCAAACACTTCAAACAATCTGCATGCAGATCACTTATGATCTGAGGTTTCCTACACCGCTCACATGCTTTAAACCCCTGTGACCGAGGCATGCCCCATTGCTGGGGCGAGAGAAGGAGGGAACCCCCCCCCCATAACTACTATAAGTACTCTATTTACAATTGAAATAACTATTTACAGAAGATTAAATGATACCACTAGGCTAAGTAACTTGCAAGGCAAATACTGAGCTGTTTCAACAACCCTCATGGGCGGCAAGAAGGAAATGAGCAGGCGGAGGGTCGGCAGGGTCATATATACACAGCCATAAAGGCACCATTCCAGGGGTCTTCATTGCCAACCCGACGGGTGCTGCTAGGGAAGAAGCTTCCGGCGATCGTGTATGCATGTGTGCACACATCTTGGAATGCACGTGAGCAATCACTCAAAGAAGAACTGTGGTTTTTCTTGCTGTCCCCCAATGTAGAATGTAGGGATAAGGACATAGCCTATGATGCCACATGGCATGCTGGAAGATGTAGTGAGCTGCTTTCCATTGAGTTCTCTAAGGACTGCAAAGGGTGGGATTTCTGTAGGTCAGTCAGGGTCTTCACCATTGTGATTTGCTACCTGAGAAGCCCCATTGTGTCCTGGTGCATCTCCTTCTGCTTTTCCTGCTGGGATTCCTGGTCCTTTCTCCTGTCAGCTGCATCCTTCTCCATGCACTCTGCCATGTTGGCCTTTCAGATCCTTTGATCATGATCTGATGCAGCACTGGCTTGTAGGATCTCACTGAACATTTCCCTCCTAGTCCTTTTCCTCCTCCTCCTCATCCGGGGGCCAGCATGCAATCCCTGTGGCAGGGGCACCCCTCCAGGCTGCAATGGCAGCAGCTGCTGATAAAAACAAGCTGGTGCGTCACTGGATTTCCAGTCGCAATGGAAAGGAAAAGATACCTTTCGAAACTCCCTTCCCTCATTCCCATAAAAACTTGTAATAAGATAATCTTATTGACACTTCCATTTTGGAGCAACTCTGCACAGCACCGCTCTGTCCCAGCCAGGGTGAATCTTGCCCACCCAGGGCGAGGTGGGAAAAAGGAAATCCAGTTGCATGAAACAATACAATTTTGGTCCCTGTTCCATGGGTATGAGTATAGGACAGGGGAACTGAATATTGGCACTATTTTCCACAAGCAGTGGTGATTTTAGCTGATATCTCACTATTGAGAGTAACAAAGGCACAGAAAGCTCACCTGTTACTGGAGTCCTGAAGCCCTCTTGCCCCCCCCACCTCCTCCCCCGCAGGCCTATATGCCACTAGCTTGTTGACTGCAGTGGTGCCAGCCAATCTCTTTGTGGAGTGGCATGGGAAAGGTCCTACCACAGAGGAAGGAACAAGGCAGCCATCCCAAGAAACCTTTGGGAAAGGATTGCAGAGTACGTCCATGAATGTTTTCACCAAGATCTCTCCTATACAAGGGACATTCCTGTGTACCTAAACAAAACAACTCCATATGGCCCTCCTTCATCTCCCCATGCCTAACCCTACAGAGGAATGAACAACAGATACCAACTCTGCCTCCATTGGTTGGTCTGTGACCTCTTCTTGTGTGAGTAAAGCAATGACAAGTTGGTATTTTTGTCATGTTAACTTGATGGTGGACCAGGTGCCATCTTTAAATTTAAGCACTGTAAGGGAAAATGCATGCACACAGAGGTCCCTTCCCCTTCATCAGGTTTGTCCAGGCTCGGCTAGACTGTGGGGAATTCTCTCCCTTCTTCTTCCTCCTCACTATTCACAGCAGGAGTGTCTGACTTGGGCTCTTCCAAGGTATTTGCAATGCTTTGTGGGGTGCTGATGGGGTCTTCACCAAATATGGCATGCAGCTTGTTGTAAAAGTGGCAGGTCTGCGGCTCAACACCAGAATGATGGTTGGTCTCCCTGGCCTTGTGGTATGCTTGCACAGTTCCTTTGCTTTCCCATGTCATTGCTTCTGATCCCTGTTGTACCCTTTGCCTGCATCCCCAGTGCAATCTTTTTGTAGATGTCTATGTTTCTGTGGCTGGTCCATAACTGTGCTTGTACAGCCTCTTCTCCCCACAGGCCCAGGAGATCCAGTACTTTCTGTCTATCCAGGCAGGTGTGAATCTAGGGTGCGGAGCTGGCAGGTGTGCTTGCGTATTCCATGGTGGGGAATCAGGAAAAGGCATTTCAAAAATATGGGGGGAGGGGGGTTTGTTTCTGGTCTGCATGACCCTGGGCAATGCACCTCACAATTGAGAAGAAAACAATCACTGTTGCAGGGAACGCAGCATGGAGAGCTGTTAGGGCTGATACAGGTCACACAATGTTTGCACTCATACTCTCAACCTCAGCAGGTTGCTCAGTGGCATTTGGGGAGGTGGTTTTACTGTGTCACCATATTAGGGCGCTTATGTTGGAGGGAGACGAATTTGAGAGTAGACACAGGCATAAATAGATCAACACAAGGAAACTTATAGCGACCTAACTTCATAGTGTAGACCAGGCCTTAGAAATTAAGTGAGTTCCAGAACTGTACGTAAGCACCTTAAATGAGTCATGACTAGGTGCTTTTCCTATCAAACTGCTATTTGGTGACTAACATGAAATAAGATTGGGTCTCTGTCCAGTTCCTAGTGTACAACTCGCTACATAACAGGCAGGCTTGTAAGCAGTCTGAGGGGCCAGTGACTAAGTAGGTGGAGAATGTAGAGAGGGGACTTAGAGAGGCCGCAGACATAAGAGTTGCAGTAGATGAGATGAGAAGAGATGAAGGCATGAATGGAGACCGGCACAGTCAAGGAAAGATGTTGCTGAAGTAGTAGGCAGGTTTACAGATGTAGGAAATGTGGAGTGGGGGACAGTTCAGGGTGAAGATTGATCCTGAGATTGTGGACAGTAGAAACAAAAGGGGAGAGTTCAGTTGAAGAAAGATGTGGAGTGGCACCTGAAGATGCTCTTGTGCCCAGGAGAAATGCATCTGAACTATTTAGCTGATCATCTCAAAACTGGAAAGAACACAAATTCTAGGGCATGTCTGTGGGCGATGCATAATTGTGAGGTATTTTTACCCTCAAGTGACCAAATATTTGGACATTTACTGTAACTCAAACCTGTGTCCCCCTTTCCGTTGTGGATTGTCTGACTTCTTCCACACCACAAATTCCTTTCTTTTGCTTGTTGGTAGGGACGGGGATATTTTATTCTGCCTGATGTGTCCCCATTCTCTCATTCTCCAGCTGCCTCATACACCGACAGCTCTGATGATGAGACCTCCCCCCGGGACAAGCAGCAGAAGAACTCCAAAGGCAGCAGCGATTTCTGTGTGAAAAACATAAAGCAGGCAGAGTTTGGGCGCCGAGAGATTGAAATTGCCGAACAAGGTAAAGGAGGGGCAGGGCTCCTCAGGTTTGATGCTATTGTGGTCTGGACTTCTCACCTGAACAGCTTTAAATCTGGAATACTTCATACCTTCCCATCCTGCAGAGCTTGTAACAAGGGCTTGTTGGAACTGTTTTCCAGCAGCAAATTGGGTTTTTCACTAAAGGAACCTTTCCCAGAAAAGTGCCCGTTTTCTGCAAAACATTTTGGTAAAAAAAAATAAAAATAAAATAATGCTCTAAACCCAAAATCTTTCAGCCAAAAACAGAAATATTTCAGTTTGGATATTTCATCCTGGTGCCTCATGGGAGTTGTCGTTGTGTTTCCTCATGTCTTTATCCTCCCCAGCCACACCATACCTACCTCCCACAATACACTCTTGATGCAACTGCCTCTCTTCACCATAAAGGGAGCCATGGTGCATGATGGGGAAATGGAGTCTGACCAGGAACCCCGGAGAATAAGCGCACATGACACCACAGAAGTGTTTCTGAAATAAAATATTTCAGGTTTTAGACAAAATATTTCCCCCTCAAAAAATCTAATTTTTCCATGGGAAAACTTTGACAAACCACTTTTTCATATTTGTTGAAATTTTCCATGGAGCAGGGAATAAGCCTGGTTTTTTGACCAGCTCTGCTCATAATGTTTTACTCTTACGCCTGAAACTTCTCTTTGTCCGGTTACAACAGAGCTACGTGATACACCTCCAACCTCCAAGGTGTAAAAGGCAAGAGGCTCCAGTTGCTAACACAAAAGAGAGAAATATTTGTGTGCTAAAATTTCTTAGGCTACCTTATCTCCCCTCTGTGCATCTCCTTAAAGTGCTCCCCATCCTTTTCCTGGGAGGTTCAGTGTCCCACAGATTTCTTCTGGCTCTGTTCCTGCTAATAAAAGTTAGGTTAGCGTATTGGAGAGCAGAAAAAACATATCATGTGATCTAAGTGACCCATAATAGAGAAAATATTGACTTTTCAAAGATCCATTATTACAAACAGAAGAAGATGGTTATCAAACAATTCACAAATAATAAGCAAAGTTATAAAAATCCTGATTCATTCAGACAACCTGTGAAAAGGGACCAAATCCAATTATTAGATTGTTCGCAAGGATGAGAGGAGTCACAAATAGAGTGGGCATAGCCAAGTCCCAGCTCTCTAGATGGATGCTGAAGGTATAAGAACAAACCTGAAATTCTTACACAGCCATAACAGCAGTAATACCAACTATTGGATTTTACCATGAATCTTGTGACCTTTGATTTTCTTCAAGCCACAACTCATTAGACAAGTGATTATGTGAATATTTCAGCTTCCATTGAGGAGGGTGCAGTAAGTTTCTAGCTGTTCTGGAAGCAGAGAAAAGCTTGAAAACATGACTAGGCTGCACCCTAAAGACTTAAACACCAGAAGGCAAGTAAAAAGAATCTAAAACATATTAATTTTTAAAAAAATCTTAATATTTTTAAGCCAGTGTCATGATTTGCGGACCTGACTCCTGGCTTTTGAGGGCTTGAGGTTGACCGTATTGTACAGATTTATTACAGTAGATCTTAAATGCTAAAGCAAGGTAGGGCAGCGGTGCTGGATGTCTGCTTCCTTTTGCTGACTCTTCTTTGCTTTTTAATGGTGGATTTTTCTATCCTTCCAGAGATGCCTGCACTTATGGCTTTAAGGAAGCGAGCTCAGGGAGAGAAGCCATTGGCTGGGGCCAAGATTGTGGGCTGCACGCACATAACCGCCCAGACTGCCGTAAGGCCCTGTTTTATTTATTCAGTTCTTTCCCCTTTGCAGTGGGCCTTTCAGCACGAAGCCTCTTTAAATTCTACTGTCTGGTGACTCCATTGGTATACAAAGCATGTGCTCCTAGGAAATAGTCTCCCTGGAAGAGTCATTGGATGATTTGGGGGAATCGGTGAGGGTTTATGCTTCCAGTGACTGATAGGTCCCCTATCTGAGTCAGGCCCAGGATGGTAGTGACTATAACGTTACCTACTGTTGGCTGTTCAGTGACCGGTATGAGATAGGTTCGTGGGTCTCAGTCTAGTTCCCAGACAATGGCAGCCCAGCTCTGGTAGGGAATGAACTGTAATGACTAGAACAGGGGACTGGGATTTGGGGCTTTGCTATTTCTGGATGAAATGGACTAGTCACATTGAATACAAAAATAAAATAGTAATTCCATTCGTTTTAAATGATAGGCTCTCTGATGCACAGTTGGTCTGTCTCTGTTTTATACAGCACTGACTGCTTTGTGAGGGCTTGTCTACACAGCGTGGCATTAGTCCGCACTAAATTCCAGGGTGCACTGGTATGTTGTGCACTAACTGGCCCAGGTGGCCACTGCTGGCATGCACCAAAGTTCAGTAGTGCACATGAGGGGACTCTTAGTGCATGCCAGCAAGGGTCTAAGTGAGCCAGTTAGCACAACACAATAGTGAGCACTGGCATTTACACTCCTTTGAGGAGGACTAATGTACCGTATAGACAAGCTCTTGGTGGTAAAGAAACTACAGTGAGCCCATTGAAATCTGTTTCACAGTAATTACAAAGTTAGATATTTGGCTTCATGTACAAGTATATTTGCGCAAAGGCCGCCTAATTCAGTCCAATTCACATGAAAATAACATCACTCATTACCTTCTGAGGCTGGGACTGGATGACAGGGGATGGATCACATGGTAATTGCCCTGTTTTGTTCATTTCCTTTTAAGCATCTGGCATTGGCCACTGTCAGAAGACTGGATACTGGGCTAGATAGACTATTGGTGTGACCCAATATGGCTGTTCTTATTTTCTTTGATCCAGGTACTAATGGAGACTCTTGGTGCCTTGGGTGCTCAGTGCCGATGGGCTGCCTGCAATATCTATTCGACTCTCAATGAAGTGGCTGCTGCCCTGGCTGAAAGTGGTAAGGGATTTTGCCTTCTTCAGCGTGCTTTAGAGATTCCTGTCCGCCTTTACATATGAATACTTTAAAAGAGGACGCTGCTCGAGTGTATTATGTTCTTTTTCAAATAGTTTTCCCTTCAATGTAAAATAAACCTTTAGAAGCTTGAAATTTTTACAGTGTTTCTTTATTCATCTCCCTTCCACCTTGCATGTTCACACACGAGTGTAGGCTCATAAATTATGAGGTCAGGTTGCATATGTTCATTTATTGTTTAGGGTTACTGTAACGGGTTGGGACTCACCACCATGCGTCTCCTGCCAGATGGTCCGGGAATTAGCTCAGTTCTGTGGAGGAGTGCCCTCCTCTGGTGGTGTCCCATCCGTCTCTCTCTCTCTCTCTCTCTCTGTTGTCGCCCTCAGTTGGCATCTGGACGTGCGCTGCTCCTCACAGGCGGCGTCCTCTTCAGGGCACTGCCCTCCGGCAGTACGCCCAAGTCCACACTCACCCCCTCTGGGCGGGGGGTGTTAGGTTCACAGCAGTCCTTCGGCTGCAGTGGCCAGCCACACCCTCTGTCGAGCCCCTTCTGGCAGGGGTCAGATGTGGTTGTTCAAGGCCACTTCAGCAGCCAGGTGCAATATAAGAGGGGAAGCGGGGGACCCAGGCCCGCCTTCTACTCTGGGTCCCGGCCCAGGGACCCTTTGGCGGCAGCCATCCTGCCCTCCTTCTCTCCTCTAATCCCTGCCGCTCTCCCTGGGCCACTTCCCCTGTGGCTCCCCTGCACCTGTTGGCCCTTCTCTCAGGGCCGGCAGCCTGACAGGTACCCAGGCTGGAGCTCCCTTCTCCTCCCCTGGGCCTGCCCAGCAATGCGCTGTCCCTGGTGCTGCAGCTCCTCTGTCAGGAGCTGGACCTTCCCCCTTGAAGGTCCAGGAGAGACTGACTGCCCTTCTCCCGGGCAGCCGCCTTATAGTGCCCAACCTGCCTCTCATTGGCTGGCTATAAGCTTGGCCCTGATTGTCCCGCAGAAGGCCCTTTTCTGGTTGGCTGCCTGCCCGCGCAGCAGCTCTGGCCTACTCTGGCATGGGAGTGGGGCAGCCTCCCCACTACAGTTACTTAGAAAGCTGGACTAGTCACCCTGCTTTGTTCTTGCAGGGTTGCTGGTGAGTATTAGCCATTCATATTGATTTGATCAAATATATCACTTCTCAGAAGGAGAGAAAATTCTGTGGATTTGAGGAGTCAGGAATGAAATTTGAAATCAAACTTTGGCCTAAGCAGCATTGGCAAGAAATGTGGCTTGTTTAGCGTTAGAGGTTCAGATTTTCAAAGCAGTGCAAGGATTGAACTACACAACTTCTAGTAATTTTAATGCATTTCAATCCCCTGCTCTGCTTTAAAGATCACGGCCAGAAATTTTGCTTCTTTGGAGTGTAAATGTACTTAACAGTTGAGATCATCTATTGCTAGCCCCCTCTGCAGTCTGTACAAGAGAGCTTCCTGGGCAGCCTTTTGATATGTAAATAACTATTGCATAAGCTGTAAATATTACTGTCCCTGCAATGGCCTTCTGTACTATAGCCAGGAATTAAGAATTGGGTCCTCCTCCTCAAGATAGTATATTTGAAGACTGGCTAGAACAACAGTGAAAAGGTGTGTGGGGAGGGTCCAAACTCTTAGATTTAATACTTTTTGAAAAGCCCTTTCAAGACAGTCACTCTCCAGTAAGGCTCATTCCTCCCTGCTGCCCGTGGTACCATGTCAGCACCTCCACAACTAAAAGAGGCAAGAACCAGATTTCCACTAAAGCAAGCACGGCTTCCAGCCAGATTCTGTCAACATGGGCGCTCTCACAGTGACAGGAAACAGTGCATCACCTTGACCATTCCTCCTTTGCCAAACTAAGGGAGCACTCAGGTGACACTTTCATAGATTGCATTAGTACGGAACTTTCTTCCTGTCTCTACCAGGGTTCCCTGTCTTTGCCTGGAAGGGAGAGTCTGAAGATGACTTCTGGTGGTGTATTGATCGCTGTGTCAACGTCGAAGGATGGCAGCCTAATATGGTGGGTCAAAAATAGGGTAGGATCTAAAACATCTGGCACATGTAGTAACAGTTATAAAGGCTGATTTCTCAGCTATAGTCTAGAGAGACAAAGGGTGGGGTAGAATTCACCAAAAGGTTGGAATTATTAAAATGTTGTTCCTATTAAACCTTGAATGTAGAGTTCTGTGTTTCTTCATCAACAGCTAACCATACTACTTGCCACCTACATAACACTTATCTTCAAAGTGCATTACAATTATGAACTGATCCTCACAACATAAGGAATTAACTTATCACTGTCTTACAAGTAGGGAATTGGAGGAAATGGTTGACTCACTTGCGAGAGACCTTACAACGGAGCCAGTCCAGTTCTTGTCTATACAGGAAAGCTGCACCAGTTTTACTTAAGTCAGTTTTTAAACCAATGTAGTTAAACTGGTGTGAAGCCTTGTATAAGTGCCCTTATTTTAGTTTGAGCAGTTTATTTCAGTTTATAACTTTTAAACCTGTTCTCAGTCGACTTCAGCTAAACTGCAAAAAACCACTCAAAGCAAAAGATGCACGCAGCAGTTTGCACCAGGTTAACTAGATCATCTTAAATTCACACCTTAGGTTATACCAGGGCAACTTTCCGATTTAGACAAGGCCTCAATTTCAGAGCCAGGGGTAGAACTCCAGAGACCTTGACAACTTCCCTGGACTCATTGAATCAGATTTCAAAACAGTAAGAAATGTAGCTTCTTGCTTTAATGACTTGTGACATCTTTGCTTATAGAGCAATCACAGAACCCTGAATCTGGCAAGTGGAATAGTTTTCAGTTCTCAAATGTTTTATTCCTACATGTGAGACTGGTCCTTGGCTCTGGAGCTCACGATCTAACGGATGATGGATATTGTGATGTATTTGTGTTGCTTGAGTTGGCTCATATTGAATTATTTGGGACATGTTGAGTTTTCTTTCTTTAAGTACACCTCTGTTCACTTTATTTTCTCTATCCCCTTTAGAAGGATTGGGGAATAGTCATAAAATCCATCCCCTCATCCATACATCTGTATATGGAAAATTCAATTAAAGAAATTGCTCTAGTGGCTTCCAGAGCCTTAGAGGTAGTTCCAGAGATAAAATCCTCTAAAAGGACGAAGTCCTTCTCATCTACCAAACTCTAGAAAAAGAGGTGGTAGGTCACCTTATAGTGCTGACTCTCAGGAGTCCTCGCATCCCATAATGGGACTGCAACATGGCCTTTCATTCACACTTATGCCAAGCACTACATAATCTTACCTGCTTCCAGGGCTGATGTCCTGGTGATGTTGTCCTCTAAACTGTCTTGGATTTATCTCCTCAGCACCCACCTTCACATTCAGATATTGCTTGGGAATCTCCTACAGTGGAGCAGGAGGAGAGGTTACTTACCTGCACACTAACTGAGTTCTTCTAAATGTTTTGTCCCTAAGGGCGCTCCACCTCCCATCCTCTTTTACTTCTGCAGCAGTCTTTGGCTTCGCGGTTGCAAAGGAATTGAAGTGGCAGCGGGTCTGTACCTTTGTATATGTCCTCACATAGGAACACGAGATGCTGCCCTGTGCCAGCGTAGACCCATGGACACTGCTGTTCGCAATCTCCAGTCAAGAATGCACCAGCTCTGTTCTGTGCACGAAGCAAAGTGAAATAAGTCATCTGGGGACAGACATGTGAAGGGGAAATAGCTGCTAAATAGAAAGGATACGGAGCAAATTGATCTGGGGGAGATTTGGGAATAACTATTTTAGAAAGAACCTTATAGTCTTACAAGCAGCTGCAATGAGAGACTAACAGGATTCCAGGTTTGCATTGTTGGAGGCATAAAATGCAAATCAAAGGAGAAGGTATTTCTATGTTGGGGGTGGATTAGATCTCTGCTGGGATAGTGGACACAGCAGTTATCTGTGCCAGAGGATATAAATGTCCCTTTTGAAGAGAGTGCAGAGTGAAGATGCAGTGATGTTTCTGTTCCCATGTTTTGGCACCTCAGCTGAGCACACTAACATTGATACAGTGCAGCTATGCTAACACACCGGGCTAACAAAAAGTCTGCTGTTGACTACAAGCACAGCAAAAAGGCAAGATGGGGCTAATGTTCAAAACGGTTGATTTGCCTGAAAAACCGTCCCCCATGTGGTCATGCAGGTGAAGATTAGTTTGCTAACACGATACCTAGGAAGGATTCAAAATGAAGATGAGGTATGAGGAAACTAAAGGCAAATCAGCATGTGGTGGACATGGCTCTTAGAGCACTTTATGTACGTTCTGCTGTCTGAAGGTGGCCATCCGTTGAGGCATTCTAGGGACTCATTCTCTAGACTTACTGTCTTCTTACCTTATACTCTCCTAGGAAGGAGAAACTTTCTAAAACCCAGAATTCTGCTCTGTTTATGCGTTTTCACAACAGGACTCTCCTAAATGAGGATTGAAGCCAAGAGATTCAGTAGTTGTGTGCACCCCTAGTGAAATGTGGGTAGCTTGAAAGGAATCAAGAGTGGAGAATGGGTCTTACTTTCCCCCCTACTAATTTTCCCCTATAGTTACTCACACCTTCTTGTCAACTGTTTGAAATGTGCCACTCTCATTCCCATTACAAAAGTGATTTTACCTCCCTTGGTATCCTACTGTTAATTGAATTGTCTTGTTAGATTGACATCCCACTTGGTAAGGCAACTCTTATCCTTTCAGGTGCTGTGTATTTATACCTGCTCCTGTATTTTCCACTCCATACATCCGATGCGGTGGGTTCTAGCCCACAAAAGCTTAAGCCCAAATAAATTTGTTAGTTTCTAAGGTGCCACAAGGAGTCCTCGTTGTTTTTACTCACATGTTGGTTTTTTCATTCCGTTAGTTCTCTAGATTTTAAATGAAAGGTGTATACTGAGCACAGATCTGAGAGTCAGGAACTCCTTAATTCTGATCTCGGAATTGCCATCATTCTTTGTAGATTTGGCAAGTAATTTAAACTTCCAGTGCCTCGGTTTCCCCATATGTAAAATGGAGATTATAGCTGTTCACACGGGAGTTTCTTTTCTTGTAAAGCACTTGAAAGAGAAAAAGAAGATGGTGTTTGTTAATATTTTGTGAAGCACTGGCAATGTGCTAGACTCTTTCCAAACCTTCAGAAAGGAACAGTTGGTCCGTGTTCTGAGGAGCTCATCATCAAAGGAGAGGGAGAGATTATGGGAATAAACTCCAATAATAATCAGCGCTTCGCATTTCCTAATCACTATATAAACAGCTAATGATGGCAGGCAGCATTGTGGTTCAATTCACACACCACAAGCCATGTTATTGCAGAAGGAAAACTTAGATGGATATTGCCAAGTACTCTTCTGATATTCCATTGTGTGGTGCGTCTGTAAAAGCTGGGAATGAATTTAGTGTTTGGAATGGAGCTAAAAAGAACAGAGCAGTGTTTAGCAATTATTTGATTCTGTATAGAGTAGCACCAATAAACAGCTGGGCACGCCCCAGAGCCAGTAGAGGGCGTGAGGAGCCTGACTTTCAGGACCTCAGGACATGATCTGCTGTTCATTGAAACCTGCTTTGTGTTCTTCTGGGATCCGGCCGCTGTCTCCTGCTCTAATGTGGTAACTCATTATGTGCAGTGCTGGGGATGTCACTTCAGCTACCTACCTGGAGCTAGCCGAGGGCAGTGGAGGAGTTAAGGAGGTGCAAATTTTGTCTGTAGTGATTTTTTTTCTTCCAGCCTTTTAACTAGATCCCAGCGAGGGGAGGTAACCTGGTGAAATCTTGTGCAGCATAAACCTGGGAGTAAAAGGCTCTTGCCTGAATACCCTTTAGGACGGTCACGGCTCTATATTCCAGACAGGTATAGTCCATCCAGGAGTATTACAGAAGGGACTGGACACCTGAGTGCAGCTGCATATCTTGAGACTCAAGCAACGCAGGATTTTCTGTAACAATCTGCTGAAGTGTTTTTTATTGCCTGGCTGTTGGGATGCAGAGATGACAGTGATTAGCAGGCTGTATGTAATGTGGAGCATTAGCACACAGAATAGTGGAGTGCTGTGAGCTAGTGGAACATACTGGATCCCGTAGGCACCCCAACATACCAGCCCAGAGTTGTGCACAGAGCTCTCCATCCTTTTTGTGCAGGTTAGGATTAGCTGAAAGGGTGTAATTGGAAGTAGTGAGGATTGGGGCCAGGTTATTTGGAAGGGGACCGAAAAGACAAGGAGCTACCACTTGAGACCCTCTATTAGGTGACTTTTTCTAATCCTTTCTGGGAGTTTTCAGTCACTACACATCAGGGACCATGGGTCTTGAACCCTGGTTCGTAGGGATTTTTGGCACTAGCTGCATCCAGCCTGCCCCGCAGGGACCTGCTAAGTGTTGTCATACTAGTGTCGGCTATCGGGGGGTTAGTTAGTTAGTCTGTATCCACAAAAACAACAAGGAGTCCCGTGGCACCTTAAAGACTGACAAATTTATTTGGGCATAAGCTTTTGTGGGTATAAAAATCCACTTCTTCAGATGCATCTGAAAGCTTATGCCCAAATAAATCTGTTAGTTTTTCAGTGCCACCAGACTCCTTGTTTTTGTTGTCAGAATAGGAGCTGAGTTCAGACGCAGTTCTGAGAGATGATTGGCAGAACACTGGGGGAGCCCCAATTGGTCCACCGCACCTATTTAAACCCAGCACAGGAACAGGAAGTTGTCTGTGCAATTGGGATTCATGTTGATCTGGATTGTGTGTCTTGTGCTTCCTGCTCCGCTGGCTTCACTTCCTGGTATCCTGTATTGACATGACTTTGGTTATTGATCTGTGGTTCTGCTCTCAAGTTTGTCTCCTTCTTCTGGTCTCCTGGCAACCTGATCCTACCTGCCTCACAAGACTTGACTCTGTTTCCCCTCTGGCCTATTTCTGTCTCTGATCTCCCAGAGTCAGATGCAGTCTGACTCTTACTTTGACCACTAAGTCACATCACCCCTGCCCCGATTGTGACAGCAGACAGTGATTATAATCACATCATGATTGATAAATTTTTTTGCTGAAAATCCTTGATCCATCTTGCAGATGCTATTGTATGCCACAGAAAATCCTAAAAATAAAATCAGCTAATGTCAAGGAGTAATCTGAACATTCACTGTAGCCTGTGCTACATCTTTATTATTGATTACATGTACTTAGTAACTGCCTAGTAACTACATTTTCATGTGCTACCTTACGTTGAGTTTATATAACACTGGCAGTGGGTGGATTAGAATTGTGCTTCCAAACGTTTCAGTACTGTGGCTTCTTTACGGGGATTTTAAAATTTAGTGGCTCCCTACCGCCAGATACCTGTTTGTTTTTGTTTGTTTGTTTTTAATACCAACTCAGGAACCTAAAAGAGTTCAGGACGCTAGTTTCAAGAGGGTCACTAAAGTTTGGATAGTGTTGCATCTTTAGTCAACTACATCGTTTAATTGTATAATCTTATCAGTATTTTTAAAACTACAATTTAAAAATATGGATTTTAGATTTGTCTGGACACAGCCTAAGCTTTTAGGGACACGAATGGGCCTGTTAAATAAAAGTTCTTCCACTATTGCACCTGCTTTGATAAATCTTACATGACACAGAAGCTGAGCCATGTGTGCTGTGTCTGTGGATTTGTGCAGCTGCAGTGCAAAATATTGATTCTTCTTACCCTGTTCTGTCAACTGGCCCTGGCCACAAGTCATGAAAATCCAAACACCCTGGACCTGTCATCGTATTGTCTCCTTTTCTTCCTTTTCTGCTTAACTGCATTAAAATCACCATTGTTTTCAGCCCACCGATTGCTACATGTAGTCTTAGCACTCAGTAAAAACTGTCCTGTTGTAAAATGCACCTGTCTTTTCCTCTGCCCCTACCCCATTCCCATTGGCCAGTGCTGGTGCCGCATGCCGCATTGTCTTAGTATCTCTTCTCACTCTTCTCCAGCAGGGGGCTTTCAGACAGGAGACTTCCTGCTAGTGGCTTCCCATAGCAGCCAGTCTCCCTGCTGGGAGCCCCCTGTAGGAGTGGAGGACACAGAGAGGCTGCCAGCACTACAACAGCTGCAGCATGATACAGCCCATAGGTAAAACAGGTGATGGTTACGCTTATTTTATTTGTTTCTTAATTAGAAAAAAACAAAAATGGGCAAATCAATTAATAGACCCTCCCCCGTGAACCCTTTGTGGGTCCCCGAGGGAGCCATCGCTCACTGGGTTAGAAATCTTGAGATCTTTTTCCTTCTCTAATTTCTAGGATTCTAGGCTGAATTATGGTCCTTAGTCAGGCGTTAATTTTCCAGAGAGCACTTAATTTGTATTTAATATCGAACCAGCATAAGCAGATCTGCTTATTTTAATTGTTTTAATAAAGCGATAAGTTTGGCTATTAGCTTTCCACCATGAGGAGCACGTTCCATATGGAATGTTTTTCATAGTGTTGCTTTTATCTCCTTTGGTAAAGTGGTTCATTAGGAGGAGCTGGGTGGTTCAGGGGATTGGCGATCTGCTAGGGAGCCTTGCATTTCTAGGTTCCAAGTTCACATCCAACCTGGGTAGGATCTGACCAAAAGTTGCTGACTAAAGGCTGTTTAGTGGCCTACATGAAACATGATGGGTTTCCCAATATAAAATTATGATTACAGTTGTCAGTTGGCCTCACTGATCACAGTTGGAGCAGAAAGGCCAGAGACTGGCTTTTCTCTGTCCCTTCCAGAGATGGTCCCTCCTGCTGGAGCAAGTGAGAGGAGCTTGCACTGCTGCTGTATGCACTGTCCCTAATCTGGGGATTAATCTTGAGGATCTGAGCAGTGCCTCTCCAGCCTCATTAAACAAAAATGTAACCAAAGTGTCATTTTCTGTTGAATAGTCCTTGTCTTGGCTTTGTCAGTGGTGTGGCAATGGCCCTGTGGCCTGCATGATACCATGACATGGACTTGCTTCAGAGCTGGAATTCAGTGGATAATTTACTCCTGGTGTTATTAACAAAGGAGATCAGTGGCCTCGCTGGATTTCAGTCCAGTGACCTGGTGCAACTTTCTCATTGCAGATCTTGGATGATGGAGGGGACTTGACCCACTGGATTTATAAGAAATACCCCAACATGTTTAAGAAGATCAAGGGGATAGTAGAAGAAAGTGTAACTGGTGTCCACAGGTAATGGAGCTGTATCCAAAGCGAGCATGTAGTCCTGTGGGCAAAGGATCCTATGTGTGTGTGTCACACATACTCAGCACTCACAAGAAGCTGTGACATACCATATCTCAGACTGTTGCCTGGACTTTGATCCTACAAATACAGCCTTGCAGTAGCTTCCCGTTGGTGTTGACGAGTTCTTAAAAAATAAAAAGTCATATTTACTCTCCCCTATCTAAAAATAAGCTTAAAAACATCTAATGATCTGAATCTGAGACTGAGAGGTAGGAACTTCTGAGTTCTCATTCTGATTCTGCCATTGACTCTTGTGTGACCTTGAGAAAACATCTAACCTCTTGCTTCCCATCTGTAACGTGGGGATAATACTTCCTGCCTTGCCAGGGATCTGAAGAGGAAGGGACAGTGAAAAGAGGAGTGAGGACTGGTGTTACAGTGCCAGGGAAAAGTGTAATTGGCTTTGGCAAAAGTGAGAAGTTTAGAGTCAGTCCCAAACTGAAGGGCACAGGAAGGAGTAAGATTGTAAGAGGAAATGACTCCATTGCTTGAGGGAAGGGGAGAATTCCAGACAGACAAGTCAGCATAAATGCGTGACACCCATACCCCAGCGTACGGAAGCAGAGAAGTGGTGGGAGAAGTGATTAACAAAGTCAGAAGGAAGGTCTGAGCCAAGTCAGTTTTCAGTTGGAGGAGGCGGTGGATTGCAAGGTAGTAAGGGTGACTCAGAGCAGTCGGGAGGAATAGGAAGCTAGCAGAGGTGACACAGGATGAGGGTGACAGTCTCTTCTTTTCTCGCAGTGATAGCATAGTGGGGCTGCAGCTCTCTAAACTGGCTGAAGTTTAGAACAGGGATCTAGGCATGCTGTGAAAAAGGGAATTGAAACTGTTGAGACAGGAAGTGGAGGCTGAAACTTGATTAAGATTTCAGCAGAGGCAGGGTGAAGAAAAGGACCTGATCTGACAGTATTCTATCAGTGGCAGTCAGAGATGTATGGGCAAGGCAGATGTGTAGAGAGCAAAGTAAGCTTAAAGGGAACTCCCTGCATTCTTGCTTGAAGATGCGGCTAAGGTCTGAATTAGGGATGCTGATGGGAGGCACACAGGGAACACAAAACTCTTCAGCCAGGACGACACCTTTAGTTTTTGAATCATTTGGTACAGAAAATCACTGTATCTGGGAGCTAACACTTGAGACTTCTTGATGGGTCAGAAAATGCAATGAGGGAAATGCACAGCTGGGCATCCTGTGCACAGAAGTGTTGACCGGGTTGTGGTAAACAGTAGAAAGCAAAAAGAAAGTCTTCTGGAGAAGGCATAATTGTATTCAGTGTGTATTTGTGAGAGACCTGATTAATCACATCCTGGTTTGCAGGATACCAGCCAACTCTTCAACACACAACGATTGAATACTTTCAGGTTCCCTTCCTGTTTGTATTCTAGAATTTAGATTTGTTATCTTGTTTATGTTTTCACTCTCTTAGTAGTGAATCATAGCTGAGTACTTCCATAGAGAGATGCATTTCTGTCTGTTGCCAGTAACAAAAGTTCAGCACACCACATACTGCAGCATGATTGTAACTTCTCTTACGTTGCAATCAGCGTGCTGACTATGCCATTTTAAATAAGTGATTTAGTCCAAATACCCATCTTAGTGGTTGCACTTTGTAAAGCTGTTTTGAGTCTCTCGCTGTGACCAGCTCTTGCTGCTTGCACCTAAATTGTAAGAAAGGTGGGAGAAGGGCTTTAGGAACACTCATGTTTTGCATTGAAAGGACACCAGAGGGTATTGATCTGAAGGTGCAAGAGGCATGCTCACATGCACTTAATAAAAATGTAAAAGAGCAAGGATAGAACATGCTTTAGTTTCTAATCTGCTACTGGCAGTTTTTCTGGAGGGGACAAGCATAAATGTGTTTACGAAATGAGGGACACACCTCCTAGGCTGGAACTGGTGGGATGTCCATAGGTAGATGCTAGCTTTGGCTTTGGAGATATGTGCCACTCCTTGCCAGCTAATCAAGAGAGGTAAGAGCATGTGGAGGCAGAACATAGGAAAACTTTTCTCAGTTCATTTTTCATTGTCCTGTTCTCTCCTGTGGAAGAAAACGAGCCTTCTCTCTCAGTTTGGTATGAAACAAGGCAGAGACAGCTTTATTCAGCAGGCAATTGCCTGGGAAGAAATACAGCTGACAGAGAGCATCTGTCTCTGCCTCAGTTTCCAAAGTACAAGCAGTTTCATACAAGTATTTATACTCTTTTCATGGCATGCACTAATTAAAAACATCTACATTTTGTTTATGTTATGTCTTGCCTATTCCAATATTTCCTCACTTCTGTTCTCAAAACATTGCTATCTACAAGGCTAGGTCACATTGACTCTGCGGCGCTGTTCTTTTTCACTTGTTTCTGACCTGAGCCCTGCTTTTACAAGTCCCACGATATTAGGCTAGGACTTAGCATGACAATTGCTGTTTCTTACAACTGAGAGGCCTATATTTAAGTCCCTTTAATCCTGTTTCCACATTCCCTTATTCCTTACAGGTTATACCAGTTATCTAAAGCTGGGAAACTCTGTGTCCCAGCTATGAACGTCAATGACTCTGTCACTAAACAGAAGTTTGACAACCTCTACTGCTGCAGAGAATCCATTCTTGATGGGTATGTAGCTCCTTGAATAAACAGAGTAATCTGCATGACTTTCGTGCTTGGGTCTGTTTAGAATGGACAGAGGTCCACTAAACTGGCTGACTGGGCAATAAAATGCCAGATGAAATTCAAAATTGATAAGTGCAAAGTAATGCACGCTGGAAAAAATAAACCCGGCTATACCTCTATAATGATGGGTTTCAAATTAACTGTTACCATTCAAAAAAGAGATCTTGGGGTCATTGTGGATAGTTCTCGAAAACCTCAATTCAACATAGAGTAACAGTCAGAAAGGCTGACGATGTTAGGAACTAGTAGGAAAGGGACAGAAAATATTATAATGCCACTATAAAATGTATGGTACGCCTCTCCCCTTGAATACTGTGTCCAGTACTGGTCACCCATCTCGACAAGGATATAGTGGAACTGGAAAAGGTTAAAAAAAAGGACAGTAAAGATTATCAAGGGTACAGAATGGCTTCCATATGAGGAGAGACTAAAAAGAGTAGGGCTGTTTGTCTTAGAAAAGAGATGGTTAAGGGGGGATATGATAGCAGTTTATAAAATCATGAATGGAATGGAAAAAGTGAATAGGCAAGTGTTGTTTACCCATTCCCACAATCCAAACCCAGGGCTCACCCCATGAAATGAATAGGCAGCAGGTTTAATACAAACAAGAGGAAAAACCTTTTCACACAACCCACAACTAACCTGTGGAACTCATTGCCATGGAATGTAGTGATGGCCAAAAGTATAACTGGGTTCAAAAATGAACTAGATAAGTTCCTGGAAGACAGGTCCATCAATGGCTGTCAGCCAAGATGGTCAAGGATGTAACCCCATGTATGGGGTGACCCTAAACCTGACGACTAGAAGCCTAGAGGGGAAGACAGGAGTCTCTAACTCCAAAATTGTTTGGACCTGTACACCCCCCTGAAACTCTGGTACTGGCCCTGTCTGAGATAGGATTAGGGTGACCAGATGTCCCAATTTTATAGGAACAGTCCCGATTTTTAGGCCTTTTTCTTATATGGGCTTCTATTACCCGACACCCCTTGTCTTTCATTGCCTAATACCTAATGCTTCAGAGGAAGGTAGAGATTCCCCAATATTGGACCTAATCAGTAGTGCTCACGCTGTGTAAGGGAACTGGGACAAAAACACTTCTGATCTTGTGGTGATCAGCTGATGCCTTCAATCAGAAGATCTTTTCCCATCAATTTTAGGGTCCAGGTCTGCAAATCCAGCCCCAGCAGTAGATGCTAACCTCCTGTGTCAGTGAATCTTGTGCTTTCATTTGTGTTTTTCTTTTTTTGGATGATATGAGAATGATGGTCTTGTGATTAAGGCACTGACTTGGACTCCGGAGATCTGAGTTCAGTTCTTAGCTGTGTGGCCTTGGTCAGGTTGTTTAATCTCTGTGCCTCAATCCACCATCTGCAAAAAAAGATATTTCCCTGCTTTCCTAGGGTGTTCAAATACAACAAATCTCTCCTGAGCCCTTCACAAACTCTAGTGATGCAGGGCATATAGGTGCCTAGCTATAGAATGACTTATCTCAAAGTTTCTTGGGTGCTTTTAAAGTAGTTTTGTGAAACGAAATTGCTCTTAGGGCTAATACAACTGTTTTCTATAACTACTGTTACTTACATTGTAGCAGCACCTAGGCACCCAGTCAGGGATCCGGGTCTCATTGTGCTGGACAAAGTACATATGTGTAATGAAAACACTGACTCTGCCTCAGAGGTCTTACAGTCAAAAGAAGAATTGCTTCCAGATTTTCAGCATGACGGAATGAGAAGTTAGGTGCACTGGTGTGTTAATTATCAGTGACTATTTGCAATGTAGAAATTCAAAACCATCTCCTTATTATCTTGCTGTGTCCTGTTTAATTGTAATAGACGTAAATAAATTGAGCTCTAAGATAAAGCCTCTCTCAAACCTCTTAAACTGGGCCAGAGAAAATCTGTGCAAAAGTGCAGCTAAGTCTGCAGTGATTTCTGTCTAAATTCATTGGGAAAGGAAGGGAATTTTACCTTCCCCACACTGCTAACCTATTTACTTTCAAGCTAAAAATAGAATGTAATGTAGGACGTATTTAGGGAGAGCTAAGAAGAAACAGACTGGAAGGACGTCTTATTTGTACAAATCATTAGGATTGTGCCAGGAAACCACTGTTTATCTCCCCTAGCAGTCTCTTCTGGGTGCCATTGTATTGAAAATTCTCTTCATTCTAGCCCCTTGTCTTGGGTGCTGGCACTCTATGCTACCATGGGGAAGACTGGCTGGGGAGGTGGCAGGGGGTGGGTACTGGAGGTTCCCGCTTTGTGATCCCCAGAAGAAACAATTGGCCAGATTTGGCCTTTGAAATACACACATGTAATTCCCATTCTGATCCAAAGGATTTACACTTATATCCATTTAGACCATTATACTTAGGCGAGGAAAACTGGGATTCTTCCAGTGGTCCTGATAAGGAGTGTGATCAGCCCACCAAATGCAGTGTTGTCTGTGGGATGGAATAGTTTTTGACAGAGGGAGTTTCACATCAGCTGAGCCCAAAAAAATGGCCTGTCAGCAGCACTAATTTTATTTTTGAGAAGTTATCATTATTGCCCGTTAAATACTGACATATATTCAGTTTTATGTCCTGGCAGTGGGGGTTGCATCTAATATCTGTTATTTTAATTCTTGCAATTTTTCTTAGCCTTAAAAGGACGACAGACATGATGTTTGGAGGAAAGCAAGTGGTGGTCTGTGGCTATGGAGAGGTAAAACTTTCATATTTCATCACGCAGAATTTGCTCTGTGTGTTTCATCGAGTAGTTGCTGCGTGTAAAATTAAGGCTTTTCTTCACATAGCTTGATCCTAGGGTGCTTTGTATTTCTGTGGCTTCTTTCTTCATCTGTAGTTATCTTAAAATCTGCTTCTAAAAGTAATGGGCCCAATTAGACAAAAATGAAGGGTTTTCCCCCGCTGCAATTTCTCTGCATTTTTCTTTTCTTGTATCAATAGATTTTTAAAAGTACATAGAAGTTTGATGCTGTGAGCAGGGGCGCCCTGTGGCATTGCCACAGAAATACAATCAAGAAAGATCAATTAATCCATCTTAATGTTGACCTGCCAACGAGCTTTCATCCCTGATCTGGAGGGATCATCTCTGTAGATGAAAGTGGGGAATTCACCCCCCTCCCTCAGCTGGGGATGCCAACATGGGGACTAGTTAGTAGCAGTTATAGTGGGGTGCATTCTGATCTAGACTGAGACCCCCAAATCATTTCACATGATTCAAACATCAGGTGGTTCAACTCTGATCTAAAAGTTGAGTGCATGTGGTGATCACATGTTCCAATAAGCCCGTGGAATGATTGCACAATCAAACACATTCGGGGAATTCTTGGCCAGTCAGTCATGCCCTTGGATTCCCCCGTCAGGTTTACAGAGTGTGTAAGGGATAAAGTTAGTTACGCTGGGAAATTAAAACATTGATATTGAGCTATCCAAATAGATTAAAGGTTATAAGAACCCCTTAGGTCTGGTCTACAGTTAAAACTTAGTTCGACATAGCCAAAGAGTTTGGAGTGTGAAAAATCCACACCCTGAGCATTGTAATTCTATTAACCTAACTCCTGGTGTAGACACAACTAGGTGTATGAAAGAATGCATCCATCAACCCATTACCATCACTCGTGGAGGTGGAGTTCCCACAACAATGGAGAAACCTTTTTTTGTTACTGTAGTGTGCATCTATGCCATGGGGTTACAGCGGCATAGCTGTGGCCACGTAGCGATGCCACTGTAGCATTAGTTGTACAGACGTGGCCTTAGACGTCCCTAATGTGAGACGTTTGGTGTCTTTTTAAGGCACCAGTCTTGCTGCTTTCTGGAGGTGGGAGGTCTGAAGAAAAGGAACTGTGTGATACCAGAATGGAATTTTTCAAATGTCTGGTTATGTTGTTACTAAAATTGGGGCCTGACCCAGATCCCTAGTGTTCCTGGAGTTTAACTGAATCCAGGATTTTAATGCAATGCTCTCTAATACTGGCCACAAAGTTTGGGGCAGATCCAGCCTCATCTAAAGTTGGGTTGAATTTGGCTCTGAGGTTTTGCTTTGGGTCCTATCTCTGGCAACACTTCTGCAAAGCAGCTCTGGTTCGTTATGCTCCATATTACAGGGGACTGTTTTCCCCCCTTGATGTTAAGTTGATAATACATCTTACAGCAGCGGCGTGTGATTTGGCTGCATACAGAGAAGAGAGTGGACTTGATTCTATGTTTGTAAAAGGGAAGATTTTCACCTTTCCGTCAGGAGCAGACTGTGCTTATTGTACTATCGTGTGCACTGTGGTACTATTGGCATCTCATCCTCTGCCCTTATGCTCACTCTGCAGGTTGGAAAGGGCTGTTGTGCTGCCTTGAAGGCCATGGGCTCCATAGTGTATGTGACAGAGATCGATCCAATCTGTGCGCTGCAAGCCTGGTAAGGGGCAGTGGGGAGTCTGGGTCCTTCCATGGGTTGTACTCAGAGTAAGACTGAGGTCAGAATCCCGCTCATGTCAATCACTCTCTGGAGCAGTGCTGAAAATGTCCCAGCTCCACAGGTTCAGGGTGATCCATTGCTCACAGCTGTTATCAGGAATAGGTCACTTTCCTTAGGAACAACCTGCTAATCTGTATCCACTGATAAGCCAGCTCAACTATTCAAGATAGCAGACATTTTAAGAGGCAGTTGAAGGCTTAGTGACTGTGAGACTGCCAGAGTGTTATGGATTGTAGTGATATTAGAATTTTATCTCTGAATATCATATTTTGCCCCGTTTGTGTTCAGTGAGGGAGGCCTCTGAAGGAACATGTCAGTTTCTCAGATCATCCAGTTACAGATTCTGATGCTATAAATGGGACTGGAAGCTCAGAGCTATCCTCTCCTGTGCAGTGCAATGATCCTCATTTTCTCCAACTGAAATCTGGCTTATTGTGGAGATACTACTTATGTTTAAGAACTGCAACAAAAAGGGGTTGGAAAGGTAAGATAGTCATTTTGCAAAGTACCAGGAGCTTTAGGCCCTTGTTAAGCACACCAGCTTCTTTCCTTCTAACATCTAACTTCCAAAATGCAGTTAGGTTCAGAAAACTAACTTATCGGCTTTGCTTACTCAGAGAGCTGATCCCTGCATCTTTGATCGTATCTGCTTGGTACCACACACAAACCTGCAAGAGACAATCCAGCTGTAAGGGAGTGAGCTAGTGACTTTTCTGCCTTATGCATCAATTTATTGTTAATTTGATTGTTTCATACCAACAATATACCCAATATGATACAATTCATAAAGATAGACAGCCCTTTGCCCTGTAAAAGACAGCCATAGAGAGGATGGGGGACACAGAGAAACCTAGAGGAGGAAACAACTTGTGTATGTGTTTTATTGTAATTATGATCATACACCTCATGGGCATCATACAAGTGATATCGCAGGAGGGATTTTAATGAGAGGAATGACTTTGCAAACTGAGATTGGGTGGTCACCATGGGAAAAAATCTAAACCTAGATGTTTCAAGCCAGAGGGCCTAGAGTTACATTCATAAATCCATATGTAGGATCCTAAAGAAATATGGCCTTGTTTTCAGATAGGCTGACACCTGCAATTCCCACTGAAGTCAGTAGGAGCTGTTTAGGACACTAATTTTGGTGCCTAATAATGGAGTTAGGGAGCGAGGGTTGAAAACGTTGACCTAATTTCTCTATTATTTGTAGGGATGGATTTTCCAATCCCAGGTGAATCTTGCAGGGTTGCAAGATGGCATTTCTAGCTGTCAATGTACTTGAGACTCTTTTATTTGGCATTATTGATAGAGAACATGGAACCCGAAAGTGTCACTTTCCCCATAACAACCCCATTTAAGGTCCTCTAGCCAGCACTGTTCTTGGTGCTACTACAAATCCATCAATGCGCTTCATCGGGGATTCCCAATCCCTGGCTCCAAAGGGTTAATGTTGGTAGCTAAGACTCACATTGGGGTGTTTGAGTCTGGTATATTTCAGCCAGTCCTCAGATTCTATACATTTTTCTCTGTCCTCTCAGCATGGATGGATTCCGCCTTGTAAAACTCAATGAGGTTATCAGACAAGTTGACATTGTCATCACCTGTACAGGTATGTATGTCATACGGCAGTGGGAGTAGCTGTAAAGTGAAGTATATTAGATAGGCTGGTCAAACCCCTCCCATTGGAGTGGGGCAGCGATAGAATAAAAATAATGGGTACTGATAGGATACTTGTAAAGTTGTTAACTCCCAGCAGCCAATGATAGCCTTCCAAGCAAGGAGGCACTTTCACATGAGTTGTTGGTCACAGACCCATACGCTGTCATTGGCTGCTGGAGCTTTGGCTCTGCCCATGACAATCTAGGAACACACTTAATCTGTCACCTTAAGCTTGCTTAGCTTGGGGAACAGCAGCCAATGGAGCTATGAGAAACAGCCAAAGCACAGCTACCTCCACCCAGTAAAAGCTACAGATGGCTATGGAGTCCACTTCAGGCTCTTCCCACAACCAAGAGCTGTTTATGTCCAGTATGGTGAACACCTTAGCTCACAGGAGGTGACAAGCAACTACGGTACATGAGCTTTTGACCTGCCCCTTTTTAGATCTTCACAAAGTTGGTGTGCTCTAAGCACCTAAGAATTCAGACACTCGTTAAAACAACAAGAAGCTTGTGCATCTGCAAAACTGGGCTGGACATTTTGTGAGAGCAGGGTCACTGCCATCCTCTTCTCTGAGAGATTCCCAGTACTTCCTCATTGCAGCAATACTCTGAGGACGCTCAAACTATTTTAGTCCTCCTGGGCTCTAGCTTGGAACAGGAACTTCCATGGTTCAACAGAACAGAATATAGTGTGTGCAGGCACTGGGGAGGGGAGCTAATTCAAACCCTAGAGAGTTTAATTTGAGTTTGGAGTGGAAGTTCCTTGGGGAGCAGGATTTTTTATTGTATTTTATCTGTATAGATTCGTGCATCCCTCTCATTTGCCGGCCAAAGAGCCAGATTCATACTTCACTGTGTGTGTCTGTGTCTGTGTGTATATATGTAATAAATTTAGTTTTCACTCTAGTTTTTTGAAAATTCATGAAAAAATGAATGTCTTTTTCCAAAACTTCTCATCAAGTAAAACCCACTGATTGGAGCAAAAACCCAGTTGTTTGGAGCGGGCTGTACTGGTGAATTTACTGTAGCTCTGTCAGCATTCGTATGTATTACCATATATTTCTGGGTTTAAAGGTAACAAGAACGTAGTGACAAGAGAACATCTAGACAGAATGAAGAACAGTTGTATTGTGTGCAACATGGGACATTCCAACACTGAAATTGATGTGGTAAGAACTGGGCTGTTTTCTGGTGTATGTCCTGGGAGAGGGGTTCTTACATCCATCATTCATTTCACTGGTTCCCCTCATCCCTCCTAGCTCTCATATTCTGTGACTTTGCAAACTGAGATTGGGTGGTCACCATGGGAAAAAATCTAAACCCAGATGTTTCGAGCCAGAGGGCCTAGAGTTACATTCATAAATCCATATTTAGGATCCTAAAGAAATATGGCCTTGTTTTCAGATAAGCTTACAGCTGCAATTCCCACCAAAGTCAGTAGGAGCTGTTTCAACACTCAGTAGTGTTGAAAGCTTCTGAAATCAGTCAGTCATCAGTAGTGGTGCCTGACTGGTGCTAGTTGTTCCAACTGGCTGGTCTGAGAGGGCTGCATAATAAGCTAGACCTCCACCCCTACCAACTATTTTGTGCTGCCAAAAATGCCTTCGTAACTTCAGTGATGTCCTCAAAGGATTCAAAAGAGCTGAGCCCACACTAGTTTATACTCTTCCAGGTTTTATTTCTGAAGCTAATGGCCCTTTTTCCTCCTTCCCAATAGCGAGCTAATTACAGCAGCACTTCTCTTGTTATGAGTCTGTCTGCTTTCACATTATTAAATCATTAATGGCCTTGCTGAGACTTATAAATCATTTTAAAATTGCATCCAAGTGGGGTTCAGCGTGCTGTTTGTAACCTGGGTGCAAATGACTGTACAGAACTTTAAATCTGCTCATCTGTGTTTGGAGTTAAGCAGGAAAATAAGACCGCCTCTTCCTTACGGTGCCAGTCCAGAAGGTGTTTGTGGCTGTAAGCAGTCCCATAGGAGAAAGACTTGTTTTGAGTATAGACACGTGGTTACAGTCGTCTTTTCTCTGTACCTTACTGCCAGCCACCATGTTGCTGGAAAGAAAGGTGACACCAGTAACAAGAGGGCCTAATGTTCATGACTGTAAATCAGTTTTCATCCTACTTTTTAGTTAGCTTTGCAATCAGAAGAATTCACACTGCAGCTGTTGTTAGAGCTCCAGCCTACAATAAATTAAAAAGTGACCCATAAAACGGATGAGACAGAGATCAGGCCTGGATGAACCTAGAACCCCAGGACAGTGTTAGTGGATGAAATGTGTTACTTTCCTGCTACCTTGCTGCCCTGCAGCTGCTATTTTCTGATATTTTGCCAGCACTTGAACTGTTTAAATGCTGTATTTCAGGCGAGCTTACGTACACCTGAGCTGACCTGGGAGAGGGTGAGATCTCAGGTAGACCATGTCATCTGGCCAGACGGGAAGAGGATAGTGCTCTTGGCAGAGGTAAGTAGCACATGAAGATCAGGGATTCGGTTACCCTCGTGGGCTGCCTAGGGTTGAATGGGCCATGGAGCTCAAGAACTTCTAGAGATTGCTGCCTAGGCCCCAGCAGTTCACCAATGTCTCTTTGGGTAGAAGGATTTGTTAGCTCCCAAAGCCGTGCTGGGTCTGTCCTCTTGGCCTGTTGTATGGCCCGAACAGCTCTGCCTGTGATACACAGCAGACTGGTATGGCATCAGATTTCGTCTTCAGAAATCGTTTGACTGGGCTTTTAGCCATCACTGATGGCTCAGCTGCAGAGATTCAGTTGAGGACTGCTGGGACAAGGAGCTATAGATGTGTGGTTCCCTGGGGCTACAACCTACTGTTAAGAAAGTTGCCGAAGGCAACAAGCTGCTGTCAGATATTTCCTGTGGCTTTCACAGAGGAACAGGTGGCTGCATTCCCATGCATGTCTTTCTCCCTCCCTCCCTCTGTTCCCCCTGGGTTGTGATCTCATCAGCTCTCACAAGCTAAACTGGGCCTGGCTAGTCAGTACTCAGATGGGTACTCGGGCAGCTTCATGGGGGGTGTTGGTGATTGACCTGGTAGCACTCTTTTGGGGATTGACTGGGTGCTCCAGCATGGGGTTGGGAAAGTGCTGTGCTTCAGACGGTGCAGGCTGTCAGCTAATTCCATGGCCCTTTCCGCACAAGTACAGGGCTTGGCCCCGATATCAGAAGACCCCTTTGAGTTTGCTACTTCCTATGTCCCTAGAGCCCCCTGCAGGTTCCACTGGGAACAGGATTCCTCATTTCTGTTGAGTGTTGCTATGTGCTCTTAAGGACTGTTGCGCTCCTCCCCAGTGGGGCTGCATTTCATCGATGGTTTGAAGCAATTTCTGTATCCTCCTTCTGGGATCCTCCAGGCTGAAAGGTACCGTGTAAATTAAGGAGCTTATTTATTTTATTTCTCAGGGCCGTCTGTTGAACCTGAGCTGTTCCACTGTTCCCACCTTTGTATTGTCCATCACCGCAACCACTCAGGTGAGCAGAATTGGGGTGAGCAAGAGGAGTATCTCCATGGTACATGCAAGTTACTCAGCCAGATGTTGTTTTATTCCCAGGCTCTGGCTTTGATAGAGCTCTACAATGCCCCTGAAGGGCGCTACAAACAGGACGTCTACCTGCTGCCTAAGAAAATGGGTAAGGGCATACACATCAGCTTGTCTTTGCTTTAAGAGGTGGACTTGGTGGGAGCTCTCGGTGGCTTTTGGAGACTTGGCTTCATCCTCTCACGTTCTGGTGGGTTTGGGGTCTTAGTTTTCCCCCTGAAGTTGGGATGGGTGAGAGCAGGAATGGGGAGGCAGCCAGAGGGGTTCTGTTCTTCGCTCAGCTGCTGTGATTTTGGCAAGTTGCTCTAACCATCTTCTATAAAATAGTATCTGGCTTTCCTACCTCACAGGGGTATCGGTTAGAAAACAGGGTGAGGTTATGGATGACTATAATAGTGAGTCAGACCTAATTAATTCACATTCATTGTAGTGAAGAAGCCTACTCAGTTGCAGGGTGGGATTCAGTCTCTCTAAGAGTCTCTTCCATTTTCCAAATCCAGCCATGTCTTCAGTCTTTATGGTGGCGATCCTACAGGTTACACAAGTAGCCAAGCATCTGGAAATCCAGAGCAGTTCCCCGTCGTTACGTGGGTCTCCTGACACCAGAACTTACCTTGTTTTGCTATAAACACTAGTGGTTATCTGAAAGGTGTTTAACCGCTGCTTGGGGTGTGTGTGTGTGTGCAAGAATGAGATAAATCTCTGTAGGAAAACCCATGTGGGGATTACTAGGAGGCCCAAGAGGTAATGGGGAGGGATTGTATTTTTCATTTTATAGCTCCTACCATCTGAGATTCCAAGAACGACACAAGTGTTAATTAGGCTGCCTCACCCCTGTGAAGTAGGGAAGCAGTATTTCTGTTTTACAGATGGGGAAACTGAGGCAGAGAGGCAAATGACTTGCTCAAAGACACTCAGTGATTCAATGGCAGACCCCAGGAGTCCAGTGGACACACTCTGTGATCTGTAAGGGTTTGCAACAGCTTTTTTTTTTTTTTTACTTTTTTCCTTCAGCTGAGCTAGGCAGGTGTAGTTCTTTTCTGTGTTTAGCAGAATCACTTATTTTTCTCAGGGATAATAAGTTGTATTCAGCTTGGAGGTCGTTTGTATTGATGTCAAGATCTATAGAAATGACACAGCCCTTCTCCCTGTAAAAGTGAACAGCAGTGCTTTGGTTTAAAAAACCCCCAAAGTTTCTTCTTTCACTTCCCTGCCCAAGCCACCAGTGTCAGGTTCCAATGTTTCTCCTGCAATGCTTGATGCACTCGCGAAAGTTGGCTCAGGCAGATACATGACGAAAGTAACACTTTAAAACTCCTCTCTTACTTTGTGTTGTATGTGATGCGTTAACACCTGCGAGGCCAGACCCTGCACTTCTTACAGGATCAAAACTCCCCTGGAGGTCAGGATGGGCCACATAGAATATGTCCACACAGCAGTGTAAGCCTAGGGCTAGTGGGACTCCAGTCAGCTGATCTATGCCAAGGAATTCTGGGCTTGAGCGTCTACACTGCATGTAAACCCTAGGTAAAGGATTTTCTGACCTGTGCTCAAACTAAGGCTCTGGCGTCCACACTGCAGTGCACAGACCTGAGTCAAAGTAACCCTGTCCCTGAGTGCATAGCACTCTAACCCTGTGCCCTACAGATGTATTGCATTGTGGGAAAACTCTACTGCCCACCCTGTTTCCTCTCTGTGAGGCTGCTATCGATGGGACTCCGGTGCCCACATGAGTACATCAACTGCATGATTAGCTCCTTTGGCGCCTGTCTTGGTAGAATGACTGTACTTGGAGAAGGCTTTATACTGAACTGACATCTGATCTGACAATTGGACTCACCCATCTAGGCTGAGTCATAGTGGCAGGAAAATTCCCATGACATGAGTCTCCAGGGCTGTCAAACTATTCAAATGAAACGCTGCGATTCTTAATTTCTAAACTGGGCTGTTCAATGGAAGGGGTTTTGGTTGGTCGTTTTTTTAATTTATTTTTGTCTGTTTTGAAGTTTGATGTAAAATGCAGGTTTCAGAACAAAAACACACATGCCCCAGCCTGGCTTCTGCCGGCTGCGGAGCGGTGAAGTGCGGTCCTCAAGACTTGGGGTGCAGAGTCCTCCAGCACCCTCTTGGGGTCCCTGCCCCACCGCACCCTGAGCTGGTACCCACTGACCGCCCTCACAGTGCACACTGCCCAAGCACCTCTTCATACTTAGCCCCCAAGAGTGCAGGGGGGCCCAGGAGCAGGACCAAGCAGGTGCCCTGTCGGGAGAGGGAGCAGCTGAGGTGTTTGGGGTCCTCCTCCCCCGGCTGTGCTGAGCTGTGAGTGCCACCGCTCCCCTTCCCTGCAGGGCAGACGCTTCGTCCCCGCTCTACTTTCTGGCTTTCGCTCCTGGGCACTCCTGCCCCCTGGGGGCTGGATAGGCAGGGCGCCCAGACAGTGTGCCCCAAAATCTGGCTGTGCTCTTCTGTGTTCTCTTTGCAAAAAGCTTCTTCTGATCAGTGTCCATTGACAAGCCTGCAGGCTGTCTGGTAGTGTGCTTGCAGACCGGTTTTCAGCTGACCTGAGCTGCTGCCTTTTGCAGAGGGGGTGGGGTGTCCATTTGCAAGAGAGAGCAATAGACTGCACCATAGGTCATTGGCATGGAGACGACTAAGGAAGTTGCCCCAAGGAACTCTGGGATACATTCAGAAGACTTCTGAGATCAGAGACAGGCTAGGACTGTGTGCACACAGGAAAGCAATAGGGCTCAGACCCTAGGTTCCAGCTTAACACTGGCTCAGACCCCCTAGCCCTGGAGAGTCCTGGGACCCTAGGTTCGAGCCCTAGGTTAACATAATCGGTGTGTGGATACAAGCAGGGCTAGGCCCAAGGCTGGGCTTCCATTGCCTTGTAGACAGACCCATAGTCCGTTAGGAGTTCTTACATAAGATGCTTTATACATTAGAGCTTCTTCAGCGAGGGAGGGACCCATGGGATTTGTTGTGTTCAAGCTAATTTCCCAGGGCTTGAATCTGTTTCAGATGAGTATGTGGCAAGTCTTCATCTTCCAACGTTCGATGCACATCTGACAGAACTAACAGATGAACAAGCAAAATACCTGGGACTAAATAAAAACGGGCCTTTCAAACCAAACTACTACAGGTGCTGGTTTTAAACATCTTTCTTTCTTTCTTTCTCTCTAATGTTATATATGCGCACACATGTATGTATGTATGGGTATCAGCTCAACCCTATATATATGAGCAAGAAGAATCACCGTAATTAAGCATCTAATTCCACAGGTACCCTGAGTAGGGTTCATGGAGTCCTGGTAGTTGTCCATTTCCCAGTACATCAAGACATGATATAAAATGGTGGAGGTACAGAATGAAGGCCATCAGACAATGCATGATCGGGTCTGACTCACAGAACACTTTGCGTGGAATCAGGCAGCCTATTGTATCTGGCAGAAGCTGTCATCCTAAAGTGGCAAATCTCAAAGTAACACCATCCAGCCAACTCAAATGACACATTCTTTTTAAAATATGACAAGTACAAAATGGTACAAAGCAGTGTTTCCACTCGCGTCCCTGGGGGAGCAGTTCTAGTGGCAAGACTCTTGGTACAGTCCAGATTTCAGTACTGGAACGTTACCTTTTGCACTGTGGGCTAGATTGCCATGCCTCCATGCACAGCTCCCATGTGTGTCTTTGAGAACGTACCTCAGAATGTTTGTTTCTGTCAGCCTTGGACTGTCATCACGTGGGGCAAGGACTGTCTTTCCCACACTCTGCGCACGTCTGGATACGTTGACAGTGCTCAGTAAAAAATAAAGGCTGCATCAGGACACTGTAGATCATCTCTCTCCCAGGTCAAACTCTTGGGCAAACCACTTCCCTTGGTTGTTACAGTGGTTAATAACTCTCTCTGTTAAAACTTTGTGCCTTATTTCCTACTTGAACTTGTCTGGCTTTAGCTTCCAGCCATTGGTTCTTGGTGCCTTTCTCCGCTAGATTACAGAGCCCTTTAGTACCTGGTATTTTCTCCCCATAAATGTACCCATACACTGCAATCAAGGTACCTCTCAGTCCTCTGTTTGAAAAACTAACAGACTGAGCTCTTTCAGTCCCTCCCTGGAAGGCATTTTCTCCAGCTCCAAAATAATTTTTGTTCTTTTTGGCATTCTTTCCAATTTTTAAACCATCCATTGTTAAAGCTTTTCAGTCAGGTCATTAAAAGTCAATGGGACTTAGGTGTTTTTGAAAATTGAACCGGGGTCTAAGATGTTGGGCAAAGTTGAAGGGCCTTGTGGGTGAGCATAAGATATCTAAATTTGATGTAGTGTTTAAGGGATGAAGAGTTTATACTGTCCTAAAGAGTCTTCTTTCTCCTTTGCATTTATACCCACTAAAACATTACACTCTGTCTGATCCTGGCAGTGATCAAAGGACAGTGTACGGTTTTATACACCACACTGAGACCATTATTTCTCGTCTTTTTTCAGGTATTGAGTTTCTGCAGCTGTAACCAGAAGAAGTAAGGAACAAGAATCCAAGCCTTTTCTCAACTATTGTACAGGATGACATAGTACGAGCTTCTTAAATCAGAGCTGGACTTGCTCACATAGTAGACAGTGTGTTAGGTTATTTATTTATTAAACTAGAGTACTGTACGTGCGGCCTCTGCCAATAGTGTTTTTTACTGCCAGGGGACTGTGAGACAGTTGATTTTTGTTTTTTGGGGGGGCAGGAAGCAAGGAGAGGAAAGAAGAATCTGGCTGAACTATTTTGTTGCAAAGTATCTGTTAGCTTCAAGTAATCCATTATCGCTGTATGTCTATTCTAATATACAGGGGATGGAGGACAATGCATGAGGCGAGATTTGAGATCAGACTTCAAGCTTGCACGTTACTTTAGTACCTTAATGTCTAGGATCTTAATTTCAAGATTGCACATTTCCTTTGTACCTTAACATTTCTTACATGGAAGCAGAATCTGGGGCAGTCCCCAGAATGGTCTGTCAGTTTGCAGGGTAGGACGCTCCCTTATTTTGTTTCCAGGCCATTTTAAAATGAAACTAGCACAAGCCGGTTTGCTCTAGGAATTGCTGACGAGACTGGTGCTATCTTAGTAGTGAAACACTAAATCTTGCCAGCAGCCACTGGGGAAGACTCTCTCAATCTGATTATTGTGCAAGGACAGGCTTTGGCAGCAAGCCAAAATGAACTTTACCTTAGCACTGTGGGAAGCTGCAACTAAGAGTCCAGTTTATAGCATCAGCTGGGGACACCCCACAGCCTGAGTTAGGAGCCCATGAGGCAGAGATGCACCCACTCTAAAGCAGTCGGTGATGAACGCTGCAGGGTTCACACCAGTGGACTAAGACCCAATTACACATCATTCTTCAGCTACTTTGCAGTATTTTTCTGCAGTTTTTGACTAGTGCCAACATTTTACAATTCAACCAAAGCTATATTTCTCATGGAGCAGTTGTGTGACGTCTTGTGCTCACCCTTGTGGAACAGCCTTGCGACTTTGCCGACAAATGCTGCTTATATTTCAAGGAATCTCTTCAAGATGACACTGAGAAGCTCCTTGTTCACACTGCTGCAGAATGAAGCAGTAAAACAGATCAGTTCTGAGGACTGTTCTTGACACAGTCCTTCTCCAACTGATATTTCAGTCCTCTCTGGAAGTGACTTCTGCATATAAAAGCACCTGTTTCTGGGAAATGTTTCCCAGACTCTCAGTGCTGGAGCTGTTCGGGTCTTATTTTCAAATACTCATTTCTTCAGTGAATTAATTCCAGGGAATCTTACTTGGATTTATTAGCACCAGTAATTATCATAGAATATGCTCTGTCCTGAGATCTAGATGTTATAAGTAGAGTTCAGAATCGCTGTCACATTAGTATCTTGTCAAGTCTTGCTGTATTAGTTAGAACTGATGGAAGATAAACATGCCTGTTACTTGTCTGAGCCCAAGATGTCCTGTCTGGATGCTGCATACAACACAGACACGTGTATCAAGGTAATTTTTAAGGTTGCCATATCTCCCCAGAGTCACTGAAGACATGTTTCTTTTTTAAAATTCGAGGTACTTCAGGTGGTACTTACCAGACTTCCACATGAAGCATTGATCTATCAGCCTAGGCTTTTAAATACCCTGCTCGCCAACCTGGTATCTGAGCACCTGATCAAGTGAAGATCCTTATTTTGCCCTCTCCGAATCCTGGGCCATTATAAACAGGAGAGGTGTCTTTGTGGCATTGTGTTCTCACACACAAAAGAGAGAAATTGTGGTCTACAGGCAAGTCACAGAATCATGAAAATTAGAGATGAAGACTACGTCCTGGGTCAGCTTGTCCAACATCATGGTTGTTTCTTATAGCAAATTTTCTAGTACACTGTTTAGTCCAATTTTCAACCTCTCAAGGGATGGAGCCCTAGGTAGAAAGTTGTAGATATGCTGTTGGAAGTTTTATGAGGCTGTGTCTCAGGGAGGCATCATAGAATGATCCCCAGTCATGTATCAATTGATCTTCAGCTTGGTTGATTTTGTTCAGGTCCTGAGATTTTCGGAAGAGACCACTGAATTATTGTTGCAAGTCGGGTGTGTTACTTTTATTACTCACATTGTTTGAGTAAATTTATTCTGCAGCTACCCAGCTTTATCCTGGAGTCACTTTGGTTGTTTGTAGATGCATGGGGTGAAATCCAGGCCAAGGATAAAGGGGAAAGTGTTTCTTAGAGAGAGGCTTTTCTCTTCTGTGTACTAAACCAGTCACAGAACCATTTCCCAGCAGCCAGGAGTTGGGGGATGGGCAATGTGTGTCATCGGGAACATTATCTTCTCCTCCTCCTTTGGATCTCTTGTATCAGTGTCCATGTATGATGTGTAGGGACATGCATCCAACACATCAATCTGCTCCTTATCTCACGTGGTTATGCCTGGCACATGAAACTGCTGGTTAGACAAATGCTTGGCACCAGCCCTGGCTGGACTCTCTCTGTGAGCCTGCATCTCACCTCTGTGACCAAGCGCAGGCATATAGGGAGCAGGACAGTATTCATGAAGTTGCTGTACAATTCCTGGGAATTCCCAGGCTAACTCCACAATGCTGGTGTGAAATCTGATAGTGAAGTGCAGCCTTAGCTAAGGGTATCTGAGGACACCATTGTTTTGGGGGAGGTCTTTTCCATACACACTCCTGTCAGTGAGCTGGAACAGAGTGGGTGCAAACGTTCCAAACCGACGAATGCAAGGCAGTTCCTTCTTTCTTTATTTGCTAGAGACAGTTGAGTCAAGACGTTTGCACTTTTTACAGAGTTAGCTCCGCAGAAATAAGGCGGCGTGGCTAGGAATGCCCTCTGCAGACTGAGTGACAGTCATTGCTTAACATGGATTGGGCTCCTCACTTGCCTGTCGGGGGAGGGACTAGGAGACTAGAGCACCCCGAAGAGTGGCCCGTGACCCCTCTTTCCCTTTAGGTAGAGGTGCAGCCACAGAGACTGCAGCCCCTGCATGCATTTCTGCTCAGATCAAGATGGAGCATTGCAAGCTGGGAGATGTAGTCCCTGTGCTTTATGGAAACAGTTCCTCGTTTTCCCCACGAGCTGGCGAGACTATAGGCAGCAGACTGGCCTTCCAGACTAGCACAGGGGCACAACCAGCCTTCTCTCCTCTCTCATTTTGTGGGGAAGGTGACAACATTAGCCTGTCTCTCTTTTCTGGAGTGAAGCTGCTATGGGTCACAGCCACCCTTTGGAAAACTGGGGTCAGAAATCAGGCTGAATCTGCCCCCAGGACAATAACCATTCCATCAGGTGACCCGACGGTGCATCTCAGAAGAGTCACTTACCTATTCCAAGTCTGTCACTTGTGTAGCGTGTGGTGGTGCTGTCCTCATCAGTGAATTTGTTTGTGCTGATTTTAAGCTCATTTTCTTTTCAGTGTAGCTATAAGAAGAAGAAAAAATCATTGTGAATGGCTTTTTCCCCCTCTGCTCTTTTACAGATTTTCTCCCTGTTGCTATGCCTTTTCGTAAGCTTTTTGCTTGCTTGGCTTTTCCTAATCAATCGGGAATCATACTCCGTGATCATCTCTAAATTAAGTGTAACGGGGTTTTTTAAATGTAACAGGTTTTTTTTTAAATATTAGAAAAAGGGGAGAGGCGACACCAGCAAAATCTTATAAGGAAAATAATTCTGTTCTGAACTTTAGAAACCAGGAAAAGAAACCCAATCATCTGTCATAATTCTACAGTAAGGAAGTGAAAACTAAGACTATAACATTTTCAAAAGGATGTTTTAAATATTAATGTCTGAGTGATTGTATTAGATCAGCAATAAAGACTCTGTAATCTCAAAACACAAATAAAATGTTGCAAAATGGAATTGGCCTCTGGAATGTGTTCGTGTGGCAGGCCCTGGAAATGGTTGGAAACAGGGTGGTGGTTATTAACGTCTCAGCCTTTGTGACAACCAGGTGCCAAAACGGGCCAGTCGTCATCTCTGAAGTTTCCATTTGCTGTTTGTCAAACCACAAACTACAAGTCAGGGCAACACCCAATAGTTTTAATGACTATGTTGGCCACTAATGTTCTCTTCTAGCCTGTGAGTATTTTCAGGGCCAATCAGTTTCTTAAGGTTTAGTCCTTGGCCTTTGCCAAGGGTTGAAGCCGCCCCCTAGCCCCATATTGTATTGCCAGTACTGGTGGGTTTTTAAAAACTTCAGTTGCTGGAAATGGCAGATTCCTCTCCCTGCTTAGCAGGATCAGGTTTCCAGTCACATTCTTCCTCCCAGGTTTTCATCGTCTCAGACTCTTCTGCTCCTTCCAGCCCCATTCCTCTGCTCCAGTTGTTACACAGCCAACTCCATCCTCTACCCTTGTGTGGACTTTCCCTCCAGACTGATTCTGACAGTGGATCTGCCTTGACTTGGAGTGGCCCCATCTATATCCCTCCTTCCCTTTCTCCCGGGGTGCACTGGGTGCACCTATCCCATCATGCCATCTCTATAGCGTAGACAGCCCCGTAGGTCTGCAGGGGGCTTTGCAAATGAAAACGACAACTACCTGCTCCGAGGAGCTTGCAGGCTAAATTCAGACACCCTTGTCTTCTCAGAATCACAAACAAAAGCTGTGGGGTGACAGCAGCCAGTCCGGAGATATTCATAGAGTAAGGCCACATTGGGTCTTGGTGGTTCCTTGCTTTAAAGAATGTATTGGGGGCTATTGTCCCAGGACTGGGGGAGCAGTGAGAGTTGTGGGTCACCTGCAGAGGGGGAGCTGCAGAGGAGTGAAACTGGCTGGTTTTGTAGTAGTCGTCTTGCTTTTTCTGGAGAATATTGTCGTTTAATAGGAAAACGGCACAATTTAAATCAGGGATATCGTAGCGTCCTTGTAACTCAAAATCAGCTGGGCAGATTTTCTTCAAGATTTGTAGAAATATTCTGCTTTGCTATTAGGGCGGATCTGGCAATTCTCAGGCCAAACCAATTCTCCAAGCCAAAGTTATAATCGTTTTATACTGAACTGCTGATTGCAACCTTAATGCTGGGCTTAATGCTTCCACCCCTCCGTACAATACAGCAGCCCACAGCTGTCTCTGAGGAGATGGCCTGTGAGAGAGAGTTCTGGCTACTAAATTTCCCGTCCCTCTGTGTTTTGCGGCACGATTGGAATTATTCTGTGGAGAAGCTGTCTGAGTGGAGCTGGACATTGTTTTGGTCGTACGTTTCTTGCTTTTCTCCTGTTCCTGATCTGTCCTTGGTGAAAACAAGCTAAATTGTGACTGAAAAGATTCCTATTATCTTGTTTTGCTCCCATTCTGTCACCTCCCTTCCCAGCCTTTCTGCAAAATAATCAGTGTTTACACAAGACCCAGAAAGACAACAGGAAAATATAGATTAAAAAGGATGAAATTTCTTCCAAGATGAACAGAATAAACTAATGGCCATTTTGAAACACAAACACAGATCACTCCTGGCTGAAAGCTGCAAGGAATAGAGTATGATGGGAACCTGGGCAGAGAATTGCAGGTAGATTTCTGGTGGGAGAGCTGTGCCGGACCCCTGGATGAGCAGGGGACACAAATCACACAGGCCACTGGATAATCGATTTTGGGATGCTCCTTTATTGAGCATCAAGGAACCTCTTAACCTAGCAGTAATGTAGCTAAAATGTTCTGAATCTGCAGCTCTGGCTGGTGAGCAGTATATGGAAGGAGGATGCCATGCCCTTGTGGGCAGCCTTTCAGAAGTAACATGGAGACTGCAGGGGGAGAGAGCCCGTAACTCCCTGAGAATTTGCATGCTGGCACTTCCCACCAGGACTGTTCCTCCATGATGCATTGGGCAGGTGTGGTTCTTTGTCTTTTCTAAGCGCGTCTCAACTAAACAGCAGGAGCTAAGCTGCCCAGTCCTCCTCCATGTGTAGCGGTGAGGATGGCGGACAGTGACCAGGGAGTGGTGGGTGTGAATGTGATGGCCAGTCGCTGCTGAAGTCTTAGTGGGTCAACATCTCTGGAGAAGTCTCCGAAGGCAGTGGGCTTAGCAGGTAATTTTAAACTCCCATCTGCTCCTAGAGGGCCCCAGTCCTCCAGGATTCACACAACCCGCTGCTGGAGAGCATGTCAAGGGGCAGTATCGCCCAAGGAGTAGAATTAATTCACTGGCGAAAGGCAAGGATTTGCAGGCTCACGCAGACATGCTAGTGTTAAATGGCTGCAGCTTCTCTGCTGTGACTGCACAAGCTGGAGCAATGGGCATCCCCTTAGGCCTTCTCTTCCCTTAATTCCCTGTGTCCATCACCTGGCTAAATAAGAGAAATGAGCTGAATAATTCACAATACTCCGCAGAAGACTGGGATCCACTCATGCAATGGGCATGGAGTTGCCCATCAGTGCACTCTGCCACCCGAGAAACGCAGGACTCAGAAAGGTGGAACTCGCTAGCGTTGCTGCAGAATTAGACCTGAAAAGTGCAGAACATGCTGCCTGGGAAGAAGAAAAACTGAAAATTTGAAAAAATTTCTATTTAAAAAAATGACTAGAAATACGGGCACCAGGTGTTTCTCTCAATCCCTCTCTTCAGTCTGCACTTGCATAGGGCCACCTCTACATTTAATAAGAGAGGAGCCTATGTCCGGTAATATCCTCTCCCCTAGCCCCACATGTGGCATGACTGTTCCCTCCAGCTATTCCCCTTTGTTCTGCAGTGTTTTGTGCAATCAGATTTAAAATAATGCAAGCAGCGGCCTTCCCCACTTTCCCTGGGGAGACGACTCCACACTCCAGTGCTTAATCTAATGCAGTTGCCGTAGTCCGTTACATCACGCTTTTTGCTGGCTGGAGGATGGTTCTGGGTTTATCTTTGCATGTCAGTTTTGCTTTCCCATTTCTTGGTGGCACTGGACTCCACTGATTTGATTTATTCTCGACTTTCCCCAATGGCCATGGTGCCAGACACAAGAATATGTTGTGTGTTGTGCAGACGAGCAATGGCAGGGCGGCTTGAACAACTGGGGGCCGACTCCTGCAGCCCTTCCACATACGCCCAGTTCTTACACTTCCTGTGGAACTCACTGGGTTTGTTCGGCTGAGTAAAGGTTCATCATCCATTGTCTTCATACACGTCCTTACACGAGTCTCCTCCTGGTCGTGGGAGTCAGCTGCTGTGTTAGACTCTCGGGGAGGGGTGTGCCTATTACCCATTATGTGCATTTTGGCCTGGGATCCCTGTCTCCTTGGGCTTGTCTTCACTAGAGCTGGGAGAGATCCATCTTATGGCGATCGATTTATCGCGTCTCATCAAGACGCGATAAATCGATCGCCAGCGGCGCCCCCGTCGACTCCGTAACTCCAGCTCGCCAAAAGGCGCAAGCTGGAGTTGACGGGGGAGCACGCCGCCTCTGTGAGGACAGCAGGTAAGTCGGCTGTAGATACGTAGCTGAAATCGGTGGTATTAACGTAGCTGAAATTGCATATCTACAGCCGATCCCCCGCGCTAGTGAAGACCAGCCCCTTGAGTTACCAGTGAACTTCTTTATGTCTCTGGAAGGGGTGGAGCCTTTCCCCTATCTCCGAGCCCAAAACTAGCCCCAGATTCCCTTCGTTTCAGATGTGTAGAAAATCCTCTGCAGCCACCTGTCATTTTCACAAGGCCTGACTCAAACTGTCCCAAACCGTTCCCTGGCTCATTGTCATTTTAACCTTATGTCCTTAGTGACTTTTCCACCCCCAAAAGCGAGTGTGTTGAACATCTTCCCATCACTGTCCCAGACTGCCTGTGAGTGACAAATCACTCGAATGAAGGTCAGATGGAGACATGTACAACCCCACGCTGTGTGGGGAGACAGTTCACTGGCTCTGCAAAGTTGACACCCCCTTATGCTCTAATTCAGAGGAGGATTTTAAACCCATACCTGCTAGCTGAGTCCCTGAAGCACCAGGCTGTAGCATCATGATGTAGTTGGACAAGACTCAGGAGCTCTAGCAAGAAAGCGCGGGAGCAGGTAGCCTGGTGGTTTGCCTGGGTTTGGGGGCTATCAGAGGTCAAGTCCTTGCTCCAGAGGGAAGATTCAAAGCTAGGTCTGCTACATCCTAAGTACCTGCTCTAACCGCTGGGTTAAAGGTTAGAGGGTGACTCTTACACTTATTTTGAAGCTGCCTGGAATGAAACATTTCACAGGACTCAATATGGGCTTTTCCAATGGCTGACAAATTCCAAACTGTTTGTGCTGATTCCCAGCTGGCCACGCTGAAAAATCACGTGTGTGGTGGAGGTGAAGGGGCAGCATTTGAAGGTTAACTAAAGATACCAGCACCAATCGCTCTCTCCTTGACTGACCAAGTCCCCAGGTCTCTGGGGGAAGAGCATAAGAGGGCGTATTAGTGGCAGGACTTATCTACTTCCACCCAGTGCTGTGAGACCAAGCGGCCAGGGACACAGCCGCCCTGAGGAATGTTGCTACTTCTGTTCTAAGCATTCCCCCGCCCCCACTTTCCATCACTTCTTCCCTTCATCCCATTTGAAACTTGCTGGCCCCTGCCTGTGGGTGTCTTTTCACACAGCTGCGGAGGGCTGATTCAGATAAGGGTGGCAGTGTTACTGCAGCGGCCTGGGACCGCTGGCCCCACCTATGTGACCAGTGTGGTTTGCTAACGGGACAGGAAGGGTTGAATTCTGCTGCTGGGCTCTAGGAAACTGATGAGGAAGGGGATGAGGGTGATGTAGGCCCAAGCAGCGCTGAGCTATAAAGGCCGAGGGCTAGTCCCTTCCCGGGAATAAACAAAGCTCGGGAAGGTTTGAGTGAGTTGGGCTCTGGGTTTTTGTCCTTTCTTGGAACCAGAGAAGAATATTTCGTTTTGGCAAAGCGCAGGAAGCGGTTGACCCCTGGAAGACTCATTAGGGCAGGATCAGGTCCCTGATCTGCTCGGGGGGGGGGGGAAACCTACCCCTGTGCAAAGCCCCACTAAGGTCCCTTGGGGCAGGGGGAAGGGTTCTGAATGGCCGCTGGAGCCAGACTGCGCGGAAATAGCTGCAGAATTGGGACCAGCGTCGGGCCAGTTGTTTCTTAAGCAGAACAATTCTGACGCTAGCTAGCGGAGACGGGCAGCAGCTTTCCGGGCTGCATTCGGAGCTGTCCTGGATGTTGTGAGGTCATTTCTGCCAATGCAAAGCCGGGTTCAAAATGCCCCCCTCTGATCCTGGAAGCACTTCTCCCCTTTAGCTAGAATTGTTATATATTGACCAGTAATTACATGCAGGGGAACTTGGAAATATCTTAGAATGATCCTGAATTGTCAGCCATGGAGGTGGTCTGCAGAGTGAGTCCTGCTTTCTCATGTACAGAACTTTCCCTCCAAGGCTCCCAACATGCTTTGCATCACGGTGAGGAAAACGGCATCTCCTTTTACAGATGGGGAAACTGAGGCCCGGAGCCACAAAGAGACTTCAGTAAACTGCCCGTTTCAATTCTGATATTTCTTCAATAACTGTTACTGCTCTGTATGTGGAAAGAAGCCGTGGATGGTGCCCATCTCGTATGAGGATGATGGTTGCAGCCTATTAGTAACTGTGGATCATGTTAGACCACAGCTAATGGCAATTTTTAAATCAGCAGCCCCAGATCAACTTGCTCCCAAAAAGAGTTGGCGATCTCTCCCTGCTGGTGTTAATTTGTAAGGAGTATTGGCATCCCAGGGAACTTCCAGAAAACTTGAAGAGGGGTCAGGCCCTGTCCCTGTTCAAAAAGAATAAGGAAGATGACCTGGGTCACTGTAGGCTGGTGAGCCCAACATCTACCCTGAGCAAGATAATGGAAAAGCCAGTGCCCCACTCTAGGGATAAAGAATTAATGAGCAGGAACATAATTAATGCCAGTCAACAGGGTTTTATGGAAAATGGGTCTTGCCCAACCCAGCTCATTGAATTCTTTGGGGTTACACGTGTGGTCGACATCGGTCAGGGCAGGGATGGGCCCTACACACACTGTTGGAAGGGGTTTGATTCAGTGCCCCCATGACACTGGATCACCCCTCCCCACCTCCAACCCACATGGCCCCAGTCCTAACCCCAGGTGTCCCTCGACCCCGCCCCGGCAGCAGCCTCTCCAATCAGCGCCTGGGGGTGTGTCCCCCGCGGGGGCAGCGAGCCAATGGTGGCGTGGGGGCGTGGCGAGCCCCCAGGCTGGGGGTGGGGCGGAGGGTTCAGCCCGCACGTGTGGGTCCGCGGGGGGCGCAGCCGGCTCGGGCGCATGGAGGAGGCGGGCGCGGCCGGCAGCGCCGTGCCCGGGGTCGGGGCGCCCGGCCAGGGGAGGCCGCTGCAGCAGCCCCCGGCCAAGGGGCGGGAGCTGTTCAGGAGCCAGCGGAAGGAGTCCGAGGTGAGCGGGGCACCGGGGGTGGGAGACAGCCCGGCCGGGCTCCGGGACCCACCGCGGGGAGAGGGGCCGCCCCGCTGCTGCGGGGGTCCCGTGGCGGTTCTTAGCCTCCGCTCTCTGGTCGCAGCTGGGGCGGGCCCGGCCCGATCCGACCGGATCCTCCCCGGGGCTGGTTCCTCCCGAGGGCGGGGACGCTCCAGCGACAGGTGCCTCGTTCGCTCCCCGGGCCGGGTCGGGTTAACCCGCCCCCCGGACGGGTCCCTGCGCTGGGACGGGCGGGAGCGGCAGGGAGCCGGGCTGGGGACCCCCCGCTCCGCCCGCGGCGCCGCCTTGCGGCTCCGCTGCCCGCCCCGGCGCGGTGGCCCCGTTACGGCAGCACCGACCCGCCTGCGAAGAGCGGGGAGCCCCGGGCGGGACTCGTCAGACCTTCCCCCGCCTGGGACCCCCGGCGCTGGGGGGTCTCCTGGAGAGACGCCCCGACCCCTCCGGGGAGCCCGAGATCCGCCAGACTGGGGGGAACAAGCCGCCGGCCCGGGTGCGCCGCCGCTAGCCACGGCTTGAGCCTGGCGCTTCGCCACGCGGGGCGGCTCCGGCCCTCCTGGGCTGGGTGCGAGCGCGGGGCTCTGGGGTGCCGGGGTGAACCGTCCCACGCTGCCCGGAGAGGGAGATTCAACCCCCGGCTTTGCCCCTGTCGGCTGAAGCATGAGGAGCTAGTCAACTGCCAGGGACTAGGAACCTGCCATTACCCGCAGGCTATTTCATAATGGTTCATTAGGGGATTTCTTCCCCCTTCCTCTGAAGCGTCTGGTTCTGGCAGGCAGCCAGAGGATACTGATTAGCTGGATAGCGGGTACCATCCGGTGGGGCAATTAAACGCAAAGTACTGCACATTAGAGAACAAAATCCCCACTGTACCTAGACAACGACGGGGTCTAAATTAGCTGTTATCACTCCAGAAAGATCTTGGAGTCATTGTGGCTAGTTCTCTGAAAACATCCACTCAACGTGCAGTGGCAGTCATAAAAGCAAATAGGATGTTAGGAATCATTAAGAAAGGGATAGATAATAGGACAGAAAATATCCTACTGTGTCTCTATAAATCCACATTATACTCACATCTTGAATATTGTGTGCCATTCTGGTCACCCCATCTCAAAAAAGATGTATTGGAATTGGAAAAGATTCAGAAAAGGGCAACAAAATTGATTAGGGGTCTGGAATATCTTGTGTTTGAGGAGAGATTAATAAGGCTGGGACTTCTACTCTTGGGAAAGAGATGACTAAGGGGGGATATGATTGAGGTCTATAAAATCATGACTGGTGAGGAGAAAGTAAATAAGGAAGTGTTACCAAATGGAATTAATTGGCAGCAGGTTTAAAACAAACAAAAGGAAGCATTTCTTCACACAATGCACAGTCAAGCTGTGGAACTCCTTGCCAGAGGATGTTGTGAAGGCCAAGCCTATAACAGGATTCAAAAAAGAACTCAATAAATTGATGGAGGATAGGTCCATCAATGGCTATGAGCCAGGATCAGCAGGGATGGTGTTTCTAGCTTCTGTTTGCCAGAAGCTGGGAATGGCCGACAGGGGATAGATAACTTGGTGCTCTTCTGTTCATTCCCTGTGGGGCACCTGGTATTGGCCACTGTCGGTAGACAGGATACTGGGCTACATGGATCTTTGATCTGACCCAGTATGGCCATTCTTATGTTCTTAATTCCTACCGTGATTAGCAGTATTTATTTAACACTTGGGTCGAGACCCATAGATTTATGGCAAGTGGCGACATGGTCTCTGCCTGTAAGAGTTTATAATCCTGACAGGGAACCGGGGGTGATGCACAGGGAAGAGTTGGGGGCTTACCAGCCCAGCCCGACATGCATTGTGTTCGAGTGTAGATTTAAAAAAGAACCGATATCATTTTAGTCAAGAGGGTCGCTGGGGGAAGGATTCTAGGCAGAGGAGGGATTGGATGGCCACCACATGGTGTGTAGGATCAAGGAGGACCCTGGTTCCAGCGTGGGTAGAGAGGCGCTCGTGAGGAAGAGAGCAGATGGGCTGAGAGGGAGGCAGAAGTGGCAAAGGACAGGGTCTCGCTGTTGAATTGAGAAAGAGGAGGATGGGACTTTGTACTTATTAGTGCCAGGGCAGTCAAGGCCTTACCGAGCTGTCTTCTCCGAAACATGTTTTCAGTTTGTTTCTCTCTCAGCCAAAATCTGCTGTAACTTCTTTTTAACGTGCTGCCATTTCTGGCCCTTTTGTTTATGACATTCTTCAGGGTGGGGAGTCTATAGCTCTGATGTGGGGCATCTCATCTCCATGGTTGTGAGTTTTCTTTGATGCCAGCTCCAGAGAATTGCTTTACCACTTATCAGTTTAACTCTAGGTCTGAACATGATAGAAGAGAGAGCAACTGAGATGCTGGGGTAACCCAGCTGAGTAGACCTATGAAGCGAGAGCTTAATGTGTAAAATGCAGGCGGATGGCAGGAGGCTGTCTTGGTGGAACAGGATTGGCTGTGAACTGTAAAAGCCCGTTGGCGCTGCCCTATGTTCTGTAGGTGTGAGTTGGAAGCTTTAGTTTAACCACACTTGGTTGGGCTTGACACTAAACAAGATGCAAGAGAGGTAGTCTCTTTCCAGGCACAAACAGTTGACATGGACGGTGGGATTCTGGCCTCAATACGCAGACACATTAAATCCATTTTCTGGTCTGAGGTGCAGTATTCTTTTCATTTTAGCTCTGTGTGTCACAGCCCCTTTGCTGGGTGGATTAACGTTTACAGGCGCAAGGACTTAACTGAATTCCTCCGAGGCTTTAGAGCTCAGAACTTAGTTGGTCAGTGCAGTGTGTTTGGTCTAAGCATTGATCGCGTACTATGCTTCGTGCAGTCAAGGCTCTCTAAAGATGTGAGACCAAAAGTCAGAGCGTGACAGAGGGTCCGACAGAGCTGGGGACAGGGAGTCCAGACATCTCAGTTCTATTTCTGGCTCAGGTACTGACCTGCTTTGTGACCTTAAAGACCAAGTCCTGTGATTCTGTGGGAGCTGATGGTAAAACTGGCTGTTTATCCCAGCTACATCAGGAATAGTCTTTGCAGAACTTGACTTGTTTTCTTTTAAATCCAGAACAAGGGCTTAATAAATGTTGACTGATCCTGGGGGCATTTACATTGGCCCATGTCAGCTTTCTAGTACAGACAGGTAATGGGACTCTGGATCTTAAAATTACATCATTCAGTCTTCTTCCCACCCACTACCATGGCATTTGGCCCCCAATAAGTGTGACAGGCAGTTGGCCAAATTCAGCCTTTTAGCAGTTTATCACAGGCAAAAATCCATTGACTTCAGTGGACTTTCATGCACCTAAGACTGGACTGAATTTGGCCTGATATTTTATGAGCAGTTGGAATAGGGATGAATAGCTTACGCCATTTGAAAGCAGGAATCTACGGTGGAGATGCTAAAAAGCATAGGTTTGTAGCTCCAACAGTTCTCAAAATATCTGCTAAAACCAGGCTGGAGTTCAAACAGGAAAATCAAGTCAGTTGGTAATCAGAATGATGTGAATGTAAGAACCGAGACCTCATGACCTACTCTGAGTTTCTACTGTATATTGAAAGGAAATGCAATGCCCGGACATTGGAAGAGATTTGGAGGAAAAACAAAAATTTTGGAAAACTTCACGACATTTGGTGGTGGTGGTTCATTTTGGGCCCAATCCAGAGCCCATTGAGGTCAATGAGCTGTTGCTGACGTCAGTGGGTTTTGCATTAGGCCCAGTTCTGACCATCTCTGCAGATGTTCTCTGTCATTCATAATTATGAATACTGATGATGCAAACTCTTACTTCTGGCACCTGTCATGCTCTAACACTAAAACAGGATTTTAGCTTTGAATGGTGGATTATTTTTTTTAACCTGACATATCAACTGATAGTTTTCAGATTCTAAATTCACTTCTTTTTAGTTGGTATTTGTAGTTCTCCCATGTGTTGTGTCTCTCTCTCATTGGAGACATTGCATGAGTTTACTCAACTTGCTTTCTTCTTTATGATCATCATTTACAAAAGGTAAATGCCCCAATAACGAATTTCAGATCTTCCATTTCCCTTTGGGTAAAGACACATGTAGCCAAATTAATTGTATTCCATATAGGCCGAAATATAGCCACTGGACATTATCTGGCTGAAAAAGAGAATGGATGGGTGACCAGAGTGATAGTTTGTTGACTCCTAGGAAACGTGAAAGATGCCTGTATAATTCTATTGGAACGTAGTTTGTGGAAACAAAGAAAGATGATGTCACATTTCTTAAAATGGGGGGAAGTTGGAGGAGAAAAATGAGATTGTTAGTCACTATTATTTGGTTCTTCTATTATCCACATCTCATTTCATTATGTACCTTTTATCATCTGGTGTGAAACATTTTAAAAAAACACCAACAAAACTTCAATGCCTGACTTTGTCACCATTACTCACCTTAAGTGTAGTATCTTACTCAGTGAGTAACCTGTTTCTGAGATGACTCATGCACAGAGGTCCTGCTCTATGGCTCCTGTTCAGGAAAACGTCCCGGGAAGGGATTTTCCATTTGTATTTGAGGATTCCCACATGGCTATGAGGGGTTTTGTTTTCTTCTGCGGTGGTTTAAGTGGGGCGGGAGGAAGCTGTCATTTCACTGTATCCTACCAGAGCTTTCCGCTTTAGTACAAATGCAAACACAGTTTGCTCCTTAGGTCAGGATGTGATCAGAAGAGAAATGATAGGCAGGGTCCCTTTTGTAAGAGCCAGACTCTGCGACAGGTTGGGGGAGCCTGCGGTACCTACGTATTGCCCGTTGAAGTCTGGCCTGCTTCCTATTGTCATGCCACAGAGGTGCCCAGACATGGCTTTGGAGGAGTATAAAAATAGCTCTTCCCAGCTGACCCTGTGTTTTAAGCAGACGGCAGGTCCTTCCTCCCGGCACTGTCTCAGTAATCAGGCTTGTGTATGTTTGGGTAAATCTCCCCTGATTCAAAGGCCCTGGTGTGGTTTCATTTGACGTACCTTAATGGAAACCTTCATCAGTGGCGCTGGGAAATATGTGCCAAGAGACCCCTGGCATCCTCCCAACGTTCTCCCAGCCCCTCGCCCGGGGCTGCCTTGATTTTTTCCTGACAACCCAACGGCTACTGCTTGGGCCTGGTGGAAACGGCTTGTCTCCTCCAGCTCTCTCTATTTTAAGCAGAATATTCTGGAGCTATAAATAAAAGATGCAGCAAAGTCAGATGCCGCGTTAGACCCAGACAGTTCTTCACTGGGCTGTGCAATCTGTGTGTGTATCGACTGACTGTTCCATTTCTTCTGAACGCGTGAGACAAGACCCTCGGTGTCCTGTCTTTGTATTGACAAAGGAATCTCTCTCCCACAGGGCTCAGTGGACTGCCCCAATGTGGAGTTTGAATATGGGGATGCTGATGGCTGCGTTGCTGAACTATCAGGTAAAGAAACATGCGAGAAGTGGAGGCGAGAGGAGATTTTTGCTGCCTGTCAGTTCTACTGAGCCATTGAAGTCAGCATCCGTTAGATATAAAATCCCTTGCAGAATAAGACCAGTTCCATCGGAAATGTATATTTAATAATGTCATCTTATATTTATAGAGTGCCTTTCATTCCAAAGGGCTTTACAAGTCATGCACAGCAGAGAGGAATTGCATTTCCGTGAAGGGTGATGTATCCACTTCTGGGGTGGAACAAGAGCTACCTAACTCTGCTGCAGTTTGGGTTGGGAAGTGTAATATGTAATGCCACAAACCTTAATGCTCCCGGTGACGTCAGTTATAACAAAACAACCCCCAGCCGGCTGTGTTTGGTTAGCAAAGACCCAGAGTTCAGAGGTGTGTTCGCAAGGATCCCCCTTCTGCCCCTGTGAGCGGATGATGAGCAGTGTCTCTGTGGTCGCTGGGCGAGTCTGAAACTGGCCGTTGACTCTGCTGCTGGTCATGTGCTGGATCTGTTGGACTCTCACTGACACTTCTGGCCTGTTCTGAGCTTCTGCTGCTTAACCGAGATCTTTGGTGATTTCACTGGGTAGCACAGCCCCTAGACCTGCCGAGCGGGGATTCACCTTTGGTATTCACTGACCAGAAACAGTGGTTGATGCACTGATGTTACTTCTAAAGTGGTGTTCGTCTTCCTTGTCTAATGCCACACCTTCCCTGACCGACGTGTAAATCTCCCCAAGTTCAGTCGATGTCAGATCATGTTAAAAAAAACAAAACCCTTTCAGGCCCTCTCACAGGGAAAGAGATGGGTATTGCCGCCTCTGACTGGTGTCTGTATTCATGAGCCTGCCATACAGTGCCTTGAACGGTGGGGAGTGTTAAACTTGCCTGGGAAAGATTTGAGTAAGAGATCTGCCTCCATTGTAACTTAAGTTCTCATGTGAGGAGATCTGTGCAGCTTCCTTGCAGCCCTTACTCCTTGCTTCTGGAAAAGGGGGTAGTCTTTTGGGGTAGTCCAGCGGTGGGCGTACACGAAAAGCCTATAACCCAGCTCTCCTTTCTTCAGTGATGCACACAGCCTTGAGCTCTTGCGGTCTAAGACTCATGTACTGTGCCAGATGTTCCTCAGGGTAATTCCACAAACGCTCTTCAGCAAAGATTCCTCCCTTGCTTATATTGGATTGTAGTTCAATGTACCCAATGCCAAGTGGTCCCTGAGTGGCTAGAACACTGAGTGACGTCACTCCCCGGGGTCACATTTGTACGTAGCAGGGAGGTTTGGCCTTTGCCATAATATAGATTTATCACCTCGTGAAAAAAACCCTGAGTCTCCGTACATGTTTGTGCACCCACAAAGATGTACTCAAACATACGTGGCTAAAATATTAAGACAAATAGATAACCTCAGGAAAGATCACCTAGAAAAGTTAGATGAGTGGTGATGGTCCATGTGCAAAGCAAAATCAGAGTATATAACCATAGGGTTTGCCAATAGGATCCCTTCCAAGACGAAGTGCAGCAGATTCTTTACATGTAGCCATGGGAGAATTCGATTTTTATTGGTAAATGTCGATTTCATCAGACACTGAAATCAACAACAAAAAAAAATTTTCATCGGTATCTGTAATTTGCAGGTAGGCTGAGTTTGAAGAATGCTGCTTGAGAACTTATTAGAATTTGATTTAAGAATATTTCCTTTGTATGTTTTGCACATGATGTTGCCAATTTGTATTTTTGGCCGGATGTTACTTTAACTTCTTGAATCTCAACATCTCCTCTCATTAAATAATTCTCTCCCCTCCCCCATGCTTTCCTGCAACTCTGAAAACCTAAACCAATAAGAATAAAAAATGCTTACACCCCAGATAACAATCAAAATGTTTAAAACCCAGAATTTTGCACAACTGTGGGAATTTTAAATTGATAAAAAAAAATTTAAAAAGCTTAAAAATGTGTTAATATTATCTGATGAAATTATTTTTTTAATCAAATTCTGTCAAACATATTTACATGTCAGTGGACTCTGTTTCGTGTTTTGTTCAGAGTATAGTTTTGAATGGCAATAGCAGGATGAATATCAATAGTGTGATGGTGATAATTAAGGAGATTGCTTTTCACGTTTAAACCCACTGCTTTTCATCTGTCTAAAGGGCTTTGTGTACATTAGCTAGTGAATCTCAAAGTGCCCTCCAGAGATTACGGAAGACCCATTTGTGGCCTTGTTTGCTTGATTTTGTGTGTGCTGAGAACCCTACATGGTTTTTGTTTGTTCTTTTTGTATGTGAGAATTTTTTTCAAAATCTTAAAAATTGCGATAAATCTCTGCATTACAATCTCTGCTTCTTGTTTATTTTATACGTAACCTTTCTGCCAGGTGGAGTCAGCAACCGTGAGGCCTGAGTTCAACATCTCGGGGTTCCTCTTAACACTGCAAAACAGAACCAGCTCGAGCCCTCAGCCAGTAATCTGCAAAAATGTACCACTACCCTAGGCGCCTCTAAGAGGCAGAACTTCCCCTCTTGCAAGCACCGAGTCTGTGTGGAACAAAGAAGAACTTTTAATAAAAGGGAAAGAGAACCAAGTATTAGTTTGGGAAAACACCACAACCACATTCAAATCATGTAACCATAAGCAAGCACCTCACTGTACAGTGCACTGGGCCGTGTTCTTTGCCTCAGTTTCCCACCTTGTGGTGGGAAAGTCTGATGTCCCTTTAACACATCACTCCCCGCTCCCTCTGCTGCACTCGGCTCCCAGCTGGCTGGGTTTGGTTAGCAAAGACCCAGAGTTCAGAGGTGTGTTCGCAAAGATTCACCTTCCACCCCCAATGGAGGCGGGGGAGAGGTCGACCAATGTCTCTGTGGTCCCTGTGCAAGTCTATCACGGGCTGTTTGCTCCCACGGCTGCTTTACTCTGCCGCTGCTGGTCATGTGTTGCCTCTATTGGACGCTTCTGCCCTGTTCTGAGGCTCTGCTGCTTAACCCAGATCTTCAGTGATTTCACTGGGCAGCAGCCTCTGTATTGTCTTTTCTTCCACCACTGTCCTGACACTGCTTAGCAGTGATTCACCTTTGGTAATTACTGAACAGAAACCATGACGGTCGGGTTTTGTCTACGCTGGCACTTCGTCGGCAAAGCTTTTGTCATTCAAGTGTGTTAAAAACATGGGGGCCCCCCCCCCCCGCCCGACCGTTTACCGATGAAAAGTGCCGGTGTGAACAGCGCTTTGTCGGCAGGAGCGCTCTCCCACCCGCACAGCCGCTGCTGCTCATGTGCGGTGGAGCTCTTCCGCTGACAAACAGCAGCTACACTGCGTGGCTTTTAGCGGCACGGTGGTACCGGCACAGCGTGTCACTGAAAACCTTGTAGTGTCACCAGACCCAGAGTGGAGTCTAATTAGCTCTGTCCTTAAACACTGGAGAGGGGATATTATCCAGGGTTTTCAAACCCAAAGCAGTGGTAACTTAACTGTTTCCCTCCAGACACTGTCAGGAATAAATCAGTGGAAACACAGGAATTCGATCTGATGAAACTTTAATACAGGTAAGCGTTTTCTTATGTGAAACTACAATTTTAGATTTAAGCGCACACAGACATAAGCAATAGGTTGAGGACATCCCAAATAATTCCCTAGAAGGGGAGATAGTATTGAGTAATTAATGGTGGAGCTACGATGCCTGGTCACCTCCCCACCGCAGAGTTAAGGGGTCAGGAAAAAGGTCTCAGGATAGCTTCAGAGGACTGCTCCGAAGTACTCGCCGAGAACTGGAGGCGCTCAGGGAGACAGAGTATAGTACAGGCAGCGGAAACCTCTCTGCACCGTCCCTCTCAAATATGTACCCACACTGCCTGCTCAGAAAGATCTCATCCAGGTCATTTCCGACCGACCCCTTGGCCTGTCGACCAGAAAGATGCTGAGGACGGCGACTGGGATCCAGACTGTGAAACTCATCAGCTCACTTCCGCAGGGTACCGAATAGCCATCCGCTATCAAACAACTTTTGATCACAGTCAGCTGAAAAGTGGAAGGCTTCCTGTCCCATTCCTAGTGTCTCTCTTGTAGGGTGTCTGAGCTGAACCGAAGCTCCGAGGCTCATTCTGTGCCCTAGTGACTAGGCCATGCAGACTCCTAGTGTATCGGAGTTTCATGTCAGCATTTCGCTCGGTGGCTTTGTCGCACTCGCGTTCCAAACTCCAACAAGAGCTGGCAGGGCGCGTGGAATAATCCTCCGGGCAGCTGGTAACGAGCAGCAGGAGGGTGGAGTGGTTTGGGGTTGGTTTCCAGGCCAGGAATTACTTTACAGTGAGAGCTACTCAGCTGTCGTTCCCCTTCATTGCTGCTCTGCGGTCAGGATAAGCTAGGGGTGAGGGAGTTAAGCACAGGTCGGGCCCTTGTGTTCTTACAAGTGGAATGACTCAGGCTCTTTCTGTGTGTAATTGTCAGGGGGTCTTGAGCATATTCCTGCCAGCAAAGTGCAAAGGGGTCACTATTTTTAGCTCTGCACTTCTAAGCAGTGGATCTGCTGGTGCAGACAGTGTTGCATGACATGTTGTCAATGAGGGGTCCTTCCACCGCTGGAGAGAGGAGAAAGTAGTTCTCCTGGCTATCCTGTGTGTGATCCCAAACCTACATTTAAATGAGCCCCCGTTATTTGACATTCCTGGAGTTCTCTTCTTGTGAATATCAGGAATCGGGGCCATCTCAATTTTTCCAGAGTGGGGTTCAGCTTCTCCAGAATGGCTTTTGGAGCCCGTGGAATGTCATTCGGTGACGTTGCGAAAGTGACAGTAGGTCGGTGAAACATCAACATTTGTCCCATAGGACAAAGTCTGTAAAAGGATTGCCTTCACTCTCGTAATGTCATCAATTCTAGATAGAAGTACCCCCTCCTGCAGTCCATATTGGGTTTTCCTGTAGAAGAAGACGGTTGTGTCAGATTTGACACCCAATACAGGTTGGGCATTGTGGGGCACCTCTTGGAAGCCATTTACGACGACATAACCGAGCGCAGTGTCTACACTGACACTGCGTTGATCTAACTTTGTCACAAAAAGCTCCATGCCTCTCATCGAGGTGGTTTTATTTTGTCGGCGTAGCAGGAGAGTCACATCGGCAGGAGGAGTGTTGGCGAATGTCGATCTGCGCTGTTTTGTCGGCCAATCCTGACTGCGTGGTGCAGACCGGGCTTGAGTGACTTGGTCTGCACCAAGCAACATAGGATGTGCCTCTCACAGAATACCCAGTGGCAGCACTCCGTGACCTCTGATTGCTCCAGGCGCATTATTTAGGCACAGAGGGAGATCCAAGAAGCTGTCTCTGTAGCCTGCCTGTACCTGGCCTGGTGCTCCCACAGATCCCATTTTTGTTCCCTGCTTGGACTTTGGCTCAAGCTCCTGGCTTGACTCCTCTTCCCTGGCTCGACTCCTGATTCCTGGCACTGGCTCTAACCTTCAGCTTGACTCCTGGTTTTTGACTCTGTCTCTGACTCCTAGCTTGACTTCTGATACCTGCTCCAACCACTAGGCCTGACTGCTAGTCCTGCCTGACTGCGCACGTCCCAGTCATGACACACTCCGTTTCAGTACCCTGAACAATGAGGGTTCTGTTCCACATTTGTATTGCAAGATAAATCATAATTATTTGTCTCTTCCCCAGACTTTTGTGGCCCCTTTCACTACAAAACTCAAAAGCAACAGAAATAACTTCAAAAATAATCCTGAGGAAACATTCCCCACAGTGCTAGCAACTCCCATGGGCTAGTGCCAGAGAACCTGGGGGTGCAATTGACTAGAAATGGAGAAATGCAAAAAAGGAAACAAGTGGCATAAATTGCGTTAATTCCATTACATTTTAAAAATGTCGTTTTAGCAAATGACAGTGGTGCCGGCACACACATTCAGTGGGTCTTTGCTTATGTGTATTGTATTATTTTTTAAGCTTAGCAATAATTCTGGATCCCCCACTTTAATAGAGTGACATTAAAGTGAGTAAAGTATTTTCCAGCTCAGTCAGAGCTACCTAAACCCACCCACCATCTCTCATCCTCGCCCGGGCTGCGTTTTTTTTTTTTTCATTTACACTGTGAGCATGATTTTTAAACTTGGGCGGCTATGTGAGAGAGGAGGGATGCGCCTAGAACTAAGGAACTGGTCTGAGAATTGGAAGATCTGGATTCTGTTCTTGGTTCTTCCACAGATTGTGTCCCCCTGGGGAAAGGCACATTTCTGTCTTTCCATTTCCCATCTCTAAAATGGGGATGATTCTTCCCTACCTCACAGGGGTGTAGTTAAGGTACATAGTAGGCAGCAGGTTTAAAACAAATAAAATGAAGTTCTTCACACAGCGCACAGTCAACCTGTGGAACTCCTTGCCTGAGGAGGCTGTGAAGGCTAGGACTATAACAGGGTTTAAAAGAGATCTGGATAAATTCATGGAGGTTAAGTCCATTAATGGCTATTAGCCAGGCTGGGTAAGGAATGGTGTCCCTAGCCTCTGTTTGTCAGAGGTGGGTGATGGATGGCAGGAGAGAGATCACTTGATCATTACCTGTTAGGTTCACTCATTCCGGGGCACCTGGCATTGGCCACTGTCGGTAGACAGGATACTGGGCTAGATGGACCTTTGGTCTGACCCAGTACGGCCATTCTTATAAATTAATTCTTGCAAGGTACTTGGTGGTGGCAGAAAAGCCTATTAATAATTAATACCTCGCTCTTATATAGCACTTTTCATCCATGGATCTCAAAGTGCTTTATAGCAGAGGTCAGGATTGTTATCTCCGTGTTACAGATGGGGAAACTGAGGCTCAGAATGGGGCCATGACGTGCCTAAGGTCATCTGACAGGCCAGGAGCAGAACTTGGAATAGAATCTAGAGTCTCCTGAGTCTCAGTCCAGTGTTTTTCACTAGACCACGCTGCCCCCCATCTGATTAATTTAGGTGTCCAGTTCCCTCGTGTTTGCTCAAATGAGTAGATTGGTCCCGAGGTGCCCTTTTGAGAATTCGAGCACTGGAACTGGTAAGTGGGGCTTATCCCACTGTCTCTAATTGCTAAGCCCCACTCTCAAGCCCCCCCACACCTTTTTTTTTTTTTCCCGTCTTCCCCAACAGAACTGTATAGCTACACGGAGGAACCGGAGTTCACCACCAACAGGAAGTGCTTCGAAGAGGATTTTCAAACTCAAGGTATCCTGGTCTGGACTATTGCCTCTCCTGTAGCGAGATGGGGCCCAACCCTGCACACCTGGCCTCGTGAGGAGCCCTTACCTGGACGAACAGACCTCAGTGGGACTGCCCAGATGGGAGAGGTGGTTCTTGTGCCAATGACGTTTTGCAGGATTGGATCTGTATATTCCGCCTTCAGTATCTGGCCTGACTCAGGGTTTGAGGTGGGGTGTGAGAATTGGGCCTACAAAATTCCGTGTGAGCCCAGCTGTAAGGAGTCAGTGGAAGTTCATCAGATGTCACAATAGCTAAGGCTACGTTTTAGTCATGGGTATTTTTAGTAAAAGTCACGGACAGATCACAGGCAGTAAACAAAAATTCACGGCCCGTGACCTGTCCATGATTTGTACTATGTACCTATCACTAAAACTTGGGCCAGGCCCACAGGTGCTCTATGCCGGCGGGCAGGGGCAGTCTGGGGACGCAGTGGGTGCTGGGGGGTGGCCCAGGACCCTCACTGGTACTGGGGAGGGGGCAGGAGTGCCGGAACAGGGGGACCAAGAAGCCTTGGCCTTCCCACTTTTGCAAGTGGAAGGGCCTGGCCGATCCCTAAGGGAAAGGAACCAGACCACTGGGGGTTCAAGATCCTGGCTCGTTCTCCTCTCTCATTTCCAGTGCAGGGCAAGAGATGGCCGGAGCTGGACCTGGCTCAGCAGAAGGCCTATGTGATGCGGTTGCTGGATGGGCTGGAGGTGGTGAACAGGGAAAAGCGACTGAAAGCAGCTCGGGCTGTCCTTTATTTGGCACAAGGTAACTGCCTGCGCCCAGCAGAGGGCGCTGCGCCAGGTGGCATTTCCACTGTGGGTTCACTCGGAAAGGTGGGTCGCTCCCAAGGTGAGGAGGAATTGTTTCCTCCCCTTGCTGGACGGGTCTTGAAGCCTTGCATTGTCTAAGGGCTTGTTTAAGTAAATTCTTCGTTTTCATCAAGTTGGGGTGCAAATCTGCCTTGTGCTTGCCTGCCATGCACTGTGTCCGTGGGGACCCAGGCACTGGAAGCTAAACCTTCCTGGGTGTGCTTTGATCTGTCCCGCTTTGAGATGGGAGTAGATCAAAGCACACTAGGAAGTGGAGAGTTCCTGACAGCAGGGGCCACACGGACACTTAGCGTGGGGAAGGCTAACACGGGGTAGATGTCACCCCCGCTGGATGCAAATGGCATCTTCGTTTACACAGGCCCTCGTGGCATTTCCACATTGCCTGTCACCGTGGTGTGTCAGTGCCGGCCAAAGGCTGTCGGGCATCAAGGCGCAGGGCTAATATCATAAGAAACGAATCTCTTAGGAGCCTGAACGGTTCGTGGGTCTGGGAATAGAAACTGAAGACTTCAGTCTCTAGATCTGGACGCTGGCTGATACTCGGCACCTAGATTCTACAGCATTAGAAATGCCAAGTATGGAGGTTGGTGGAATAAATCCAGCCCAGGTCAGCAGGGACTAAGTTATCACCTGCAGGCTGCTTGGTCTGTTTGAAGAGAATCCCATAGGAGACACTTTCTAATGGCAATTTACAGCAGGGTCCCTCATTGCCTAGCTGGGTGGCTCCTCACTAAGTATCTCCCTATACGCCACTCTTGGCTTCTCTCTCCCCCCTTCCTTCCTGTGTTTCCTTTTCTTCTTCCTCCTCCGTGTTGTGCAGGTCAGTCGGGGGTAATTGGATATAGTCAGGCTGATCGTGGCCACCAGGAGACCCTCACTTTGAGTTAATTTCTCTTCCCCTCCTCTCCAGTCGTGACCTACCGTCGACCAAATGGAAACTGGAACTGTTTGCTCCCGTTGAGGGAGGTTTCTTAGGCTGGGCGTTGACTCTTCCTGCACATGGATGTATTGTTGTGCGGTCATTTAAGATTAGCCATCTGGTGCGGGCGGACAGGGTCGGGTGAGGGGTTGGTTCTCGGTGTAGCTCCTCATGGATTGTTGTCCATCAGAAAGGCCGTCGCCATGTTAGAGTCATAGAATTTAAGCTCGGAAGGGACTGGATCGTGTAGTCTGACCTCTTGCATCATATAGGGCCCCAGCGCCTGCCAGTACCCCCGCACCAAACCCAACAAGTGAAATCAAACCAAAGTATCACAGCCCTCAGGAGACTAGACTAAGTGCGCCACAAGCTGCGAGCAGGAGGGACCGAGGTGCACCCAAGGCCCTGCAATGGCAGGGAATTGATTTAATGAGTTAGACCGAGATGATTCTGGCAAGCAACCCACACCCCCGGCTGCGGAGAAAGGCAAACCTCCCCTCCCCCCAGGCTGATCTGACTTGGGGGAAATTCCCTCCCCACCCCACATATGGTGATGAGTTGGACCCGAGCAAGTTGGCTGCAGAAATGGAGGGAAACGAGGGGTTGAATGGGAAGCTGAGCCCAAACTCCCCCCTCACTCCGAGAAGTGGTCCCTCCATATCAGGATGGAGGAAACTTACGTGGCTGTTCCACCTGTTTGCCGTATTCCAGTCCTGCCAGCCTGGTACCTCTCACTAGCACTGTCTTCACCTTAAAGCTGCCTCTCTTCACCGTTTGCTCCATCAGCCTCTCTGTTCCCCTAGGTGTATTTGGCGAGTGTGACGTGGAAGCGGAGGTCCTGAGCTGGTCCCGGCACAATAATTTCCTGTTGTACCAGATGGGGACTTTCACAGCCTTCCTGGAACTGCTGAACATGGAGATAGAGTGAGCGGGCTCAGTGTTCTCTGATCTGCTCTTGTCTTTGTAACACAGACGTCCGCGGGATGCCCCCGTTTGGGGTTGGCTACTTGCTAACGGCCATAACTGGAGTTGGGGGAGAGGGGTTGAACCAAGGGGGTCTAATCACCAGATCAGTTAAGTGTGTGTGTGTGTGTGAGAGAGAGTGAGTGGGGGAGGGGAGTTAGTGTAGAAAGGACCATTTAGGGGCGGTTGTGGAATCTCCGTCATTGGAGGGTTTTAAGAACAAGTTAGACAAGCCCCTGTCAGGAATGGCCTAGTTATCACATCGTCCTGCCTTGGGGGCAGATGCCTGGACTAGATGATCTCCTGCAGTCCCTTCCAGTCCTACACTTGGACAAGTCTCTGGCTATTCATAGTGTAAATGGACCCTAGTCTGGTTTGAGTGGTGGAGTTTCTCGCCATCCTGAGCAGCAGCTGGAGACCGACTGGAGATTTGACCCCGAACTCCTGTCCTCCTCTTTCTTCATGGCAGCAACAGCCAGGCGTGCAGCAGTGCCCTGAGGAAACCAGCCATCTCCTTGGCGGATAGCACGGAGCTCAGGTAACCGGGCTCTTTGCCCCATGTCCTCCATTCTAGAACCTGTCCGCCCGCCGTTGAGCAGGCCATGAGATGGGAAAGAGCTGGCAGGTCAGCGAGCGCACCCAGCCTGCCTGTCTGCCGCCTTGGCCAAAGTGCCAGGGAAATCACCAGGCTTATTCTGTAGGCTTCAGAGCTATTCTGGCTAAGTTCAGCGAGGGGGCCTGGTGGCCCCGGGGCAGCTGCCCTGCAGAGAGACGCAAGTGGCTTCAGTTCTCTGGGCCAGCGGAGTCTGGCGTTGCTATGGCAGCTGCGTGTTCAGCTCCTGGGAGGAAAGGGGATGAAACCTCAAGTCTTGTGGCCCCTGTTCCCTCTCCGGCCTTGAAGGGGCAATTGATGGACTCCACAGAAGGCTGTAGAAAGCCCTTGGCTGTGGGGAGGGTTGCCTGGATATGTTGCATCTGCAGGAATAGGTGGGGAGACGTGATCAAACTGAGGGGGGTCAGGGACAGGGAGGTAAACCCATAATCCAAGGGGGGAAGCAGTATCTTGGCTGAGAAAATTCACCTTGCTGCCCCATGGGATTGTTCCGGGGCGTCACCCTAACACGGGCGGGTCCCACAAGCATCCGCCGGTTGCACCCCGAGCAATTGCAGCGTGGTGGGATGGAAGGTCCGGCTTTGGAGACCTGCAGGCCCTGCCTCTGGCACAGGGGGCAAATTGTGGATTGTAATGTAGGACCTGCCGGCTCTGCTGCTACCTGGCTGGACAGGCAAGGCGAAGGTTACTGGCTTGTTCCAGGAAAACCCCAGACTTTCTCCTCCTCTTGAGCCGGTCTTAGTAGTGGAAGGGGCAGGCTGGCCACACCTGGGGGAGAGGAGTAAGTGGGGGCTGGGGAATGGAGAGGCTGGGATCCCCCTCCCCCCTGCCAAATCCTACAGGCGGGGGTGACCCGTAGTGGAAATGGACTGCGGGTGGCTGTGCGACCTGCCTGTCCTGGCGCCTTCTCTCCAGGGTGCTGCTGAGTGTCATGTACCTGATGGTGGAGAACATCCGCGTGGAGGCGGAGGCTGACCCGCCCGAGTGGAAGAGCTCCCGGGAGACCTTCAGGACGGAGCTGAGTGAGTAGCCGGCCACCCTCCGAAGCAGAGTTTCTCTCTCACGCGCAACCGTTTTTGGGAGGGTGCAGCTCGTTCCGCTGTCCCATGCTGGGAAAGCCTCGGAGTGGTAGCTATAAAACCAGAGGGAACAAATCACAAGCAAATGCTGTGGGATCGCCGTTGCTCCACCTGCCCGAGGTCAAACCAAGTTTGAGCCAAGACTGTGGAGACCCTAGTGGTGGGTTGGGGGGATTGTTGGGGGCTGGTTGCTGTCGACACGTCAACGAATACAGAGTCCCATGATGTGCTCATCAACTCATTCCAGTGGCGAGAGCGTGGGCAGGGTGGGGGAGATTCTCTTTGTTCCGAGCCTTGTTTCGTTTCGGTCCCCTCCCTTGCAGGTTTTCCTGTGCACAGCGAAGAACCATTTGCTCTGTTGCTCTTCACCATGGTGGCCAAGTTCTGCAGTGGGCACGCCCCGCACTTCCCCATGAAGAAGGTCCTGCTCCTGCTGTGGAAGGTGCTTCTGGTGGGTGCGCAACTTTGGCTTTCCAAGAATCTCCTGAATTGGGGAGGGGCATATGTCTTGGGAGGCCGCCGCCTGGGCTCCCTTTGCTAATTAATTCAGCCTTTTAGGGGTCTTAGCATCGAAGTCTCATCATCACTCCAAACACGTTTAATGCTTGATTGAACAAGGCACTAGAAAATATACAAGAGGGAGCAACCTGCGCTGGTCTGAGGGGATCTCCTGGGTTGAGTTACTTTCACCACCAGCTTTTGTAACATAAACATCTGAGTGAGAAGGATCTGTGTATACCTGGCGCACCACTGCCCCACGTGCAACAGGCTGTATTGGGCGTTGATAAACTGTAAAGCTCGCCAGGGTTACTGGATGAAGGGATGCGCCGGATGTGACCGTTGGAGGTTAGCGAAGCATTTGGCCTGCTAAACCCAGGGTTGTGAGTTCAGTCCTTGAGGGGGCCATTTAGGGATCTGGGGCAAAAATCTGTTAGATGATTTAATTGGGGATTGGTCCGGCTTTGAGCAGGGGTTTGAACTAGTTACCTCCTGAGGTCCCTTCCAGCCCTGATATTCTATGATTTGTCAGTGTCTCAGGAAATCTTACTTGAGGAATGAAGTCAGGTTGGCTTGGGGATGACGAGCACAATTTGAAATGCAAACTGGTTGAAGAATCAGACATGCAAAATGTTGAGAGTTAAATATGGGCTGGAGAAGATTGTAGGAGTGGGGTACTGCAGGGGTTCATGTTAAGTCCGGGCTCATTAAATACCATCCATAAATATCTGGAAGAGAAAGTAAGTGGCTTGTTACCCAAAAGGATATGGAAATGCTGGGGAGGCTGAAGGCAATACAGCATCTGGAAATCTTGATGAGCAATAACATGAAATTAAATGTGGAAAAAGTCTGTGGGAAAGTAATTTGGAAACACCCATAATTAAATGAGAGGGAAATGCCTAGGAAGCAGAAATGCTCATATTTTATTTTACAGGCCCAGAAGGGACATTCAGATCAGCTGGTCTGAGATGTATAATGCTGGCCAGAGAGTTTCCTCCAGCGGTGATGAAAGATCACTTGGGATGATGATAGGCAGTAGAGTAAGCCTGGATTTGCAGCTTGATAGGGAAACCGAAGTTTTGGCTTTGGAGCCAGCAGGGAATAGTCCTCGTCTTGCAGACTGCCTGTGGGTGATCTTCCTAGGAGAGAGAAGATCTAGTTACACTCAGCATTAGTTAAGGGTGGGCAGAAGCCTCCAGGTATTTTCAGGGTGCAAACCCCAAAGAGAGAGGAGAATTATTTAGGGAAGCAGAGGAGGAGCTGGTGCTACCTCTACACTGTGAGCTAGGGGTGTGATTCCCCTGCATTTGCACACACACTGGAGGTCAGTCTCCTTACACTAGCGCAGGTGTAAATAGCAGTGTAGCTGCACTAGCAGGGGAAGTGGCCACAAAGGCACAGCTGAGCTGTGCTGAGTACATCCCTGCTGGTTTCCGGGGTGTGTGAGACACATGGCTCATTTTTCCCTTCTCTCTCTTGTACCCCTGGCCTGCCGGCCCGCAGTTCACCCTGGGGGGATTCGAAGCCCTTCAGGCCATGAAAATGAAGAAGCGGGAGGAGCTGGGCCTGCCCCCGCTCCCGGAGGACAGCATCCAGGTCATGCGCTGCATGCGGGCTGCGTCCCCTCCCACCTACACCATCGAGCTCCTGGAGCAGCAGTCGTCGAAACGCGGGCACCGGAGCAGGCGGGTAAGAGCTGGCGACAGAAGAGCCTCCTGGGAGGCTCCCAAATCTGCAGAAAAAAATTGGATTGAAGGGGGACAGGGTACCTTCCGCCACTTCCTCCAGGGCAGGCAGCAAATCCAGCCGCCAGGGGCTGCACTTTGAAGGTAGGGAGGATGTGCTTCGTCCAGGCGGAGATGCCAAATAAAGACATGAGGCCAAATGATGGACGTCCTTGCTCAGGAGAAACTTTAGGATTCAGTCCAGGCAGCTTCCTGACCCCTAGGGAAGTGGAGCCTGAGGGTTTGTAAAAATCCTTCCTTCCTCCTCACTGATTTCTCCTCTGTGTTCACACGTGACAGCCCCTGGTGAAGCAAGACAGCCTGGACATCTATAACGAGAGGGACCCTTTCAAGAACGATGAGGCTGGGGTGGACGAAGAGGAAAATGACGACGGAGACAGCGGGATTGAGGGAGAGCTGGACCTGATAGAGCGGGATGCCATCATCCAGGCTGTACCAGCTCAGCGCCCACCCATCGAGCGGGTGTCCTTCCCTAAAGGGCTTCCATGGGCACCCAAAGTCAGGTATCGCCATCTCGTTTCATTGCCATCTGCCCGTGCCCCAGCTCCCCTTCCGTTGCAAGGAATTATGGGTGGAATGTTTGCCTGCTACCTGTCACTCTTTTCCCTACTTGGCCTTTCTCATACCCACTTTGGCTGGGATCTCCCAAGATTTTACAAGCCAAGTAGGGTCAAATCAGGCCCGCAGTGGGGTAGGAGGCCACCATGGGAATCCCAAGTGTTGCAGGGAGTAGGGTTGGTTTTTCTGTAGTACTCCATGTGCAAGACCCCTTGGATTGCTCCTTCTTACGGATGGGGGATGAAGGTCAGTGTTACTAGCCAGTATTGGTAGTCCAAAGCTGCGTACATCCACGGTTGTGGCCTTAGAGAACTAGTCTTGAGAGCTGTTTAATGAACTTGCCTCTCACCAGTTGTGTAGTGAGTCTTTTACCTGCCTGGATGGTGAGTGTCCTCCAGCAGTTTCATCGTGATGTGGGAGCTCGGAGAACCTCCATTGTAGGTCTGGGATGGGGGACATGCCTCTTTCTAGAGCTGATACTGATCCACGAGTTGTGTTCTGCTCATAGGCTGAGATCCTGGCCCCACTGAAGTCAATGTGACATTGGCCATTGACTTTGGTAGAGCCAGGGTTTGACCTGGACTTAAAAATGCAGGAGCCGACGTATTTCTCTGGTTTGGGAGCTGTACAAGGCTTAAAGCTGATCAGCTGGGAAAAATGAAGCTGCTCGTTAAAATGGGCAGGACCCTGTTTCCTGTGGAGCTCTGATGTCTCTGTCTCTGCGTACGTAATACTGCGGGGCCCTGTGGTTATGTTCTTGCCCTGCATGTTAAGTGACTTTGGGGTGGGGGTCTGAAATTTCCCCATAGAACATGGAATTCAGCTGGGGGGGTTTTGCCTCTCTCAGCCTCACCTGGCCATACAAATTCTACTGATGGCGTTAAGTTACCAGTTCTAGGCGAGGATGTCCAAGGCAGCTTGCTCTCCGACCCCTGTCGTGCTCTGTGCGGCCAATGGGATGCCCTTGATGATGTGCAGGGAGCAGAGCCGTTGAATAAGGGGCTGGTTTTACAAAGTCGCTTTTTCAGCTACGCCCACGTGTTCAATGACTCCAGAGGTTTAGAATAAATCCAGGTTGTCTCGTTTACATTGCTCCTGACGGCTAGTTGGCTGGAGCAGTGCAGTCGTTTGCCAGGTGACAGTAACAACTCCACTCAGCGATACTGGAGGGTTGGGTGTTACATGCTGGGGGCCTGGTGTTCAGTTTCCAAACAAAGTTGGTACTGATAGGACGTGTGTGTTTTCCCCTCTCTCCCTGGTTGGTTCTCCTGCTACTCCATCAGACAGAAGGACATTGAGCATTTCCTGGAGGCAAGTAGGAACAAATTCATTGGATTCACCCTCGGACAGTGAGTATTGGGCATCTGGGAGAATAGAGATGGTTTGGCTTTTGCAAGCAAAGTCTATCCCCTCGTCTCCTGTCACTGCAACGTTCGCTTGCTGCTGGGAGGCGTTAGACCTGGGCTTTCTTGAGGCAGTGGGTGCACTGAATGCTTAGGGGGCTCTGTGGCCATGCTCAGCGTGTATCAGGACCATGTTGCAATGTAAAACCACGTTCTACTGGACAATGCTTGCTCCGTCTAATGAAAAGCAGAGCAAGGGTGGAGAACCGGATGCTTTGTGCAAGCCAGGGGTCAAGGTGGTAGCTGGCTTGGGTCTTATTCCACAGGTCTGATCGTTTTGCATTATAAATCTGCCTTTTGATGGGCGGGGGAGGAAGTGGGAGCGTGAGGGTGGGGGGTCAGTGGGAGTGGTGGCTGGTGCAGATTCCTTAGTCCAGAAAAGTCCCTGGGTACGTCATGGGAAGGGGCTGGAAGCTGCTGGTGCAGCTGCGGAAGGTCTGCCAGGAGAGAGGCTTTTTACGGGCTACCTTGGAAACACCCGCCCCTGATTCTGGCTGCGTTCGCTGGGAGGCAGTGAAGGCGACTGGGCTCGGTCTGGTCCGAGGTAAGGCTCGGGAGGGAGCCCACAGGTCCTGCACTGAGCCCCAGTGCTGCGGAGCCATCCGTGAGCTGGGAGCAAGTTGTATCTTGCCGGTGTGGGACAGGCTGTGGATGGCCTGGGAGACCTTCAGAGACCAACCAGACAGTGCAGGGAGCGGTATTTGGGGATTCAGTGAGTGCTGGGCCCTTTGGAGCAAAGCTGGAAAGCGTCGTCTTCCGACCTTCCCTTTCTGTATAGCCATAGTCACAGGGCAGGGTATCAGAGTTCAGGATTTCACCTGGTGCCTTTTGTCGGCTGTCCTAGGAGCGGCTGCCCCACTGGCACCGCGGAGATGGGGGCAAGTGGGCGGGTGATTGTGGCTTTTAGACATCTGGGTTTCATTCGTCTGCCAGCAGACTGCCTGTCTGTCGTCTGCTCTAAGCCTGCAAGCGAAAGTGTCCGTTCCAGATCTCCCTTTCGGGCTCGTACCGACCTTCCTTCTTCCCCCCCCGCAGGGACACGGATACCTTGGTAGGGCTGCCCCGGCCCATCCACGAAAGCGTGAAGACTCTAAAGCAGGTAATACAGTGACTCTGTGTCTTCAACATCTGTGGTGGTTCTGGTCTGCGGGACCTGGATACGAGGGAGGGCTTGTCTGATGGCTTGAATTAATAGAACGCCACTGGTTCTTACACCTGGCAGCACTGGGATGCAGCCACCTCTGGGGTGGGAACTCGTGCATAGTAAGCTCCACAGGAAACCTTTGGCCAGGATCTCCAATACAAAAGAGAACATCAGTGCACATGCGGAGCAGACAGGATGTCTGGCTTAGCATATCGTGCATGCAAACTTTGCAGCCCTATCCATCTGCCTTGGGAGGCTGACAAACCAAGTCAAACCTGTTGAGATTTGAACTTTGTTGTACTAGGGCTGGGATGGGCAAACTACGGCCCAGGGGCTGCCTCTGGCTCCCCAGATGTTTTAATCTGGCCCTCTTGCTCCCGCTGGGGAGCGGGGTCCGGGGCTTACCCCACTCTGGTGCTCCAATCAGGGAGTGAGGTTTGGGACTCGCCCCAATCCACGCAGCTCCTGGAAGTAGCGGCATGTCCCCCATCTTGCTCCAGTGCATAGGGGCAGCCGGGGACTCCAGATGCTGCCCCCGCCCCAAGCACTGCCCATTAGCCACGCAGGCAGAATGCAGAGCCGCCTGGCTGCACCTCTGCATAGGAGATGGAGGGAAGACATGCCGCTGCTTCTGGCAGCTGCTTGAGATAAGTGCTGCCTGGAGTCTGGAGCCCTAACCCCCTCCCGTGCCCCAACCTCAACTCCCTCCCACGCCCCAACTTCCTGTCCCAGCCCTGATCTCCCCCCCCCGCACCCTCCTGCACCTCTAGCCCCTCATCCTCAGCCCCACCTCAGACCTTGTATCCCATCAGAGCCCCCCCCCTTCCCTTCCTCCGCACCCTAACCCTCAATTTTGTAAGCATTCATGGCCTGCTGTACAATTTCCATACCCAGATATGGCCCTCGGGTCACCAGATCAGCTGTTTGGCAGCTGGTGGGAGGTGCTTGGAGGAGGGGAGAGCTCAGCGAGTGGTGGGTGGGCAGGGAGGCTTGATGGAGGGGCGGAGAGTGGGCGGATAGAGGCGGAGTGAGGCTGGGGCCTATGGGGAGGGGGCGGAGCATGGCAGGAGGGGATGGAGTGGGGGCAGGGCTTTGAGATGGAGCGAGGTTGCAGCACTCACTGGGAAAAATAAAAATCAACGCCTGCGCCCCAGTCCATATTGCTTTCCAGCCACCTGGCTGAAGAAGACCAGACACAGGAAACTAAAGGGAAAAATACTCTCCCCACGTACCCCTTTTCAATCGGCCCTCTGGGTCTCGGTTAACAGTCTGTCCCTGATCGGGGCCTCTGGCTGCTCTCGCAATATAAATAAGTGATAAGGTCGTAGGTCTTACCATTTGTGGTCATTAAATCTGCCCTGGACTGTTTAGCAGGCATTAGGGTTGTTAACCGTGGTGTTGGCCAAACTAAACTCGCCCTGCAGTTGCATTTGGATAATGCAGCAGACTTGGTCTCTTCTCCTCCGCTGAGGAGTCCTGTTGTGGTGCACTGTTAAGCACGTGCTGGGTTGTGCTCCAGAGGGTGCTGCGCTCAGGATGAGTTGCAGTGATTTCTGCATGGGTAGTTTGTAAAGCACGTCCCAGCCACAGGAGTGTCCCATGCAGGGGTGAATTCTCTCACTGCGGTGAAATCTTTTTCTGGTGGGATCTTTGCATCTAAGCCTACCCTGGCTGAACAGGAGCGGGAGATCGGCCTGTTTTTCTTTGCACAGTGTGTTCCTCCTCTTTCATTCCTGGTGTTACTCTGCCTCTCTGGTTTGTGTTTCTCCAGCACAAGTATGTCTCTATCTCGGATGTTCAGATCAAAACCGAAGAGGAGCTGGAGAAGTGTCCCATGTCCCTGGTAAGAAACTAGTCCCCTCCCCAGCTGGATTGTGTGTCTGAAGGAGCAGTGTCGAAGGAGGGTGTCATTGTGGAGTGTTTCCATGGCATGCCGACTGCTCTGGGTCTGTCCACAGAGGGCACCAGTGGAGATACCCACGTGGAATGGAAATAGCTTGAGTCTAGAAAGTGGCACCTCACTGCCCATTTGCTAGGACCCTGAGGGCTGTGTCTAAGTTACATGTAACAACAGGGCAACCACTGTCGTCTTTCCGAAACAGGTACCAGCTTTGCTACACAGGTACGTACTGCAAGAACTACAGGTCCCAAAATGCATTGCTCCACCTTGAGCTGAATGGGTGGGTCACACAAGATGGAGCATTACATGCTGGGACTTGTAGTCATTGGAGGCTGCATGTTTGTATTGAAGGTGACGGCTGTGTCATCAAATGCTGTAAGTTTGCTTTCAACCTCTGGGCACGCATTGGCCTCCCCCTTCTCTAAGGCAGCACCGATCTTGGGCTTTGATCCGGATGGTACCTGTCCCAGCAGCAGTGCTGAACAGCCAGGCAGCGTCCTGACCCAGATGTGGTGCTGCTCCACCTCGAGCTGGGCTCTGGTGGGGGCGGGGGGGTGTCTCTGATGTACCTCAGTGATTGAGTGACAGCTCTGTTTTTTCCTTCTGTATCTGTCTGTCGCCTGCTAGGGAGAGGAGGACGTTCAGGAGACCCCCTGTGAGATGCTCTATCGGGCAATGTTATACAACCTCCCCCAGTACATGGTGAGTCTGTATCTTTCAGAAGCACATGTGAGAATTCACCACTGGTGGTGGACTGAGCACCCTGGAGATTCAGATCATCGGTGCGGAGCTCACTAGTATTCAGCCCTGATCTGGTGGAGCCACCTGCAGGGATAAGAGGGAGTTCAGCTTCACTGGCCCACCCTACCCTTGTCCTCTCTGCTGAGACCATCCTGGGGTAACAAATCTTGTGGATGTGGGGGGAAGCGGTAGATGTGGTATATCTTGACTTTAGTAAGGCTACTGATACTGTCTTGTATGACCGCCTCGTAAAATCGCCCTCTGCAGATTGCTTTGCTGAAGATTCTCCTGGCTGCAGCGCCCACCTCCAAAGCCAAGACTGACTCCATCAACATCCTGGCGGATGTGTTGCCCGAGGAGATGCCGTAAGTGCGTACGTGGGTGACAGGCAGCTGAGGGCTGGCTAGTTCAGCAACAGCGCCGTCTCCTGGCTGATGTGGGTAATGCAGCGATTCCCCGTTTCTGGGATGGCAGAATCCACATGTCCCTTTGGAGATGTAAATTTCTGTTTCCATGGGGAAAAAGGGATCCATGGGAGTGAATGGTCGTTCCTGGAGCTCTGAGCCTTTTGGTGCGGCAGGATGTACCAGACCAGTCCTCGTGCTCTGTTAACGTGAACGGCTGTAACCCCAGTTGATCTCACTGGGAGTAACCCATGCTTGGCTACCAGACTCTACTGAGACAGGCGAACAACAGGTGCTTATGGCCTGTCAGGGTTTCCTCCCACTCTGAACTCTGCGGGGGACCTGCATGAAAGACCCCGTAAGCTTATTTCTACCAGCTTAGGTTAAAAACTTCCCCAAGGCACAAATTTCTTTCTTGTCCTTGGATGTATTGCTCCCACCATCAAGTGCTTTAAACAAACATTTAGGGAGGGGCCACTTGGATCCCTATCTCTCCCCAAAATATACCCCCAAGCCTCTTCAGCCCCTTTCCTGGGGTGGCTTGAGAATAATATGCACCAGACCGTCGCTATAGCCCGCGTCGCTAGAGCACGGGTTTGCGTACAGCGCAGTCATTGCCATGGATTCCAAATTTAAATATTTAAATTGTGATCCATGGCAACGTGTCCCTCATGTTAACGCGGTTCCCGTGCATGGATCCCAAATCCCAGGCTATAGTGAGAGTCCAGTGTACTAACCACCTGGTTACAAAGTGAGCACAGATCAACCCCCTGGGTCTTTAGGACACTGAAAATCAATCAGGCTCTTAAAAGAAGAATTTTTTTTTTTATTTTTTATTTTTTTTTTTAAAAAAAAATGGTAAAAGAATCCCCTCTGTAATATCAGGATGGAAGGTAAAATTTCAGGGTAATAAAAAGATTTTAAAATATAGAGGATTCCCCTCTAGGTTTAACATCGAAGTTACAAAAAACAGGAATACACCTCCTTCTAGCATAGGGAAAATTCACAAGTTAAAACAAAAGATAATCTAACACCTTGCCTTTCTTTACTTACACTGTTTTGTAATCTTAAAGACTCATTTCAGGATTGTCTGTAGGAGATGGATTTTCCTGCCCTGGCCGCTCTCTGGCTCCGAGAGAACACACAAACAAAAACCTTCCCCCTGTCCCTTCCCGATTTGAAAGTATCTTCTTTCCCCATTGGTCCTTCTGGTCAGGTGCCAACTAGGTTAATTGAACTGATTTAAACCCTCACAGATAAGGGGCTTCTGTACCTATTGCCAGGAGGGATTTGATGTTACTGCATACATAAGGGTTGTTACCCTTCCCTTTATATTTATGACCTGGCCAGATGTCAAAATTAAACCAACCAGTACAAGGTGTAAAGTTTTACTGCTCTGTAGGCAGAGCTCGTCTCTGGGAGAGCCCTTTCCATTCTAGTTCAACTCCTGCCCAGGATTCTCCTTGTGCAGTGTAGTCGGTCCCTTCTGTAACCCACTATGGTGCCCTAGGCAGGATGAGTTGGGAGCAGGAGACCCAGGGGTAAGCACGGGGTCCTGTCTGGGGAGCAGGTTCAATGAAGAATCCCCTTTATAAAGAGCCCAGGCTGGGGAGTAGAAGCCAGTCGGAACAAAAGCCCCATCCTGGTAATGCTCCTTGTTCATGGATCCGTCCTTCCCTTTCTCCTTCCACATCAGCATCACGGTTCTTCAGAGCATGAAATTGGGGGTTGACGTGAACAGGCACAAAGAGATCATTGTGAAGAGCATTTCGGCCTCATTGCTGCTGCTGCTGAAGCATTTCAAACTCAATCACATCTACCAGGTGAGCTTTACACAAGAAGGCCGTTGCTGGGTGCTTCACAAGGCAGATTTGTTCAGGTTAGTGTTTCCTGAGAGAGAATCCCTCGGCACCTCGCCTAGAGAGCAGCTGCGGCCTGGTTTACCACAGCGGTGATCTTTACCCCAGGGCATGTCCCTTTTAGCGTTACTAGCACAGGACGAGTGACTCTACAGGTCTTGGCTTGTGTTCGGGTCACTTCCGCAAGGCTGTGTCTACAGTCGCCTTGTAAACCGCCGCGTGAATATTTCACAGCGGCCAAAGCTTGACTACACCTGTGTTCAGCCTGAAGGGAAAACTTTTCTTTCTCCTTGCCGGGAGTGGGAAGGGGATAGAGACTAGCCAAACCCCGCTGAGGCTTTGTGTAAACTACAGGAAGTTAGGGAATCTAAAGAGTTAGACACTTTCGCCTTTGCGTCCTAACACAGTTTGTTTGGCCTGAGTCTAAACCGGACCAAACGGTGCTGTGACCGTGCTAAGCGGTTCCCTTATTAACAATGGCTGACTAAACACTACATTGGGCTGCGTCCTTGGCCCTATACCACAGCCACTTAGGATGCCAAATACTCATTTGACATTAATACGCTGCATTTTATGATCCCCCGCTGCAGTGGGTCCCTCGTGCCCCCTTATGCGTTTGCTTCTTGCTCCCCTGGGCACAAGAGGGCGTTCTCTCATTTCCCCCCTTTATCAGGGCATGAGGGTGCATGCAGTCCAGCAGAGAAATGGGATCCAGGGGGCTCCTAGGTTCTGATCCTGCTTGTTGTGAGACATTAAAGTGCCTTTTGCATCCATCACCTGTGCTGGAAAATGGAGCCAAAAAAGCAGGAATCTCCCAGCTGCTATTGCTGAGCTCAGACTCCAGGGCAATAAACAACATTTCAAGGAGAACAAATCACATTTACATCCTGGCTCTAGTTTTGTGACCCTCTGTTTGTGTAACTGTTGCTTCCAGATGCATGTGCTATCAGGATCACTGAGGTTACGGGTACAATGATGTTGTGGCCAGGTGCTTTGTTCACCCGGGGGCCTTGCCAAGACTTGCTCCCTGCTGCGTCTGTCTTTTATGGAGCTTTGTACTAGAGCTCGGTCTTTGTGGGGCTGAGTGATCAGCAGAGATGAGGGTCGTCTTCCTGTTCGCAGTTAATCTGCAAGCAGCACGTCACCTAGGGTGGCCGGATAGCAAGAGTGAAAAATCAGGGCAGGGTGTAATGGGCACCTATATAAGGTACTGTACCTATAAAATCGGGACATCTGATCACTCTGATGTCACCCAATTCTGGGAGACATGGAGCTGCCAGACCACCAGTGTGCTGGGCTGGCTAGAAGCTGGAGGGGACTTGGCTAAGCGTTGGAGACTCCCAGCTGGGGGGGACAGAGGGCCATTAGCCCTCTGCACTTTTTATCAGCTGTAAGAGCAAGCGACGGGGTGTGGGGTCTTGGAGGGAGAGGTGGTCCAGGAGCAGAAGAGGCAGTATGGGGGTGGGGTCTTGAGGGAAGGGGTGGCACGAGGGTGAGGCGTCGGGGGGAGTCATGGTGCGGGGCCACGGTTCGGGCACCTGTGCTCCCCTCCCCCAGTTTAGGGTGCATCCACCACTCCTGCTTCTAGTGGGGTGTCTATGTACGTCCCCCGTGGTTCTGTCGGGAGACCATGAGGGCATGTCCATGCTGCAGCTGACGGGGTGCCTCCCAGCCTGGGCAGACAGATGCGAGTTGGCTCTGCTTTAGCTAGTGGGCTAAATATATCAACAGGGCTGTTGCTAGGCCCCCAGTCCGGACCCAGGGGCTCAGGCAGGCTCAAACTTGGGCACTGAGCCGAGCTGGTCTCATGCACTGATGCCCACACTGTTATTTTTAGTACACTAGCTCTGCCTGAGTTGGCGCGTGGCTCCTTCCCAGCCACAGTGTAGACGTACCCAAAGAGGGACCAACCGCTCTGCTTGGTGAGCAAAAAAGGAGCTCCCTGTGGTTAAGCTGTTAGCCCTGTGGGCCAGCCTTTGCATTTTCCAGCGCTTCTCTGTCTGCTCCCATACTCTGAATTAGGAATTTGGGACCCGGAGTCTAAACTCCTTGGCCTTGTTTTGACTCTGAATTTGACTTAGGTTGGCTCTGTGACCCTGAGCCAGTCACTCCTCCTCCTCCTTTCTCCCCTCTCCCCGCAATGCACCTTAGGGCTTGTCTACACGTGGAAATTAATCTGGAAAATGGTAGAGTGTTAATTTAAAGCAGATTAGTGCTTCCTGACCAATTCAATATGTGGACGCTCTTTTTCTGACCTTGTTCCATGTTAGTTCAATCCACTTCCAAAGTGATTTAGGCTGATTTGGAATAAGAGTGTGCACACATGAAGTGGCAGTAGCTATTTTAGAATAACTCCCCATGTAGACAAGCCCTTAAAGTCCCTCCTCATAAAATGCAGTCGGGGAAGAGAGAACATGAGGCTTTGTTTTTATGTTTGTAAGCACTTCAAGATGCTCCAATGGGAAGAGAGTGGCTACTGGTGTCTAAACACCAGAGTAGGAGTGCAGTTGGAAATACCTAGACAAAGAATAGCTAAATATTAATTACACACAAGTCACCACTGTCCGAAGTCGTTGAGCACTGACTTGTTCTGTGCCGTGTAAAAATAAAGAAACCGTTCCTTCCAATGGGAGGTTGCTGTAAATCCTTTGGTAACTGGGGTTCGAAGAGAAATGGCTCTGTTTGTGGCAGTCTATATACAGATCAGTTGTGCTTTAGGTTGTAGCCATTGGAACCATATTTCCAAAGCCTTTAGAATTAAATATTAACAGAGGGAGAGAACTGAAGATGCAGGTACTAAAGTGAGGGGGTTTGTTCTTTAGTTGAAACCTGGAGAGGGCTGGAGAGACCATTTGGAGAGAGAGAGAAGGAGGCTGTTCCAGAGAGCAGGAGCTGCAGATGAGATCCCTCCTGCTCTAGCAATTGTAGGCTTGAGGAGAAATGAACAGAAGACTGGCACAGGGCATATGGGGAGAAGCCAAGGGGAGAGAAGGCCTATGAGGCCAGCTGCAGCGAATCCAGGGAGGAAGGTTTTTAACTGGATCCGGAAAGGTGGCTTTTGTTTGATGATGGGGGTTTTTTTAACTGTGCTACCTGACAGCGTGCGTTCACCCCTTTTCTGCAGTTTGAGTACGTCTCTCAGCACTTGGTGTTTGCCAACTGCATCCCGCTGATCCTGAAGTTCTTCAACCAGAATATCATGTCTTACATCACTGCCAAAAACAGGTACAGCCCATTTGCAGCCATTCCTTTTACTCCTGCACTTAGTAGGGGCTTTGGGTGTGTGGAGGAGATCTTCCCCTTGTGGTCACCAAAGCAGCTGTAAAGGGCCATGTTCTAGGCAGGACAGAGTACTAGAGAACACCATACAGAAACAATTCTGTGCAGGTTAGAAGCATGGGGTAGACAGACTCTCCTGGGCCTTTCCCACCTCCCCCCGTCTATCACTCTTGACCCCGATCAGCTGGCTTTAAATAGTGACAAAAGTGTCACTGAATTCCACTGCTACTTATTATCAGTGCCTTGAAATAGGAGGGCCTTTATTTATCTCTGTGATTCGAGATATCGGACTTGTTAATTAAATCTATGTATGTCATGTCTGGATGCGCAAGCACACCCTGCCCCCCACCTGTGTGCACACGCACTCCCCTCTCCCTACACGTACATGGAGAACAGAGGAATAAGGCTACATAAGTTCCTTCCAGAGAAGCACAGTTTTGTCTCCGGTTAGTTTCTGGACATGGGACAGCTGGAAGTTTCAGTTCCCTGGAAGACTTGGTATTTGAGCACACCCAAAGTGCAGTTCCACACAAAGTGTTGTTGAGAGAACAATGAGCTGTAACAGCATTTCATCTAGGTCTTTGATTGGCTATATGGACTAATCTCTATCTTGTACTGTAGGTTTATATAGAGGGAAAGGAAACAGGTTTGTTTTCCCCTTCTAATCTGAGAAAGTTAAAGGTGGAAAACAGCTGTTAGTGCCGAGTATGTTCACTCTCTTGTCATTAAAAGTTGCTGCTTTTCCATTTGGACTCAGTTCTTTTGAATGGGCAGAAATTGGGAGTGACACACAATAAACATCATGTTAACTCCGAACCATTAAAAATCCAAATTTTCGTCTTTATTAGTTACAGTCCCGCAAGTGCGTGGAAGTTTAAATCCAAACAGTTTTGCTTTTCCTGATAATGGTTCTATTCATATTAGCTTTTATAAGATTCCCAAAAAACTTTTGAGCTTTGAGCCTACACTGCTTGACTGTCTTAAAATTTATGTTGAAGTAAGTAAATGAACAAGTCAATAATGTGGAGCAGGCGTTTCTGAACATAGAAACAGTGCACAACCTTTGGGGAGCAGACAGAAGTCCTGTGCATGGTCTTACCGTAACAGGCACATTATGGGAAGTCTGGCTGCAATACCTTTTTGTTCTTGGGATTTTATGCTGAATGGGACGCAGAAATCGGTACAGCAAGTCAGCTTGTTGTTTAAAGATTCCCTGTGGATAGATTTAAAAGATGAAGGGGTAGGAAAGAGCACAAGAACTACAGCTATTTTATCACGTGGCTACTCATTTTAGATGTGTGCATTTCTTGGGGTGGAGGGCAGGTGTATTTATTCTTTTTTATTGGCTATTTATATTAAGGCATGAGAGCCTGAAGGGTTAGTAGAGAGGTTTGCAGACTTCACTCTGAATTTCCTTGCCAATATCAGTTTAAATAAGTCGGATCTTGTTGTTTTCACCTAGGGTTTTTAAAAATATATAAATAGCTAATCTGTCTTGGCTTAATGGATCCACATTATTAGAATCTTTAGTTCTGTGCTCAGGATGTGCTTTAGAGCAATCAGAAATTGACAAGCTCTGTTGAACAGACACAGAGGTGTCACGCGTTTGGAAATAGGATGGGAGGGAGTCTGTCAGTCATAAATGCAAAAGGCAGGTGCCTCCACAAGACAGGCTGTTCAGTGTGGTTCATGCTAAGAAAGCGTTCTGAGAAATCGTGACCGACTTGAAAAGCAAGCGACTTCCTAGCAGCGCCCAACAACTTGGTGCATGGGGTGGGGAAGTTGCAGCTGCGCAGTTCTGCCTGTGCTAGCTGGGGTCACTGTAATTAAGACTCCTAGAATCACAGGGTTAGAGGGGACCGCAAGGACCATCTAATCTAATTCCCTGCCAAGATGCAGGAAGTAGCAGGTGCAGGGCGCTAGGGATGGAGATCATAATGGCTGATTGGGAAAAGTAATGTAGACCGTTTTAGAACAGCTCCCTGAATACTGATCTGCTGCTTCGTGAGTGACTCTCTTCCCCCATTCCCTGTCTCCCACAGCATCTCTGTCCTGGATTATCCACACTGCACAGTCCATGAGCTGCCTGAGCTCACTGCGGAAAGCCTGGTAAGGAGACCGTCAATAACCCTTGGAACAGATGTTGCCGCTCCAGAGGGAAGCGCTTAGGACGGGCTCACTGCCGGCTGCAGGCACCTTCCAGCACTTCCTTCTCTGGCTGCAGCCCCCCAGACCTGCCCGCAGCTGGGGCCTTTCTTCAAACACATGTCAATAAGCAGCATCCCATGGCAGACCTTCGAGTCCCATTAACATTACAGGCAATGGGGCGGGATTGGTTCCCGGCAGAATGTCACTATTAACCAGAAGTCGTCAATATCCGGTTGCTGTTAAGCACCAGCTGCTGTATCTAGGTCAGACTTAGGTGGACTGGAGATGAGGCATCATAATGGCAGGTTCACAACCAGCGTCATTTTAAAGGGACTCTGAAGAGCAGTTGAGACTCCACGTTTTCTGTTGTAACCCTGGGAACCAGAGAGGATGGTTGGATCAGGCAGAAGCAGGGAGTGTCTGGCGAGCGAAGGGAGTGAGGGAATTTTTGGCAGTGGGGAGATGGGGCAAGGTTCTCCTCGGGCAGGGCTCTGACTCAACCCGTCTTCTGTGAGCCAGAAGCCAGTCCAGATTAGTGTCCCTACGTTATCTGTAGGGCCCTACCAATTTCATAGCCATGAAAAACATGTCACGGACCATGAAATCAGCCCTTCCCCTTGAAATCTGATCTCCCCTGCTGCTGGGAGCCTGGGGCTGCTAGTCTGGAGATGCCGAGGGGGGACAGGAGTTCTCTTTCCTCCACATAGCTGCTCTTCGTAGGGAGATCAGACCCACATCCAGAGGCAGCGCAGAAATGAGGTGGTACATCCTCTTCCCCCGTGCCACATACATACACGGCTCCTGTCACAGCTCTGGGCGCTGAGCTCAGGACATCCTTCCCCAACAGTTCCTGCTGGGCTGGGGGCTTCTGCTCCTTGTGGTTGCAGCTGGGGCAACCTGGGCTCAGAGCTCCTGTTCTCTGCTGTTCCAGCCAGGGCTCGGCACCCCCCACCATTCCAGCTGGGGCTCAGAACAGCCCAGGCTCAGCGCTTCTTCCCCCAGGCTCCTGCTGAGGCTTGGGTGACCCATTGTGGGCTTCCTCCCTGCAGCTTCTTCTGGGGCTGAGGCATCCATTTTTCCAGGGGGGCTGCCAAATTGTCTGGGGGGCCCTGCCTTAATCTGGCCTGGACTAGCAGCTAGGAGCCCCTGTCTGGGGTGCTCCCAGCTGCATGGGGGAGATGCTGCCCACCTCCAATAATCTCCTCTAATTGCCAGAAGCTCGGAGCCTACACAGAAGTGAGAGTGGCAATCTTGGGACCCTCCCTACAACAACTTTGCAACCCCCCACCCATCCCATTGTGGGTCAGGATCCCCACAGTTACAACACCATGAAATTTCAGATGTAAACATCTGAAATCGTGAAATTGACCAATTTTAAAACCCTGCAGCTGACAAATTGACCAGAATGGACTGTGACTTTGTTAGGACCCTAATTATCTGTCTTCCAAGCCCTTAGCTCATCCGGTGATTCACCTGGGAGCTGTTCAGCATTGTAAGTGCCTACAGCATCAGACCGGGGCGGGAAGTGTTGTCCAGATCTGAAAGATCAAATTCCACTTTTAGGCTAGGGGGCAATCATCAAACTGCATGTGTGCCTAAGGGCAGAACGTAGCCCTTAATGTGTAGTGCAGTTGGGTTTGTTTGGCATTGCCCATGGTGAAAACAGCAAATAGCCACTGTTGTTACAGGGCCTGCCGTATTTGAGATCCACTCTTGCAGAGCAAGTAAAGGGGAGGGAGTATAAGTGAACTAACAATATTCCCAAAGAGGTGTTGCAAAACCACTGATAATGCCAGGGCAACAACAAAATCAGCAGATGGAGCTAAATTAATTCCATGCTTCCTCTAAAAGGCAGTTTAAAAAAACCAACCCTTCTGCATACTCAGCGGTACTGGGGAAAAGTGGAAGTTCTGCTGTTAAGAAGGTCTAAAAAAAAATGAAGAATATAAGGAAGTACATGTTCTTCTCCAGTAGGCCAGATTTTGTGTTTAAACTGGAGTAAACTGTTAAGCCACTTTGGCTTCACTTTCTCTGATGCAACAGTGACATCTAGTGGCATGTTCTGCTAATTGCTGCTGTTTTCTTTATTTGCACTTGATCCGGCTCTGAAGTGTTACATGAATGAATGTTCGCTGATTTCCTCTCATAACTCTCCTGTGGTGGAGATGAATGTTATCCTCACTTGACTGGTGGAGGAGCCAGAGCACTGTGTGTGTGTGTGTGGAGCTTGGATAAGTCCCTGGCAGAACCGGAGTTAGAATTTGGGAGCTTTTTGGCACCCAATCACAGGCTCATCCCACTAGACTCATGCTGGTTCCTGGAGATCTTCCAGACCTAAAACATCTGCATTTAAACAGATCTAGAGCACCTGTTGATAGTTCTAGTGGATCATAGTTGTGGATGGTGGACTTAGGCACCACTGCAACTCAAACACTGGTCTCAGCGGTCTGTTATCTTGGTTATTTTCCTAAGGTTTGTAGTTCCAGAATTCAGCCCCGTGCAGGTGGGCTATTTAAGGCCTGGGCATCAGGTTACACTTAAGCATCCAAATCACGAAAAGGCAACTGAGCGCATAACGTTGAGTGATCGAGGAGGCAGCAAACTCTAACAAGGTGATGAGTCGCTGCAACTACTCGCGTAGAAACTGGTCAAATGGCACCCGGGGATAACGTGTAGAGAAATAACTTCTCAACACTTTAAGCAATTGCTTCTTGCAAGAGCTAGTTCTTCTTAGAGTTCTTGTTGCTGTGGAATGTACGTGCGCCCATGTGTTCTCGAGCAGAGATTTTAGTCAGCGGTATCCAGAGGTCCATGCCTCTTGCCTGCAGTCTATAAATCCTGGTGCTCCGGAACAAGGGCTTCTGCATTACTCCTCTTCCTGAGTGCATTGGGGATCCTACCTCCGTCAGACGGGTGTGGTACCCACCCGTGCAGTTCATGCAACACATGCTTTTGCCTTTGGCTGCTTCTGAACCCACCCATCCTTTCTCCATCCCTTGGAAGGGGAAGATTCAGAGCCCAAGACCCTATGATTTACTCCAAAGAACCACAGAACTTGCTCAAGATAGGGGGAAAAAGAAAGATCCTTCTGGTGTCACCTCATGTTAACAGCAGTGGTTAGGGCCAGGGCATAAGTTCTCCACTTGCCCCCTAATGTCAACAACCAAGCTCGCTTCTGGAATGAAGAAGTAGGTCCCTCCAGGCTCGCGCCTTCCCTTTCCCCTGGATTGGGAGTGGTAATGAGGGAAAGCAGCACCCTTCTCCCTTGGGGGCAGAGAAGAGAGACCCCTTCCAGCCCTCTCCACTGGATTGGCAGGGGTGTCAGCCACATCCCATTGGAGTGAGGGAGCAACGCCCGTCCTTTTTCCTCATCTTATTTCTTCACACAATGCATAGTCAGCCTGTGGAACTCCTTGCCAGGAGTTGTTGTGACGGCCAAGACTATAACAGGGTTCAAAAAAGAACTAGATAAGTTCATGGAGGATAGGTCCATCAATGGCTATTAGCCAGGATGGGCAGGGATGCAGAACCATGCTCTGAAGTGTCCCTCTGTTTGCCATTAGCTGGGACTGGACGACAGGGCATGGATCACTCAATAAGTGCCCTGTTCTGTTCATTCCCTCTGAAGCATCTGGCATTGGCCACGATCAGAGGAGTGGATGGAGGGTTAGATGGACCACTAGTCTGACCCAGTATGGCCGTTCTTATGTTATCCCTGAATTGGGGGCCAGGCAGGGAGACTGCTCCCCAGAGGAGTGACAGATTGGCCCTTTTCCCTATCCCTGAGTAGGAGAGAAGGGGTCAGGCAAGGATTTGCCTCAATTTTTAACTCAACTCCAAGTGTTGACTTTCAGTGGTTCTCAAACTTTTGTACTGGTGACCCCTTTCACACAGCAAGCCTCTGTGTGTGACCCCCCCCTTATAAATTAAAAACACCATTTTTTAATATTAAATGCTATTATAAATGCTGGAGGCGAAGCAGGATTTGGGAGTGGAGGCTGACAGCTCGCAACCCCCATGTAATAAGCTGGCAACCCCCTGAGGGGTCACAAGCCTCAGTTTTAGATCACCTTATTTAATAAGACTGAAACATGCCCTAATGTTCCTTATAAAGGGGGGAGAGAGTATGTGTGTGAAGTGCATTGCTCCAACTAGAATTTTCTGCATCTAATGAGAAGGGGTTATACTTCGCTGATGGCCTGGTTTGAACTTTGTGAATGTTATGATTACATATTTCTTCTCTGACACAGCAGTTGATTGTGCCCTGTGGGAATGAAAATATCCCTGATGCGGGTTGAATACAAAGAAATGTATTATGTGTTTTACATTCTGCTTCCATGGAAAACTTATATAGAAGGAGTAAATCACTGATATTTTTAAAAACTGAGCTTTTTTTTTTTCCCGGGGGCAGTCCAAAAATAAAAAGGGGTGGAGAGGCTAATGAAAAGGATTAGGATAAAACATAACCGCCTTTGGGTCAGTTTGGTATTCCCTCTCCCCCTTTTTCAGGCAGAGTGCCAGATACTTTGTGGTCACATGGGAGGCTGGGTTCCCCAGGGAGATGGTACAGGGAAGACAGAAGCATCATCTCACTTGGTTACACTGTCGTCAGACAGGGAACACGAGACTCGCTTCCTTGGTCTCTTGTGAAAACGCTGAGAAAAGAGCAGAGCTGAGTTTTGCTTAATCTTCCCTCATTAGAGGAGTTGGAGAGCGCGTGAGCCAGGTTAACAGGGTAGTTCCAGGGTCTGCACTTATTGCCTGTTGGATAAGTGCTCCTTCATAAAGGAGGTGTGAAGACTTAGAGTAATTGAGCTTTACAGTTCAAGTAAGGATGATCGCAAAAAGAATTCCAGCCCACCGTTCTGTTACTGCTGGTAACCAAAAACGACGACCAAAGCTAGTTCTGTTAAAAAGGCTTTGAGTGCCTGAAGAAACAGAACCTGTTGCAGTTTGCAGGTCAGGGCTGTACATTGTCATGAAGAATCCTTTACAGCCATGGGATCTCCTGTCTGGGTAAATTCTGCCATTTGATGGTTAGTGGTGGATAATCTCTAATGTCTAGTCTGCACTGGAAAAGCTTTGCTGCTATAGCTGTGCAAGTAGATCCTCCTTGTGTAGACACAGCTGCTACCAGTGAAAATATGTGTGTACTGGTATAGCTTATACCAGTTGCCTGAGCAAAATAAGCTATGCTGGCAAACTACTTCTTTGGTGGCATAACTGTCTACATTATGGCTATTTCTGATTATAAAAATGTTGTTTAAAAAGAACCCACACCTCCAACAGATGTTGTTATACCAGCAAAAGTTTCTAGTGTAGACCTGGCCTAAGAGGTGAAATATGAGAGAGGTGTCATTTTTTTACCAAAGCCACTTCGTTGTCTCCCAGCCTCCTGTCACAGCTCAGAGCTCTTCCTCTTGAGTGGGTCTAGTATTAGTGCCATGTGACAAGTTTCATGGTTCCTAGGTGGTTCCTGCAGTCCTTGCTTGCTAGATAAACGTAAATGGCTTATAAATGTGCCAGTACTCGTGTCTGCCCTTATTCCCAAGTCAATTATTGCACACCAACAGAGAGCTCAAGGGTGTACAGATAGAGGGAGAAGGTCCCTGCCATGAGGAGATTACCACCCAAATTGGACACCGACGTCACCAATCAGATACAAATTAACACCCTCAATTTGGGGGGATAATTTTAGTCCATTTTTATTTTTAAAATTGATGTTTATTACCCCCAAAAAATGGATTTATAAAGGCGGAGGGACTGGATCTGGTTTGAAATCTGTAGAATACCAGGGTTAATTACGTGGGCCTTTCAGACAAGATCTTCACATCCCAAGTTCTGTCTTCTCTGCATGAACACCTTTTAAAATCATGGGGAGCTTTGTGTACGTGTAGGAATTTGTTCTTGCATCCTCAGCCATGATGTCCATTTTCTCTGTCAAGCAGCACGGTTAGTTGCTGCCCTTCTCTCCAGAAGTGGTTGCATTTCAGTTCTGCTGCTTAGGAAGTGTTGTTCGGGCTTGTTTGGGATGGAAGGTACTGTCAAAATATGATCATCTACTAATCCAATGTGCGCTTGTTTTATATCGGCTTCTCCTGGAGTAAAAACAGACATGATCTAGACAAATAGGAGCTGGTGGGTGATTATCTGATATACTGGGTCTGTATAATATATGAGTAGCATTTAAAAAAATGCCAGTTGGATCTCTGCAGTATAAAAGTTTTGTCCTCCTATGACCCATACTATTGTTTGTCATCTGTTGTGTAATTTCATTTTATTTATCAACAAAATATCCCCAATGCCTGCGGTGATGTGTAAATTCATATCTAAAATCTAAAAAACACAATTCTGTAAATAGATGGTGATTATTAGGCTATAATTCTGTCTCTGTATGTAAACAGTGAATGCATGTATACTGCAGCAGATAGTTCCCTGGTTAACACAAGCCGGTGACTGCACTTCTATCCTATCCCTTTCTCTTAACATATGCACAGGTTAAATCCTCAGAGTCAGCAGTGGGCTTTTCAGAATGGCTTTTCCCAGTGTCTGTTGTCAACAGAGCAATTAGCCAGCCAGATGCAGGCGTTATGGTGTTCAATACCCTTGTCTTTTATATGGGATGAGAACTGTGCAGATGCCGCTGCCAGACATTTGTAAAATAACTTTGCCCAAGGACATTTCTGGGGAGGTGCCACTTGAATGCTGCAGGAAATAGCACTGAACTGACCCTTTTCCCTCCTGTGTCTGTCTGCAGGAATCTGGGGACAACCACCAGTTCTGCTGGAGGAACCTGTTCTCCTGTATTAACCTGCTGAGACTCCTCAACAAGCTGACCAAGTGGAAACATTCTAGGACAATGGTGAGCTGGGCTCTGGCGGGTTTGGCCCTTTCTCAGAGATCCTGCAGTATGTTTAATGGCGTTTTGATGTGAGTGAGTGTACTGCTCTACTTCTGCCCATCGCTCATGCAGCAAGGCACAGCCTTCTGTGTCCAAGGACTTGCTATCCTATTAGGGCGATGAAGCTAATTTCTCTCCCTGGATCTTGCCCTTGGCAAGAAAACCATTTAAACTAACAAGAACATGGGTGGGCAAACTATGGCCCGCGGGCCACATCCGGCCTGCAGAAACTTCCTGACTGGCCCGCCTGAGCTCTTGGCGGGGGAGGCTGTTTCCAGCCCCTCCCTTGCCTTCCCCCCTTTCCCAGAGCCTCAGCGCGGGCAGCATTCTGGGACAGCAGCGTGGTAAGAGGTTCGGGGGGTTGGATAAGGGACAGGGAGTCCCGAGGGGCAGTCAGGGGACAGGGGGCTGTTGGATGGGGTGGAGGTTCGGGGGTGCGGTCAGGGGACGGGGAACGGGGGGAGTTGGATAGGGCGTGGGAGTCCCGGGGATCTGTCAGGGGGCGGGGGTGTGGATAGGGCTTGGGGCAGTAAGGGAGAAGGGGGTCTGGGAAGGGGGTGAGGTCCTGGGGGGACAGTTAGGGTTGGGGATCCTGGGGCGGTCGGGGACAAGGAGCAGAGAGGCTTAGGTAGCGGGGTAGGATCCTGGGGGCTGATTAGGAGCAGGGGGGTCTTTGGTGTGGGCAGTCAGGGGACAAGGAACACGGTGGGTTGGATGGGTCTGGGATTGTGGGGGGGGACAGTCGGGGTGGGAAATGGAAGGGGGTCAGATGGGGGAGGGGCAGGCTGTTTGGGGAGGCACAGCCTTCCCTGATCCCCCCACCCCCCCGCATACAAGTTTGCAACCCCAATGTGGCCCTCGGGCCAAAAAGTTTGCCCACCCCTGAACTAGAACGTGAGATGTTGACACAAGAAGGAACTGGGGGAGCGTGCCTAGAATGTTACGTACGGCTCCATTTGGGAGGAAAGGGCAGGGAAGAGCCAACCCCTAGCCAGCAACAGGAATGAGCAGTCAGAGCAGGAAATTGGCAGCAGAAAGGGGCTGCAAGGGAAGTAGTCTGTAGTCCCTCCCTGGGAGACACAGTTGGGGCTATGCAGTTAAGTGGTCTTCCATTACTCCCTGGGGTGGGGGAGTTTTTGCTGGTAAACCCAGGGTTGGTGAGGCGGCGGTGTGGGGTAGAAGATGTAAGGAAGAGTGCAGGGAAGGAGCAACAGGATCAGGGAGAAAGCAGACAACGATTGCTAGGCATAGGGTTCCTGGAGTGGAACCCGGAGTAGAGGGCCCATCAAGGTCCCCTAGCAGCCACTGAGGGGAGCAGCACAGACTGGGCAGTGGAGCAGAAGACTGCCTGGGCCAGTCGTCCGATGGGACCTTGATGCCCCAGAAGGGGAGAACTCTCGTGACCTGGCTGGAGGGCCAAGCCATGAAGAGGGAGTACTCTGAGTCTCAAAGAGAGAGAGGCGGCAGGACACCTGAAGGAGCGACAGAAGGGGGCGTCCGACATGGAAGGCGCTAATCTCCAGAGCAACCAGGAGGAGGCACCCTAGTGCTGGGCTGGACCATGTAAGTGTCTTTGAGGAGAAGCAGAGGAAGATGAGGAAAGAAGGGAGTGGAGTTTCGTGAGTCTAGATTATAGTGCCCCCAAAAGAGTCTGCAGGGTGTCAGTGGGCCACAGTGAATGCTTCTGCTGGGACTTCAGGCTGGCCAATTGTTTTGAATACTCAAGATCTGCTGTGCTGCTATTTTTTCTTCCCCCACGGTGGTTCGTATTAAAGTTAAATCAATCTAGGTGTCGGTTCCCTTACAGAAACCCTTCTCAGGAAAAGGATAGTTAGAAAAGTGTATTCTCCACCCTCCGCAACGTACCTGCTCCACTGAAGGTCCCTATTCAGTTTGTGCTTTGTACCACATTTGTCACCAGGGTGTCAGAGCGGCTGAGAACTTGAGAATGTGCTGACAACGTTTTTGTTGGTGATTTGGTAGATGCTGGTGGTTTTTAAATCCGCCCCGATCCTGAAACGCGCTCTGAAAGTGAAGCAGGCCATGATGCAGCTGTATGTGCTGAAGCTCTTGAAGATCCAGACCAAGTACCTTGGGCGCCAGTGGAGAAAGAGCAACATGAAAACGATGTCGGCCATTTACCAAAAAGTGCGTCACCGCATGAACGACGACTGGGCTTATGGCAACGGTGAGTATCGCTGTAGAGAACACAGTCTCTGGATTCTTGGTTAACGCTACTGTGCATTTAGTTTGACCTGCTTATCCATCTGGACCCTACAAACTTGGTCTGGCTGAGAGCTGCCCTGGCCACTATTCAGAAGCATTAAGACCGCATCTGATTTGCTTAAGATAGCACAGATTGCATCCATCCTCCCATCGCGTGAGTACTCAGAGCATTATCAGCTAGCATCTCTGCAGGACCTAAGTTTCATCGCTACCTCAACTCAGCCTCCATTTGCACCTGCTACTTTGCAAATGTAAAAATGGTAGCTGCAATGTTGTCTGCAGTTGAGGTCATTTTGTACATCAAGTAACTGGCTGTGCCTGTAATCGCATCAAGTCTGCGGGTGTAAACGTGGCCAGTGTTTAAAAATCTGACTGGTAGGGCTTTCAGGTCATGTCTCTGAAATAAGGGGAGGGTTGCTACAGGCTACATTGTACAAGCTTGTGTGTCAGCCTGTGGGCTGCATATCTGCCATCCCTGGGATATAGTTCCTACCTTTTCGCCCTCCATATTTTCTACAATGACAGCTGCGATGCAACTACATTAACCCTTGGGATGCAGCCGACTACACACTCAGTGCCCTTGCTTTGTGGTTAATTCAGTACAGTAGTCTGAATCCCAGGCTTGGTTAAAGAGGAAGGAAGGAAGGATCTAAACACATTTCTTTGCCTTGACAACCTGGCCTTAAAACTTGTATTGTGTCCGTGCTACTTATATCACCTAATGCGGATTAAGCCAAGGGCCAGGTGACACTGCAACTTTGAGGAATTCATATGAATGGACACTGTATCAAAACCCAATACTTAAGTTTTGAGGGAGGAGTGGGTTACATGAGTAGGAGAAATTGGCTATACGTAAAAACATTTTAGGGAGTTTAATTTTAATTAAAATGATTTGTTAATGATATAAGCTTTCACGCTTTGCTTTTGAGAGCCATAACATATGCTGTGCTGATTCAGGAAAATCAGAGGTAAAACTCATTAATCTAGTTTCACTGTGGAGTTTAGTGAAATCTGAAAAGGAAACACACAACACAAGTTTAATTTTTTTTTATTTTGACGTGTCCCTTTTGAATTATTTACCTTAAAACTGTGTTCCTCCACTTGCTCTTTGCTTCTTGGAGTGAAGGCAGTAGCAGGAATGCTTTGCACCACAGATGGTGCGCGGCTACTTCACATTTTTGTCAGTCATGGGAATTTTAAGCACTCAATGCTCAAAGACAGAAGAAGCAAAGCACCTACAACATTTAACGAGGTCTCGCCATTTTTTTAGAAACTAATTTACCAGCCACTGTTAAGAATAATGATCTGGAAACACAGAAATGAAGGATGATTTTTACGACTAGTGCAAAGAAAAGATTGTGAGGCTAGAGCAGTGGTGGACAACCTGTGAGCCATATGTGGCCCATCAGGGTAATCTGATTGTGGGCCACAAGACATTTTGCTGACGTTGACTGTCTGCAGGCACAGCCCCCCGCAGCTCCCAGTGGCCGTGGTTCGCTGTTCCCAGCCAATGGGAGCTGCAGGAAGTGGTGGGTCAGTCAGATTATCATGATGAGCCGCAGATTGTCCACCACTGGGCTAGAGTGAGGATGACTTTTAGGAGGTTTGTGGTTGGATCTTTCTGCGTAGTTACGTCGTTCTCTTATGCTGGGTGCTACACTTTGGCAGTAGGGTGCCCCTCTCTGCCCCACATTTTGCTCCTCTCTCGCACCGTGGTTTACTCTGACATAAGACTCTAATGGAAAATGGCATTTTTCCAGAATCCCAAATTCCTGCAGGAAAGGAGATTTAAGCAACAACATAATGTGATACTTAACATGGTTCAGTACTCTGCAGACATCGCATCTTGATCTGGACAGTCTGTCAGACTACTGTATAAACGCTCAGGCTTTCAGAGACCAACCCTGGACTTGTTTTCCCCTAGGAAAGTTTATTTGTATCCTATGTATGTCTGAGTTGCCACTGAGCTCACTAAATCAAATCTTTTCCCCCTTAAACCAGTGAATTCAATGTGTCTCTCTAATGTGAGTGACTATTTCGTATAGAAATGGACTCCAGAGGGACTGAATGACACTACTGAATAATATCACATGGCTGAAATATGGTTATTACATCCAGCCAATAATTCCCCAACACCTATACTTGCTTCCCATTAACAGCCCTGATTTTCAGTAAGTTATAAAATTGCGATATTTTACTTCATGTTAAATTCTCAATGCTTCATCTCTGCCTCGGGCCGAAGGTTTTCTTTGGCAATTTTCAGCAAAAATGGTGGGGTCCTATAGAAAAATATTATGTGCTGTGACAAAGCTCCAAGTCTGTACTTGTGGGTCCTGCGCATCCTGGCAGATTTAGGGGCCTCAGAAACTCATCTAGGCCTCAGAGTGACCTCCCTTTCTCAGTATAATTGGCAAGAGTCACCACCTAGTGAGTTACCTTCATCACAGGCCAGTATGGAAGATGGAAAAGAGGGGAGCCCGGGCCCGCCCTCTACTCCGGACTCCAGCCCAGGGACCCTAATAATATCAGCTAAGATGGCTGACCTTTTAGGCACAAAACACAATACAATTCCCTGGACTACTTCCCCACAGCAGTCCCTGCTTCTTCAAACTCCACTTCACCCTTACCTCAGGGCCTCCTTCCTTCAGTATGATATGTTGTCCAACACTCAGTCTCACCAACAGCATAACTTCCTTCCACAGCTCCTGACACCCACAGCCACCTGACTAACTGGGAGGTTTTTATCTGGATTCAGCCAGTCCCTGATTGGCTTCAGGTGTCCCAATTAGGCTAGCTGTTTCTACTCCTTTCTAGAAGGTTCTTAATTGGCCCCAGGTGTCTTGATTGGTCTGGAGTAGCCTTTGTTTGGCTATCCAGGGAACAAGGACCTGCACATCCTAAGGCTGATATACCTGCCTTCCAGCACTCTCCTATATCCTTCTGGTCTGACTCCGTCACAGTGCTCATATAATTAAAAGAATGTCATAATGCATACAGATGGGAAGAATTATGGTTGTACAGGTAACCTTAATTGTAGTTAGGGTGACCAGATAGCAAGTGTAAAAAATTGGGACAAGGGGTATGGGGTAATAGGTGCCTATATAAGAGAGAGCCCCCAAAATTGGGATGGTCCCTATAAAATCGGGACATCTGGTCACACTAATTCTGGTACTATCTAATTTTTTAATGCTTTGCAACTGTAGCATTATGTTAATATAGGAGATTTGTGAATGAAGTATATATACATAGTATGAACTGGTTTGGAATAAGCTCTTGCGGTGCACATATGACTGTGTGATGAGGTCACAATCCTTTACTTCTGTTAAAACCTCATCGCATGTCAGAAAAAAGTCTCATACTCTTGTGGGGTGTTTCCTTTTCAAATGCAGATATTGATGCCAGACCATGGGATTTCCAAGCTGAAGAATGCACACTAAGAGCCAACATTGAAGCCTTTAATAGCCGGAGATATGATAAATCCCAGGACTCAGAGTTTGCACCGGTGGACAATTGCTTGCAGAGTGTGCTGGGGCAACGGCTGGAGCTCCCTGAAGATTTCCATTACTCGTATGAACTCTGGCTAGAAAGAGAGGTGTTTTCTCAGCCAATCCGCTGGGAAGAGTTGCTACATTATCAGTGACAATGACAGGATTACCTGAACCAAATACCATCTCAATAAGGCTCTGAGATGCTACTTCCTGGGGAAAGGAGAGGTTGCTCTCTGACTAAGGGGTTCTGAAGTCTGACAAAAAAAAAATCTCCCTTTATAAGAAATGAGTTTTTATAACTATTCAGACACCCTAAAGTGTAATGTCGCTATCTTTGAGACCTTCCCTTTCCTCCAATCTTTTAGAGACCATCTAATGTAAACGGACCTGCACATAGAGATTGAGGGCCAAATTCTGATGTTATACTGGTGACAACCTAGAAAAACTCAACTGACATCAGTGGAGTTTACTCCAGGTTTACACCAATATAATGGAAATCAGAATCTGGCTCTGAGTATCTTAACTTCTTTCTTAGCGTTGTTCGTGAATGATGAGCTTGCTAAGTTTCTATACTGTGAAAGGTCTTTGCCTTGCCTGACTGCCCTGCATTGAGCCTAATATACAACACGTTTCACTTATTCAGCTTAGACCGTCACTTGAGAGATGATTAGACATCCCACTACCATATTAACACCTAGATTAGACAGCCTAATACCTCAGAAGATTGAAAGTAAACAACTGGCATTATTTGACCATCTCAGCAAAAGCTAGAGAGTGAATAAGCCAATGGAAACTAAACTACCTTTTTGCCTCTGGAGGTGGAACCTCACTGCTGCTGCTTGTGTTGTATAACCTAGGACTTCAGTTTCCAGAGCTGGCAGTTTGCATCTTTCAGTATGCCTGTGAATCCAGCACTTTCCTCCCTCACTACATTCATGTAACTTTGTATGGAAGTATTGAACGATAAGGTATCTGTGATGTACAAGCTTAGCCATAAAGGAGTTAGACTGCGGTCTGCTCTACTTAATTTTTTGATGAGCCTGGACTTATTTGACTAGATGTTACCAACCTAAACTGCTAATGGTGCCATGTAAGAGATTCTCTTTCTCGTCTGTTGTAGGTGCTCAGTTAATTTACAATGATTTTTTTCTTCTCCTTCCAGAATCATGCAGAGGAGGGCAGCAGGGCCATTTTATGAAGTGCAATTACTGTAACCTGTTAGATTTCTTCTTAGCTCTTTTTGTTGCCCTGTAATATATCTAGCCTTGTAAATGACAGTAAAGGCAATGTCTTGCTGAAAGTGACCCTTCTGACTTTGAGACACAAGAATTTGTTTGGTGTTGGGGGACTATTCTTTGTGCTCTAGCCTAAAATGGTGTTGGAGGGGGTGGGAGGAATAGCATTTCTGTGCTGCGGGAAGAGAATAGAGAACTGTATAGCCTATAACTTTGTGGTGGTTTGTGAGAATTTAGTTGTGAGACTTGTACAACTTGGAAAGTTTAGGGCTTAGTATAAATGTCCAGATATAGTCTACCTTTGCTTAAGCCTGGGTTGCATGGGTATAACAACCAAGGGTCGCTTACGAGTCAACAAAATCGTTTGTCCAGTACATTAAAGTCAGTGGCTAAACCACTGAATGAGATTGGCTCTTGGCATGAGGTGTATGCACTGTAAAACCCATGACCATCAGTAGGAGACCTTGCAAGAGATGCACATAAAAGCAGCATGGTGGTTTTGAAAGCAACGTTGAAGGTATAGTGGCAGTGCCTACATGCTGTGAGTTTTCCCATCAGCATTGGACAGCTAAGGCTTTAGAACAGTCTTGGGGTTTACCTTTTTTGTTTCTTTTTCCTGAACACAGGAATTCAGTTTTTGTAGAGCAGCACATTAGTATATTGCAGGCAAAATTTCTTCATTTCGACAGTAGTCATGCTAGCTGCATCTCAAGGGCACGTGTGATAAGGCCACAAGTATTTGTTACGCCAGCATCAGTGTTCATTACAGTGGAACAAGGCTGAGAATGGTTCTTAATGTGGTTTGTACGATAAGGCATTTTTCAAAGAAACGGCAATGGTAAATCTGTTCACTACTTAAACACGTTGTGTGAAAAATAAAGCAGAGTGACTTCTCTGATGTGTGCATTTCCTCAAATTAAGGTGTGGGAAGAAAAGTTGCTAATGTTCTTTGTAAAAATTCTAGGCTTGTTCAGTCCTCCCCTCATCCACCTGAACTCTGATCTCTCTGCTTCAGATCTCCCCATGCTGCACGGGCCTTATGCTACATCAGGGGTTGGCAACCTTTCAGAAGTGGTGTGCGGAGTCTTCATTTATTCACTCTAATTTAAAGTTTTGCGTACCAGTAATACATTTTAAGGTTTTTAGAAGGTCTCTTTCTATAAGTCTATAATATATAACTAAACTATTGTTGTATGTAAAGTAAATAAGGTTTTAAATGAAGCTTCTTAAACATTTTTAAAATTAAGTTAAAATGCAGGGTCCCTGTCCGTCCGTCCCCCCCTCCCCCGGACCGGTGGCCAGGACCCGGGCGGTGTGAGTGCCACTAAAAATCAGCTCGCATGCCACCTTCGGCACGCATGCCATACATTGCCTACCCCTGTGCTACATCATGGGATGTTTTATTCTGATGCGTCTATGGAAACCAAAACAAAGGAGCTGAAAATAGAATTAATTAATGTAGGTGGCTGTCCAGCATCTGTGCCTTGAAAATAAGAATTCTCCAAACATTAAATAATAAGATGGTGGCATATTGGTAACTGGAAATTTGCTATGGATCCAGTGGTCAGTGTGCTAGCCCGGGCCTCTGGTTGAACCTGGGTCTGCCTGGACTCCCATGTGACCTGTTCCTTTCTCTGTGCATCAGTCACTAATTTGTAAAAAGTGGGATAATGGTATTTCTTTATCCCTCTGGGGTATTATGAAGATAAATAAACTAAAGATGGAAGTACTCAGATGCCATGTAATTACCTCAGGTGAGTGGGAGTAGAAGTGAAATGTAAGTACTACTACATGACTGAAAGAGTCCTATAGTTTGCTTATAACCTGCTGCTTATTAATTTCATTTGGTTGACCCTTAGTTCTTGTGTTCTGAGAAGGAGTAAATAACACTTCCTTATTTACTTTCTCCACACCAGTCATGATTTTATAGACTTCTATCATATCCCCACTAAGGGTACATCCTCACTGCCGCGGGTAGCCGTCGATCTTTTAGTGATTGATTTCTCGCGTCTTGTAAAGACGTGAGAAATCAATTGCCAGCACTGCACCCGTTGACTCCGTAACTCTAGCTTGATGTGAGGCATAAGCTGGAGTCGACAGGGAGCGCGCCACTGACTGCCACCGCCATGAGGACGGCAGGTAAATCGGCTGCAGATACGCCAAATTCAGCTATGTGATTCACGCCCTTAGTCATCTCTTGTCCAAGCTGAAAGGTCCCAATCTTATTATCTTTCCTCATATGGAAGCCATTCCATACCCCTAATAATCTTTGTTGCCCTTTTCTGTACCTTTTCTAATTCCAATATATCTTTTTTGAGATAGGGCAACCAGATCTGCAAAGTATTCAAGATGGAGGCATAACATGGATTTATGTAGGGGCAATATGGTATTTTTTGTCGTCTTATCCATTTTGTAAGGATTCCCAACATTCTGTTTTTTCAACTGCCGCTGCACATTGAGTGGATGTTTTCAGAGAACTATCCACGATGACTCAAAAATCTTTCTTGAGTGGTAATAGCCAATTTAGATCCCCTCATTTTATATGTATAGTTGGGATCATGTTTTCCTATGTGCAATACATTGCATTTATCAACACTGAATTTTATCTGCCATTCTGTTGCCCAGTCACCCAGTTTTGTGAGGTCCCTTTATAACCTTTGCAGTCTGTGTGGGACTTAACTATCTTGAGTAGTTTTGTATCGTCTACAAATTTTGACAGCTCATTATTCACCCCTTTTTCCAGATCATTTATGAATATGTTGAACAGTACTGCTCCCAGTACAGACCCGGAGGACACCACTATTTACCTCTCTCCTTTCGGAAAACTGACCATTTATTCCTACCCTTTCTTTCCCATCTTTTAAACAGGACCTTCCCTCTTATCCCATGACAGCTTACTTTGCTTAAGAGTCTTTGGTGAGAGGGATCTTGTCAAAGGCTTTCTGAAAATCTAAAGTACACTGTATCCACTGGATCACCCTTGTCCATGTGCTCGATGATCCCTTCAAATAATTCTCAGAAATTGGTGAGGCATGATTTCCCTTTTGAGGATTCCATTAGGAGTCACTTACAGTGGAGCCCACATAGGGACACTACTGGAAGAAGAGGAAGTTACTCACATTGTGCAGTAATGATGGTTCTTTGAGAGATGCCCCCCTATGAGTGCTCCATAACCTGCCCTCTTCCCCTCTACTTCAGAGCTCTTATCGTGGACTTGGTGGTAGAGAAGGAACTAAGGAGGGTTTGCTTGTACAACACTGGTTAGTCTCATGGCAGAGCACATGGCAGATACAGCATATGTGCAGATCAAACACTGCTACCAAAGTTCTCCAATGAGGGAGAAGGGATGCAAGCACACCTATGGTGGAACACTGATAGGGGGACACATTTTGAAGAACTGTAGTTACTGCACAAGGTGAGTAATTTCCTCTTTTTGTTTCTCTAAATGCAAACAGTAAGTCTGCTTTTCCAGCCCGTTTTGTGCTCCTGGAAGCAGTCTCCCTGCTCCCTTTCAGGGCTGCTTTGCTTCTCTTCTCTTCCTTTCCTGCTCTATAGCTATCCTCCTGCGCTGTGCGGCAGGGTTGAGAAACGGCAGCAGCAGCAGTGCGGCATCTCCTGCCTGGTGGTGGGCTATGCTCCCAGCCTGCCCCTGCTACTGTGGAAGCTGCTGCTGCCCTGGGCTCAGGCCGCCCGGCTTCCCCTGAGCGGTGCCCACTTCTTGCTGCTCTCAGCTGGCAGGTGTGGGATGCCAGACCTCTGCATCTCCTCCTCAGCGGTGCCCCTCGCCACGTCCTTCTGGACGGCGGCAGCACCTGGGCAGCCTGAGAAGAGGAGTGGCCCCTGGGCAACCGCAGGAGACTCTTGTGTGAAGAGGCTGCTGGCCATGGCATGGCCTGAGTGCTGGTGACTGACAGGTACCTGTCCCTGCCCTATCCTGGCACTGCCTGCCACCCACCCCAATGCGTGTTACCTGCCCTACCAGCCTCAGTCCGCTGCCCCATACTGTCAGCCACCCCAAGCTCACTGTGACACAGCCCCCCTTGGTAACGGGCCCCTTGATCCTCACAAACAGCTGTCACCCCAGGCCTGACAAACTCACTGCACCCTACACCCATCTTACAGGGCACTTGCCCCCAACAAGGAAGGTGGAAGGGATCTACACAAGGCTGGTAACGTGTCAAGCGTGAGACTCTTTGTGAGATGTGTGCCTGGGTCCTACTGAAGGAATAATGTAGTGACCTTAAAAGTCCACTTTATAGACGTGGAGTAAAAATTAATCAGCAGGCGATAATGGCCCTTTGGCGCAAGGGCCATTTGTCACCCACCCTAACCTAGCAGGTTCTGCAAGGCAAGGCTCAATTGTTTAGCTCTGCATAATGGTAAGACTTTGAATGGGACCTCATCAGAGGCAATGGCAAATGACTGAAATGCCAAAGGTAAAAAAGGAAATATTACACCAGCTGTTGTGTGTTCTGACAGGCTGTTTATAAGGCTACGTTTACTAGTTTTCAGAGGCTGGGGGATGAAGGGGCACAAGGTGGAAGTTTTGCCTAGGTGCAAAATAGCCTAGCACCAGTCCTGGGCCAGACCCTTGTGTTTCGGATGGGTGCGGGAGCCTGGCTGGCTCCTTGTCCTTGTGGCCATGTAGGCGGAAGGCTGGTCAGTTCCTTGTGCTTTTGGCGTGTGGGGGAGTGTAAGGCTGGTTGGCCCCCTGCGCTCTGGAAGAGTGAGGGGGCCACTGGTCGGCCTCCTGCGCTTCTAGGGACTGGGGTGGTGGAAGGGTTGTTGGCCCTTGCACTTTGGGGGAGGGAGGCTGGTCAGCCCCTTGCGCTTTGGGGGGGTGTGGGACGGGGAGCCCAGCCCCTCGCGTTGTTTCCTGACAGATTCTCCAATCTTGAGAGCGGGGCGGGGAGACGCCCCGCTCTCCCGGGAGAGCTTTCCCGCCCTCTTCCTGAGGTGGGTGACCGTTGGGCACAACAGCTGCGAGACGCGCGCGAAAACCACCCCCTTAGCGCGCGCTGTTCCCCTCCAGGCAGGGGGCGGAGCCATCGTTTCCCGCCCGCGGCACATGGAAAACGTAGACGGGGGGGGCGGGGTCCGACCGAGCCTCGCCCGCTCCTTGGTAACGGGACGTGACAGGTGTAAACAATGGGGAGACTCCGCCCACTCCTCGGAGGAGGCCACGCCCGCTGGCTGCCTCGCCTGGCCCCGGCGGCGAGCGCGAGCCGGCGCCGCCACGCGCTCCGGGCTGCAGCCCCTGCAGGAGAGGCGGTGCGTTTGCACGCGCGCCCGTGGGGGGAGGCTCGTAAGGCCGGGGCGGTCGGAGGGTGGCGCGGGGCGTGTGCCCTGCCCATGGGGAGGATGCAGCCCTGCGCCCGGCCGGGTAATCGGGCTCCGCACCGGCGCCGTGTTCCTGGGGTGGGGTTACGAGGCTACATGCCTGGTTTGGGGGCTTGGGTGTAAAGTGGATGTAACGCCCCCCTATCCTGAGGCAAGGCTCAGTGCATGCACCACGATCCCTCCTGCCTGGGGGTTAGCCTGGTCTTAACATCCTCCAGCGCTAACCTGTCCCCGTGCTGCTTAACTTCCTGCGACGCGACAGTGCATTGCCGATCACGTGTGAGAAAGTTTCCTTGGCGATCGGGGTCTCCTGTTTTTTCTTCCTCCCCCGCTTCGCAGCAGTGGAGTTGCGGTGAGATACTGCGGTGACAGCAGCTTAAGAAATACCTGAGAGAGAATGTTTCCTTCCCGCTCCAATCACAAATGCAATTTCGAAACTGCAGGAACTGAGGTTGCTGTTAAGGGGAAGGGTTGTTAACTATAAACTTGTAGTAATTTAACAGAACTATTGCACATCTACCACCACTAGGTTCTATCTGTGTAACACAGTGAGCTGCAAATGAGGTCTCTTCCCTCACCCTCTTTCTTAACTCATTGCACTTCTGATATTCAGATGGTCTCTTACAACACAGGAGAACTCCGGTCTCGGAGCAAGGCAAGAAATCTTTAGCAGATTATGGAATCATGAACAACTGGTATAGATGATTTCAACAGATCTGTTCATGCATCTTACAATTAAAACAGTTTTAGCCTACTGTAATTATCTGTACAGGACAGAAGGGTTTGTTTTTTTGTTTTTTGTTTTTTTTGCGGGGGAGCTCATTTTATTACCTGTTCCATTTCCTTTTAGTAAATGGCCATAGAGATGAGGGGGAATAGAGAGCAATACTGTGATATCTGCATAGCACATAACCCTCTGCATGATTTGTATATTGCAGGGTCTACCTTCAGGGCTTCATGCTGAGTCCATCAGTTCAGGTCAATAAAAGGACTTACCATGGTAATACAAGTTAATTTTTTTAAATGTACAATTATATTCATTTATGCAGTACAATCTGTGAACTAATTGGGAACAGGAGTTCAGAATTAAAGTAGAAAGGGTGCATAAATTATCTTACTAATTGTTCAGTGATAGTATACATAATGAAGGGTAATAAATGTATACAATATGCCTGTTATAATCTTGGATTTCACTACTTCATACAGTATTGCATGGACATATTGTGCTGTTGTGTCTCTGTAGTAACTGGTTAAATAAATAGCTGATTTTTCTTTAAAAGAACTTCATCTCTTCTTCGCCACCAAGTTACACTGTGTCATTTTCTTTTTGTTCATCAAAACACTGCTAAGGGATTTCCAGTGCACTGAAGACATCAGAATGTGAAAGGATGTCAACATGTTCTTCATTAACAGCACTTTTGTTATGTTACTATGGCACTTTGACCAGTGTGTAAGGAAGGCCAGTACACCTGTGCTGTGACTGCACCTGACCTGTGCTCCTTAGTCAAGTAAATGCACGTGTACCTTATTGATCAAGGAATAAAAATGGTTCATATAAGCAGTCATTTATAAAACCGGTGTTCTTTACATTGGGGTTCTACTGTATTATGAAGTTGAAAAGCTCATTTTCAAGGCTGATGAACACAAACTAATCTACCTAACTTGAGTTTTAAGTTGTATGTTTGGATGCACCAGCTTCTGCTTTGCCATATTTGTAGGTAGGCAGTAAAGTATTACACATGCTTCGTAAAATGAATAAAGATTCCATTGCACTTTCCACAAGAGTAAAAATGTCCAACGTCTTCAGAAGGTGCCAAAATACCATGGTGCTGGGCATGGAGTAAGAACCGGAATAGAATAACTACTTAGATCTTGTTTGGATCTGTGAACGTCTGAACTATGCCTCTGTAAGATGAGGGAGGGCCACAATCTGTTCAATGCCATGCAAGTGAGATGCAGTCTTTGGATGCCTGGGAAGACTAAGAAATCCCTAGGTTGGAATCCTCTAGGTTATGTTGCAACATGTCAGCAGAATATGCAGACTTCAGGTTCCTGTTCTGCTGTTTAATGGAGAGACAGGAAATGGGGATCTAGATCACATCAGAAATAATGAAAGTATTTCACTGCTGATAATGATTGTGGGAAAGCAAAGAAGCGGGAGGCCAGAGGCATCTCTCACAATGAAGGAGAGCAATAATGGTGAGACTGTTGCTACCTCCTGAATAACTGTGTGGCCCCATAACAACTTGCACTTAAATATAGTGTCTTTCATTCTGAAAGGTCATAAAATGCTGTGAACGCTTTAATACTATGGGCCAAACTTCCAGCAGGAAAGTAATTGCACTTCAAAAATTTGCCAGTGCATGAGTTTTCAGGGCAGAAATGTATGGGAGTGTAATTCAGGAGGCTTGCTTAAAAATCTATCTACGTAAGCAGTGCACTTACGTCATAAGCCATTCATATTCCATTACAATGAGTAGTCAGCAAATTATAGCTATGCAATTACTACTTGTATGAAAGTTTGTCGCTTATGCTAATAAATGTCTGATTGAAAGCAGTTTGTTTTCTGCACGACAGGTAGTGTTATATCCTAAATCTTTATTCCCTACAGCAGGGGTTCTCAAATTGGGGGTAAGGACCCTTCAGAGGGTTGCAAAGTTATTATATGGAGTGGGTCATGAGCTGTCAGCCTCCACCCCAAACCCCTCTTTGCCGCCAGCATTTATAATGGTATTAAGTATATAAAAAGTGTTTTTAATTTATGGTGGGGAGGGTTTCGCAATCAGAGGTGTGCTTTGTGAAAGGGGTCACCAGTACAAGTTTGAGATCCACTGCCTTATAGCTTGTGCTCTGCATTTTCCTTCAGGGAGGGTTAGTTTTCTCTTTCTGAGGATGCTGCAGTTTGGCTCTGTTTTTCATTTGAATTGCATTTCCTCTTATTTTTACCATACATGTTCCTTCATGTTTATCTTTGGATTGTTTTAGATGGATTATGCTCCAGAACTGTGTCACTGAGTTTCCATTTATGCCTCTCTTTTGCTGAGGTGTAGTGAGCCATGGAAGTACCTCTCACGGTTTACGCTGTAAAAATCTGGTACATGCACTCCTGTTCCCATAGTGATGATGATGTCCCTTGAAGTGATAATGTTGTTCATAACATTTCTGACTCTATCAGTCATTTGTTTCTCTTCTGCATCAACTGATGCACTTCTTGTGAAGAATGCATCAATCCAGTCATTCAGAAGAGCATGTGAAATTACCTAGATAACACATTGCTAGGTAGGTAGTAACACTAGGCTACCCAATGTGCAGTGGATGTGCTGTTTGGTATGAGGCCAAAGTCCATGAGCCTTTAATCACTTAGGACGTGTAGGTATTCTTGAATACCCTTTCTCTTGAAACTAGCTCATCATTCAATTCTCTGCACCTGTGCTGTAGCCTTAAAAATCACATTTCCTTCTCCTCATGGTGTTTGCTCTTACTGAGGTGTTTCCATATTTCCTGTGAATACTTTTTCTAAGTTCTTGACTAGATCTTTAAATGTTCAAAATGACCATATGCAGAGAATCTGGCCTTGGAAGCAACACTATGGGAACTAAGGGCCTGAACCAAATCTATTCAATTTGATTGGGGTCTTTCCATTGACTTCAGTAGGGTTTTGATCAGGCTCTTGGAGAGTATTAAATAGATACTTGCTCTTTATAGATCAGGGGTTGGCAACCTTTCAGAAGTGGTGTGCCGAGTCTTCATTTATTCCAGGAGTCTGCAACCTTTCAGAAGTGGTGTGCTGAGTCTTCATTTATTCACTCTAAGAGATTCGCGTGCCAGTAATACATTCTAACGTTTTTAGAAGACCCCTTTCTATAAGTATATAATACATAACTAAACTATTGTATGTAAGGTAAATAAGGTTTTTAAAATGTTTAAGAAGCTTCATTTAAAATTAAATTAAAATGCAGAGCCGCCCCTGGCCCTGGACCGGTGGCCAGGACCCAGGCAGTGTGAGTGCCACTGAAAATCAGCTCGTGTGCTGCCTTTGGCACCCATGCCATAGGTTGCCTACCCCTGATTTATTCAGAGAAATTTAAGGCTTCGTGTGCCAGTCTGGAAGGGGCAGGTCTTCCGGCAGAAGGGGAGGAGCTGAGGGGATCAGTCCGCCCGCACTTTGGAGTTCCCCCCACAGGCTCCTGCCAGCTGGGATCTCAGCCCACTGCCAGCCTGGGTGAAGGCGCTGAGTGGGGCAGGCGGGGACCCTGGCTGGCAAGGGCCAGCAGGGGGAACCCCAGAGCGAAGGCAGGCTGAGCGCTTAGCCTGCCGCTGCTCTGGGGTTTTCCCCGCAGGCTCCTGCCAGCCGGGGTCTCAGTCTGCTGCCAGTATAGTTTCCCTACACCCAGGCTAGCAGCAGGAGCTGAGTGGGGCAGGCGGGGGGACTCTGGCTGGTAAGGGGCCAGCAGGGGAAACCCCAGAGCAGACTGAGCCCTCCGCCACATGCCAGACGAAATAGGCTCACATGCCGTCTTTTCATGCGTGCTGTAGGTTGCCACCCCCTGGTATAGATGTAATCGCTAAAGCGGGTAGTTATGATTTCGCTATTAGAAGCAGTAGTAGTACATACTTATATTACAGGAGCAGCCAAAGGCCCCAGTTGGGTGCTGTACAATCCTGGCTTTTACAATCTCAAGACAAACAGGTAAAGAGTAGAGGATGGTGATAGAACATACATCTTACGTGCTTCAGAATGGTATTTTAGTGCATTCATTCAAGAAGCTCTCAGTAACTATCTGTTCTGTATGGACTAACAACTTTCAGCCTGTGCACGTATAGTTTTTTAACTAGATATAAACACAGTTTAGAGCATTAATTGAGTTGTTAGATTGCACACGTTAATCCACCAGTTTTATCAAAAATATCTATGCAGCCTTTCTTTTCTGGTGACTGTTTCACAATCTAATCTGGTCCATAGAGTAGATATCCATTTGGTAGGTTTGTCCTACTATGTCATAGCTATTAGTCCATATAAAAAAAACCACACCCAGGGTAGTAGTCTGTGGTCAAGAGACCCTGGACTAACATTGCTGTGGGTGCTGCAGATCATGATTTTAGTACAGCATTATAGCTTTATGTGGGAGCCCAATACTGAATGAGCAAGGTAGTGTTGAAATAGAGAAGTGACGTGCTCTGAGTTCTTGTAGATGGCACTGACGCAATCATGATCCAGATCTATTTGCAATCCCTGGGTGTTTTGTTCCTGTTCTGCTTTTACAGGCAGGTAAAGGTGGCAAATCCAAACGCAGCAAATCCAAAGGCTCCAGGAAGAAAACAAAGAAGCCCGTGAGCGAAGTGGATATCCTTAGCCCAGCTGCCATGCTCAATGCCTACTACATTTCTCACAATGCTGCTGCCTGCCTGGAGTTCCGTGGCTTTAGCTGGCCTGACTCCCCCAAAAAGAAAGGGAAGAAAGGAAAGTAGTAAGATGGATGGAAGGCCAGGGACCCAGAGACATCAAGCTCCACCGGGAAAAGGAGAACACTTGTTAAGGATTGAAAGCAAATGGATCACTCAGGTTTTTAACTCATAAGGTTTGCCATAATCACTGTGAAGGCCAGTACTAAGACGCTCTTGTTATGATTCGAGCATAAGTTAGTAAATGTTAATTTAAGATGCTTACTGTGCCCGTGTAATATTAACCATGGCTGCTAGCCTGCTAATTCTGGCAGCAAATAAAACATTGCACCTCTATGAGCAATTCTAATGATGTGCGTTGGGATTCATTTTGCACTGATAGCGCCTGCTGCTACACCTGCTCCTAGAAATCTAATATAGTCCCTGAAAGCCAGTGCACACCAAAGCTGGTGTGTCTGCCATTGCTTAAATCAAAGGTTGCCAAAGTGCAGTCACATAAGATGCAGCCCTTGGAGACTTCATGGTCCAGCATGCAGTGATCTCTCTCAATCCAAGCCTCTTGGCTGAAGGCTACAAGCTTTGTGTTAAAGATTAGAGTGGCTACAATCAGCTCCCTTTTATACCGATTGAATGCAGTCCTTGAGCGCCTGGCAAACTGCTAATCAGTCACCCGTTGGGCAAAGTTTGGGTACCCATGGCACATATTTATCACAAGGCTGGTTCAAGCACATTTTATCCCATAAAGTCTGCAGTGCCTCAGTCTAAGAAAAACTTTTAGGTGTAGCTCCTGCCTACATGTTATACTTGTGCAAATAAACAAATCATTACAATGGAAACCGACGATTCAGGAGCTGTGAAGTTCTGAAGAGTTGGTGTGTAGCACAGTTAAAAATGTTATGTCCTAGGTAGTCACATTTTTGTTACAGCACTAACAGTATTTCCTCCCTTCTGCTATCTGTTGCTTAGCAGTTGTCATGCACGGTGTGCTGTTCTCAGTGAGTAAGATCAGCATTTCCTGCAGGAAGTTCTATGTCAAAACTATGCTGTTAAAAATACATTTGCCTCTCACCTGCATGTCCTTAGGTGGTGTGTGCCATGGAGCACCCTAATGTGGTTATTGAGTGTGAGTGGGGGCTACGTATTGGCAAAAATGTGTTTAAGCAGAAGGCACAATTCACCACACTTGGCAGCAGAAAGTTTCAGGCTCCAAGCATTCCCTCTTCCATTCTCTTATTTCTATTCAAGTTTTCCTATCGCACATTTTTCATATAAAAAAAGCTAAGTTTTAGGCCTAACCTCTGTGATGATGTAAAGGCGACCTGGAAAGGACTTTTGGGCTTGTATCTTTTATTGCTTCTGGCTGATGGATCAAGAAGGCCTTCAAAGTTCAATGTGTTTAAATATTTTTTTCTGCTTATTTTCTACATTAGAAATGTCAAGTTTGTTGTTCTTTGGTTTTGTAGGAGGACCTCTTGGATGTTTGTGAGCACTAATTCCATAATAAAAGGGGCAAATATGTTGAATCTTTTATTAAAAGCTTTCTTTATCAAACAGGTTAATGAGACATTGAAGTTCAATCGGTGGGGACCAAAATAAATTTACAATAAAATTTACCAACAAAAAACAATTTGACTAAAGATACCTTTTCTTCTCAATTTTGTTGGTTCTTGTGTTGTTAACATTTCACTAGTTCTTCAGTCATAATAGTCATCCAACCTAAACAGGATGGGACGTTCATGTAAAAGACCCATCTCTTGCAGGCTTTCCTTTTAAAATAAAAATAAAAAAGTCAAATTTTCTCTCTTTTGTGGGTCATCTATATTCCAAAAGCCAGAGAGGAAAGAAACTATCTTTTTGAGCTTATTATTCCACTACCGTGGTAAACTCAACTATTCTGATTTTTAATAACATAAGAATAGCCATACTGGGTCAGACCAATGGTCTATCTAGCCAATTATCCTGTCTTCTGAAAGTGACCATACCAGATGTTTCAAAAGGAATGAATAGAACAGGGCAATCTATCAAATGATCCCTTTCCTTTCGTCTACTCCCAGCTTCTGGAAATCAAGGATTAGAGACATCCAGCGCATAAGCTTGTGTCTTTGACCATCTTGGTTAATAGCAATTTTTATGAACCTATCTTCCATGAATTTATCTAATTCTTTTTTTAACCCATTTATACTTTCGGCCTTCACAACATCCCCTGGCAATGAGTTCTTCACACAACACACGCTCAACTTGTGGAAGTAAATTATACTTCCTTATTCATTTTCCCCACACTATTTATGATTTTATAGACCTCTATCACTGTCATATCCCTCATCATTCTTGCTAATAAGAGATAAGTATAACGTACCATACTGTATCACATTCAGGTGTCTATACCAGATGGGAAAAAAATTGCTTTTCCCTATATGCACTTTAGGTTGAAATTGTGCAGAATAAAAATGAAGGAAAACAAACCATAATGTCACACAGTGAAGCTAGTCTGAAGTGACCAATTAAGGAAGCATGGTTGCATAATAAAGATGAACCAAAATTGATGAAGTTTTAATGAAGGCAGAACAGAATTGCCCTCAGTGCACTTGTGGAAACTTTGGAGTGATCTTTTAAGAAAGAAAGATAGAAGAGTTACAGAAACACATCTTCCATAAATCACTTCACCCTGCAAGGGATGTTAACGACACTGATATTTTTTTATAAATCGACAAAATTATTTTTAAAATGAATTAAAATCTCAGACCTACCATGAACTGTAACAAACTGCATCGCTCATCTGCTTTTCATTGCAACCTATTTTTCATCTGTCAATTACATATTTTTGTTGTAAGCTCTTTGTGACTTGGACCTTGCTCTTATACTGCAAGAAGTTTGGCACACTGTCAGCATTATATACATCATAATGAGTGGGCTCTTCTAGAGATGTTACTATATAAATATTGCTGAAGCTATCATCTTGTCAGAGGAGATGGTGCAGAGGAGATTGACTAGGCTCATCCAACATCACTTTTTGGTTCTGTATACTGTGTCTGTCGGCACAGCTTCTGTTTTGACAAGCTACTGTTGTGCGGGTGGGGCAGTCTCCTAAGAGGCCAAACTGAAGCCTTGACTGTTTTTGGTAATTAGATCCCATGGGACTGAAAAATAACAGGTGAAACCACTGCCCCCATGACATTATTTATTATTTGTATTACTGTCATGCTTAAGAGTCCCAGTTATGGACAAGAACCCCATTGTGCTAGGTACTATACACAAACAGAACAAAAAAGTGGGTCCTTCCCCAGAATAGGTATTTTGTTCCAGGTTTTCACCTTATACAAAGTCTTTTCCTGCCTGATCTTCTTCTGCTGACTCAGGATCAAGGACTCCAAGCCCTCACAACTGTGATCCCCTCCTCAGGACTTCATACCACCAAACAAAGCAGTATGGTTCAACCGTCTTGGCCATTTTGAAGAGATGCACCCGAAGACACAGAGAGGCACCCAAATAAGACCCTCCAAGGCCGGCAACAGAGGCCATCATCCTTGAATCCCAAATCCAGTTCTAAAAAAAATAACCCCAGAAGAAACTCTCCCCACTCACACCCTTCCTAACCCTATGGGTCTTTCTCACCCATCTCTATTCTATGCTGAGAGTGCACTACCTCTGTATGGCACTCTCATGCACCAAGGAGAGACTGACTATTAAAAAAAGATAATATACTTCTGGGTAGCATGCCCAGAGGTATCATCTCAGAACAGAGAGGTAGTGCTCTAAAACCCTCTTGACATGGTTCTGGTACAACTGTACCTGAAATAGTGCAATCAGTCGGACATTTCTCCACCAGAAAGATATTGACAAGCTGGAGAGAAATTAAAAATAATTTGCAGTCTGGAGGAATTGAATTATGAAGAAAAGTTAAGGACTAAATAGGTACGCTTGGCAAAGCAACACATAAACTAAGCAAATATTTATCTAGGGCAGTTCAAGTAGTAAGAACTAGGACTAAAGAATTAAATTTAAGAGAGAAAATATTTGGACTAAGGTCAGGAAAAACTTCCTGCCAGTAAGCTGTATCCAGTTGTGGTTAATGCAGGGCCCTAAATGAATTCAGCTTCTTACAGATCCCCAAGCAAAGGAACAGTTTCTGTTTAATCCATCTATCTAGGCACTGTGGCATCAGGAACCAATTCAAAGATAATGCCTAGAATCATGCTACTTATAATCCGATTGAACTACCAACATTCTCCCTGGAGTAATGAAAAACAGCCTAGCACTTTATGAGTCATGCAGATCTACTTTATAGTCCATTACAGAACAATCGCTGTTGTGAAGACCTAAACAAAGAAATAGATGCAAGAATATTTTCCTTCACTAAAAGAGAGAGAAGGAAAAGCTCAGGCAACAGCTTAAGACTTTTTTCTTCTGTAACATACATGTCCAAAATGGCTTGTTTACTTCTTTATGTTATCATTCTTGTTCACTTATTTGTGGCACACTGGTTATAAAATCTTATGTGTGTTTCCCATCTATATCGCTAAGATAGGTTTTTTAAAAACATTTTATCAATTTGCTTTCCATACTGCACAAGATTCTGAGAGTCTGAGATTCTACCTCAATGTGGTTAAAAATGTATCCAGCTAAGTAATGCCACCAGGCATCTTACATTTAAGGAGACATATGGGAAATTTTATAGGAAATGGACTTATTGCATAATGGCAGCCGTGAATGCTCCTTCCACTGCATTGCTCTATATGGCCCACTTGTTTCCAATACACCGAAGAGCAAACCCCATATAAATACAGCACTGCAATAGAAACTTTGTTGTCATCCCATCTGTTCTCCTAAGATAAGCAATGTCATGCTTGTTCAGTGTGTGCATGGGAGATAACTAAGGAATACTTTTTGTTATGGCTACAGCAGACTTTTTTTTATTTTTGTTTAGAAACCTCCCCCCGTTGCCGTTTCACTGGCAGGAGCACTGGTGTAGCGCTGGTTTAGACAACACGGTGCTGAAAATGTCAGTAAGGGGTGGTACCCTTGCTATAGCAGTGTGCCTGCCATTGCTGCCACCAGAGGAATTGCAATGATACTAGAGCGATGATGGGGAATTTTTCTCCAAAAATCTATTGTGGACAAGGCCTTAGTGTATGTGGTATTGGTGGTTCAGCAGGTTGACAGTGATACCCCTTCCTTGACTCCTCATCACTGAGCCAATGACCTGGTGCAGTGCTAAGAGGTGCTATTCTGTTATTACTTATTTGTATTATTGGAGCACCTAGAGTCCTGGTCATGGACCAGTCTTCCATTGTGTTAGATGCTGTATAAACATAAGCCCATAAGAACAAAAGAAAGGCCGTACTGGGTCAGACCAAAGGTCCATCTAGCCCAGTATCCTGTCTACCGACAGTGGCCAATGCCAGGTGCCCCGGAGTGAGTGAACCTAACAGGTAAAGATCAAGTGATCTCTCGCCTGCCATCCATCACCCCCCTCTGACAAACAGAGGCTAGGGACACCATTCCTTACCCAGCCTGGCTAATAGCCATTAATGGACTTAACCTCCATGAATTTATCCAGTTCTCTTTTAAATCCTGTTATAGTCCTAGCCTTCACAGCCTCCTCAGGCAAGGAGTTCCACAGGTTGACTGTGCGCTGTGTGAAGAAGAACTTCCTTTTATTTGTTTTAAACCTGCTGCTCACTAATTTCATTGGGTGGCTCCTAGTTCTTCTATTATGGGAACAAGTAAAGAACTTTCTTTATTCACTTTCTCCACGCCACTCATAATTTTATATACCTCTATCATATTCCCCCCTTAGTCTCCTCTTTTCCAAGCTAAAAAGTCCTAGCCTCTTTAATTTCTCCTCATATGGGACCCGTTCCAAACCCCTAATCATTTTAGTTTACACAGAACCAAAAGACAGACCCTGCCCTAAAGAGCTTACAATCTAAGTAGAAGACAAGAGACAACAGAGAGATACAAGTAAATTGATGGGGGAAGTACAAGGAAACAATGAGATAGTCTAGTTTCAGCATGATCGAGAGTGGTTTTAGCTCAACAGCAGCACAACCGTTGTCAAGTTTTTGTGGGCCTCCTGACAAAGGAGAGTTGGTAAAGGTGAGCCTCCTGGCAAAGGAGAGTAAGGAGGGTTTTGAAGGAGGATAATGATTTACTTTTGCAGATGTTCATGGGAGCTTTTCCCAAGTAGGAGGGGCAGTATGGGAGAAAGTACAAAGGTGCTTGTTTGAAACACGTGGATGATAGACATTGACATCATCGACTGATTGGAAGTGGGAGTCATCTTTCTGATGCTATTTTCCCTTGGATGAGATTTATGACCAAATCATTAAAATTCCATGGCAGGTGCTCTTAACCTCTTAACAGTGACCTAATCAAATTCAGACTTAGGGCATGGTTATGTCTTCACTGCAGAGCTGACCTGGTCTCTTATTCTGGTTATTATTTCCAATTTAGCTCTCTTCCACACTTAAAAAACTTCTCACCCAATTTTGGTGTATTGTCAGCCCCGGCTAACTGGCCCATCTAGGTCTGTAGACTAAACCCCAAGTGCTGCTTATACTCATGCTGGTAACCCATCCATTTTGCACTGTGGCTGTAGGCTAATTCCCTTGGTGCTGCTAGTTCCCCAATTCCTCCCGAGCAATATTTTCTTGCCATCTACCCTTCTCCCTTTTCTGCACTGAAAGTCACTGGTTCAACTTTTTAACCTCACATTGTGCACAGCCTGCACAACTGGCAACATTTCTACACTTCTCCTGTGCTTCCACACCACTGGAACAAAGGAGATAGCATCTGGAAAATTATCCTGCTAGCTGACCAGAGCCTGACACCAAGGTGTGGATAGACCTTACAACAATAAAAAAAGCCAGGGGCTTCAATGCAAAGATTGCAATACAATCTCCGATTGATACATAGAATTGGTAAACTGATATACCACCCTAACATTGTGCTCACATTATCCCTTCCCCCATTTTCCCCTCCAAACCAAGCATGTGGAAATACAAGGCATCCATTTCTACCCTCACTCACCTAGATCCAACCCAGTTATCAAAGGGGCACTTTCTGACTGCTTATACCAGGCCTGCAAGCCAGCCAAGGCACAAACCCATTTTTGGCCAACGTATGACTTCTTCTCATCATCTGTATTGTATAGGACACAGCATCTCCCAGTGACCTGAAGGGCATTACATGCACTGGCAGCCAACCAGTTTTGTAGGCAATGCCACCTTGCCTTCTGTTGGACAAATGCTTGTTCCACCACCATGTTACAGCTATGAAACCTTCTTCTTCTAGATGTTCTGAAATCAGGGCAGGGCTTCATAAACCAGGGCAATAGAGGATTGGCTAGGTCTCTTAAAACAACAGTGGACACAGACACCCGCTTGAGAGCCATATTGTAAGGCAGAATAAAGTCTCACTTGTCCAAATATGAAACTACAGCTTTCTGGACTCCTCTGGCATCATGCACCCTATCCCTGCATCCCATATTGGTGTCCATGATCCTCCTTCCATGATTAACTCACATAACTAGTGAGTAGCATCCTTTTTGATTTACAAACTCATGAGCATCTTGGGTGGGGGAGGGAGCAGACAATGGGCATATGTGTCCCATCAATGACCCCAAGACAGTTTGGGAAGCTCATTTGCTCAAATTTATTTCAGGACCATGAGCAATCTTCACCACGCTTGGGTGAACCACAGCAATAATTGTCTTGCAAACATCCATCCCCACAGCACCAACTGTTGACTTACCGATGCTGAATTGACCAGCAACAGACCTACAGCTGTCTGGAGTAGCCAACTTCCAGATAGCAACAGTAAAATCTGCTTCTGGACTAGTATGTCCTGGCTCATCTGCATGTCCTGGCACTGAAAGGTGGGGAACAGGTTCCTCACAGAGCTCCAAGAAATGTGGTCTTCTCCATGCAGAAGTTCTGTGTCCACTGCTGGTCATCTCAGATGTGAATGATGATGTACTACCACCACTCTGAGCTTGTAGCCCTGCTCCAGAATCTCTGGTCAGCAAAGGAGAACTTCACAGCTATTAAAACTTGCATCCATAGTTACCATTGCTCCACGTCTTCATGCAACCTGCGTGATCTCCTTAGCAAGCCACGCAGCCATCTTCTCAGGATGACAAGTGGCTGTCAAAATACCCTCCTCCATTTCTGATGCCTTCTTTCTACCTCCTGGTTCTGAAACGAGAGTTGCAGTAATGCCAACATTTGGAACAGCTCATTGTACTGAGTTGGATCTATGCCCTGCAAGTGGCTGGAATGGAAGCCACAGATAAATATCTAAAGCAGGCCAAGCCAGAAGTGATTTACTTTACTGAGCTTGTAGGCTAAGCCCACTTCTGCACGGAGCCTAGGAAGGACAGAAACGTTCTCTTACCATACACTACAAGCTGTACAGAGCTAAGAACTATGGGATGTGACCCCAGCAGTCATAGTACCTCACATGAGTGACTGCTGCACCAGTGTGGACGCAGCAACTTGAAAAGGACTGTGCAGTGTGAATACTCACATCTGAGCTAGGCTAACTGGGTGCTAAGACTTAAGTGCCCAGCACTCAGATTAACTCTTGCAATGAAGACATACCTTCAGGTAAGTTCATTTTGCATTCTTAAAACACACCTATGGTTTCAGTTGACTATAGTATAGTCTTCATTTTCTGGCCTAACTGGTTATTTAGTATTGCTGGGTGCTGCTGAAAAGTGGCTGTGTTTCATTCCAGACATAGCAGCATTTCAGTTAGTGGCTGAAATGATCCTAGCGTATAGTCTGTATATTGGTTTATAACAGGGGTTGGCAACCTTTCAGAAGTGGTGTGTGCCGAGTCTTCATTTATTCACTCAAATTTAAGGTTTCGCATGCCAGTCATACATTTTAATGTTCTTAGAAGGTCTCTTTCTATGTCTTTAATATACAAATAAACTCTTGTTGTATGTAAAGTAAATAAAGTTTTAAAAACATTTAAGAAGTTTCATTTAAAATTAAATTAAAATGCAGAGCCCCCTGGACTGGTGGCCAGGACCTGGGCAGTGTGAGTGCCACTGAAAATCAGCTCGCATGCCGCCTTCGGCACCCGTGTCTTAGGTTGCCTACCCCTGGTTTATAAAGTGCTCTGAGATCACAGGAACATAGAAATCACCATACTGGATGTGACCAGTGGTACAGAGGTCAGTACCAGATGCTTCAGAGAAAGCTGTAAAAGCTCTCATAATGGACATTAATGCACTGACGTGCCCACAGAGAAAATTTCTTTCTGACTCCAAGGCAGTTATTGGAAGACTTACGTTCTGAAGCAAGGTTTTTATCCCTTACAGATTTTACTCTATCCAGTCTAACTGCACCTATTTGTTTTTTAAAATCCAACTAAGCTCGAAGGACCATTAGACACAAAATGTATTATATAAATTTAAGATCATTACCATAGATACTTTTCTCTGCAGATTGTACATTTGGAATATCTTATGCCTTCACATCCATGCTCACTTCACCTCCAGATTCCTTTGACAAGTGATTATAGGACGAGTGAGAGATAAGAACTTGTCTCAGCACATGATGACCCATGCTCTTTACTTCACTGGTGATGGAAGCCTTTTCTGTTCACTTGCCCATTTTCCCCACAAAAACCTTTATGCTATCCCTTATGTGTGGAACAAACTTCCCAGACAAATTTGCACAATCACTATCCTGTTCTCCTTCAAGTTCATTCTTAAGCCCCATTTCTACTGCAAAGCTGATAATGTACCCATATTTACTACTTTTGACTCCTCCCCCTCATTTATGTTTTATATGCCCCTCTCATGTCTTTATCCCTATTTAGATTACAAGCTGTTTGAGGCAGGGAGTCTTTTTTACTTTATGACTGTATAACTTGGAAGTGGAATCTTATGTCTCACAAGGTGGAAGCGGTACCACCAGTCTCCTAATAGATCCTCTCTCCCAGCCTACCACTATGTCCCTTCAGTGGGAACCACCATGAGAACATGACCAGATCAATGGTGTTCAGCTCCGTATCAGTGGTCATTCTGGAACCCTTGGGGATTCCTCCAGCTTCCAATCTTCCCCTCACTGTGCCTATTCGGTGCTCTCGTCTAGAAGGGCAGAGTAAGTGCTGTAGACAGCTCTGTCTCCGAGTCCAGTTCCGAGCATCAAGAGGTGGTCTTAGAACCACAGTAACATCTGTAGAAGAAATTCTGCCCTTTCCAATCTTGGCTTCCTCTTCGTCCTCTCCAGATGAAGTTGTTTTGTCCAGGGCAACTTCACCCTCTGCTGATTATTTAAAAGTTTAGCAGGAGTTGCTAAAGAGAGTAGCTGCAGACTTGGGCACACAAGTCAAGGAGGTCAGGGAGTCCTCACATCACCTGATTGACACCTTGCCATCTGTGGGTGCCTCTAGGATAACTCTGCCAATTAATGAGGTAATATGATGGCCTCTAAGGGCTTTATGGCACTCCCCATCTTCATTGCCTCCTATCTCAAAAAGGGAAGAAAGACAATACTATGTACCCTTCCAAGGTTATGAGTACTTTTATACTCATCCACTACCAGGCTCGTTAGTCATGACAGCGTCTAATGAGAGAGAGCAACAAGAGCACCAGGCTGCCACCCCCAAATATAAAGACACTAAGAGGCTAAATTTATTTGGCAGGAAGATTTATTCAACAGGGCTTTGACATCTGTGTATTGCTAACCAACAGGCTATGCTGGGGCTGTACGGTTTTAATTTATGGGGCTGCATGGAGACATTCAGAGATCTGCTTTCCCACAGAATTATAAGAACGTAAGAATGCCATCTCGATCAGACCAAAGGTCCATCTAGCCCAGGGATAGGCAACCTATGGCATGGGTGCCAAAGGCAGCACGCGAGCTGATTTTCAGTGGCACTCACGCTGCCTGGGTCCTGGCCACCGGTCTGGGGGTCTCTGCATTTTAATTTAATTTTAAATGAAGCTTCTTAACCATTTAAAAAATCTTATTTACTTTACATATAACAATAGTTTAGTTACATATTATAGAAAGAGACCTTCTAAAATGTTAAAATGTATTACTGGCACGTGAAACCTTAAGTTAGAGTGAATAAATTAAGACACGGCACATCACTTCTGAAAGGTTGCCGTCTCCTGTTATATATACACGCTGCTATGTATTTATGATAGAGAAAGCAAGGCCAAAGAAATGCCCCTTGGATGTGGAGAGGAAGGTGGTAAGGTTTGTGATGCTCCTTAGGTATTTGAGGAATTTATTACACTCTCAGACTGGCCCCTCAGAATGTTCTGTTTCCTGCACAAGTGAGCTTTACCCTTATTGTTGAAAGCTACAGTGTGTCCAAGGAGAGCAACTGTCTATCACAGCCTTCCCCAGAGCTTTAGGCTGTATTTTTGACAGGGCATGGAATGCTTTGGAGATAAGGACTGAGAACTTGAGTCAGCCCTTGCTAACATAACAATCATAGCTCTTTGTTCCTTGCTAGTATGGCACAGCCCTTCCCAACATGGCATCCAGTGACCTCATCCTCCCTGCAGGGCTTCGGCTTTCCTAATGTGCTTCCATGTGCCTGGTGGTAGTTTTCTCATTTCAAAATTCTGTAGTCCACTCCTTCCCACCATAGCACCCAATGACCCACACTCTTCACTGCTGGGCCCTGTTTGTCCTGCCACAGCACCCAGTGGCCTATACCCCTCCTTCACCACAGCACCCAATGATTAGGGTGACCAGACAGCAAGTGTTAAAAATCAGCACAGGCAGTGGGGGGTAGTAGGAGCCTATATAAGAAAAAGACCCCAAAATCAGGACTGTCCCTACGAAATCAGGACTGTCCCTACGAAATCAGGACTTCTGGTCACCCTACCAATGATCCATACCCATCTATCACAGCACCCAATGATCCATGCCTCTCTTCCATCCCAACACCCACCCAATGGTTCATACCCCCTATTACAGCACCCAATGATCCATGCCTCTCCTCCACCCCAACACTCACCCAATGGTCCATATTCCTCCATCGCAGCACCCAATGGTCCCTACCCCTCTATAACAGCACCCAATAGTCCCTACCTCTCCTCCACTCCAACCCCAACCCAATGGTCCATATCCCTC
>ML677341.1:1136534-1293714 GCA_007922305.1 Dermatemys mawii
CCCTCACGGCAAGGCCCTACTCTGCCCTTCCCACTATGAAGCTTAAGACCAAGCCCTTTGAAATCCACGGGTCTCTTTCTACTGAGATCCGTGGGCTTTGGATGAAGCCCATAGGGCCCAGCTCCCACTTATCAAGATGGGGCGTGACCTGCCTAAGATGGCGCTCCTCCCCCCCTTTCCACTCCGCGACAGGCCCCCGACCTCCTAAACATGGCTCCCGGCGCCCCTTAAATCTCCCCTGTCACTGTAGGCCCCCCGACCTCCCAAACATGGCGCCCCCAAGCCTCCCCAATGCATTGCTGGGCCGTGCCCTCCTCATCATGGCGCCGGCGCCGGGCCGTGACGTCACGCGTCCACTTCGGCCTCCTCCTGCTGCTGCTGCTGCTGGTGCCCGCCTCTCGCTCGCTCGCCATTGCGGCGGCTCAGGGCGAGCCGCGCCGTGTCCCCGCTCGGCTCCCTCCCCGGCCGCCGCCTGGCAGAGGCTCCACGGCGCAGGCCCGCTGCAGCGCAGCCGCTCTGAGGTGAGTGTCCTACCGCGCAATCTCCCAGCTCCTCCAGCCCCGGCGCAGCCGCAGCAACGCGGGGCCCCCGCCGGCTGCCCAGGCACCCCGCTCCGGAGCCCGCGCTGCCGGCTCGGCCTCCCCCGGCCCGGCCGGGGCCCGGCCAAACTCCTACCTCGGGGATGCGCAGGCCGCGCTAGGCCCGGGCTGGGGTGGCGGGGGGAGGGGTTGGACCCCTCTTCCCCGGGGGTGGGGTCCCCGCGCCCGGCTGTGGCGAGGGGGGCTGCCGGGCTGAGGGAAAGGCGCGGGCGGGATCCTTCCTTCTCCCCCCCCGGGAGTGACCTGGGCGCTGCTGCCGGGAGGCGAGGGAAGGGGTGGGTGGGGGGTGTCTGCCCGGTCTCCGGTGCATCCCCAGCCCGGGGAGGGGTCTGCTCGCCCTCATCTCTGGGAGCGCGATCCCTGCTTGTGACCCTCCTTTATCCGGGGGTGAGGAGAGGGGCCTGTCTGCCCGTTCTCGGGGGGTAGGATCCCTACCTGTGATCCGCCTTCTATCCAGGGGAGGGTAGAGGGGCCTATCTGCCACTTCCCCGGGGGAGGGGCAGGATCCCTACCTCTGACCCCCCCTGCTAGCCAGGGGTGGGGAGAGGGACCTATTTGCCAGTCCTGAGGGGTAGGATCCCTGCCTGTGACCACCACCCCCCTTCTATCTGGGGTGGGGGAAAGGTTCCCTGCTGTGACCCCACTTCTATCCGGGGTGGGGAGAGGGGCCTATATGCCACTTTTTGGGGGGGCAGGATCCTTGCTTCTGACACCCCCTCTTCTCTCTAGGGGTGGGGAAAGGGGCCTATTTGCCAGTCTTCTGAGGGGTAGGATCCCTGCCTGTGACACCTCTTCTATCCAGGGGTGGGGAGAGAGGCCTATATGCCACAACTCTGGGGAGTAGGTTCCTCGCCTGACTGCTCCCCCTATCCAGGGGTGGATAAAGGGGCTGATCTGCCACCCTTATGGGGAGCAGATTTCTTGCCTGATCCCTTCTTTCCTATCCATGGATGAGGAAAGGGGCTGCTTGCCAACCCCTCTGGGGAGCAGGATCCCTGCCTGGCCCCCCAAATCAGGGATGGGAAAAAGAAAGGTGGTTGTTCCCCATTCCAATGGGATGTGACTGAAACTCCTGCTTCTCCTGTTTCTCCTCTCTGCCCCCAAGGGAGAAGGGTGCTTTCCCTCATCACCACTCCCATTCCAGGGGAAAGGGGCAGGAGTAAATCTAGAGGAATTTACTCCGTCATTCTGGAAGCGAGTTTGGTTGCTGGCCTTAGAAGGCAAGTGGAGGACTTATACTCCTGGTCCTAACCACTGCTGTTAACGTGAGGTGGCTTTGAAGGATCTTTCTTTTTCCCCCTATCATGAGCAAGTTCTTTGGAGTGAATCATGGGGACAGGTCTAGGCTCTGACTTTTCCCCTTCCAAGGGTGGGTTCAGAAGCAGGCAAAAGCATGTGTTGCATGAATTGCACGGGTGGATATTGCACCCGTGTGACAAGAGGCAGGATCCCCAGTGCACTCACACAGAGAGGCTGATAGTGGGGAATGCATCAGACCTTACAAATGAGGAGAAGTGTTTATCTTTTGCAGCCTCTTCTCCCCTCAGTCCCCCATGTCTGGCACTGGCTCTTGCATAGTGCAGTAATCTGTTTGCTCCTCAGGACTGGTTGCTTTGCGGGTAGGTCTAGTCCTTTCCCACTTTTGGAAGTTAGGAAGGAGGTTCCAGTAACTCAGGTTTGGTTTGGTTTGGTTTTGTAAAGAGGGTGCATATGAGTATTTTGTGGCCAAGATCTTGTTTTGGAGCCACCCTGTGTGGTTTGTGGGATAAAATACAGTCTAAACAATTCAACCAGAATTTTCTTGAATAATGTATTCAAAGGGGGATTTAAGTCTTTAGTTACAAGACAAGAGCATTAGATTCAAAAGACTTCATTCATGCAGGCTCCCAATTATTTTTCTTATAATGACAGGTAATTTCACTTTCAGCATGTAAGTATGGTGCACCTTTGGACATACTAATCTTGTAATCTCCTTTGCTCCTTGTTTCACCCATTATGACCTCCATCATCAGTTCTTGACTACTCACTCTAATTTACTTGGGTCAGTGCTTACAGGTTTTTTGGTTTTTTAAAAAAATTTTAATACAGCAGTCTTACTGCTGTTCCAACCAGAATTGTCTTATCACTTCTCCTGCCAGGCTTTTAGTTCAGTGAGACTATTTTAGGTATTATGGTGTCTGCAATCATGTATTTTTAGTGGTTTGCTTATACAAAACATTTATCTGACCTCATGACTGATTGTGTTTACTGTTACATTAGCTATAACTTTAGCTTGTACTCTAATTCATCAACATATTATATTGCTCCAACATTATAGTGGCTCATTTTTAAAAATCTTTGCATTCATTTTTAAAGGCCTAATGCTGGGAAATAATTCCTTTGAAGTCTAGATGTAATTCATCTCCTGAATGCACTAGAATTTTACATGTAACCCAGCATAGGGTTGGGAATAAAAACTAAGTAACCAACCAAAAATAAAAGAAAGAAAAGGGTCTTCAAGTCAGGAAACATCAAAGTATATTTGCCCTCAAACCTCAACACTGTGGGTGTACGTTGTGGTGTCGTCTCTAATTATGTGATCACATACTATTTCCCATATAACCATACTTTTTTCCACAAGCTTAGCTACATGCAGTGCTGTAAACCACAGTTTATACCTTATATGCAATATGTGCAGTGCATAAGACGAGCTCATATGGACTCCTGCCTCTCTATACATCCTGCATGAATAAGTCAAGACAAGGAGAGCCTTGCCTCACTTACTGTATGTTAACATGCATCAGGCTGTGTAGCTTTATATATTGGAATAATGTTTACATTTTATGAAATGTGTATGGCCTGTTGCACTCTTACGAGATGAGCAGGAACCCTGCCTCGTTCTCTATGTAACACCGTTCATTTGCTACAGATGTTTTGTAAGCATTTGACTATAGATAACTTATGCATGCATGTATTCTGTATACTTGACTTTTCTTGGAGTGTTGCATGAGTGTTTAAAATATTGCTGCTCTGCAAAATCAAAACCAGTCTTCAAGTGAACATCCAAACGCATATCTCAGGAAGGAAGCATCTACACAGTGTCACACAGGAAAGTTAAGATGATTTAGTTAATGGTGTGAAAGTGAAAGCACATTATTAAACTACTATGTGAATGTTCTCTGTCAAATGTAAAGTGGCCTCAGGTCAGGTCTATACAAGGAGTGTTTTGCTAGCATAGCTGTCTTTGTATATAAATTAAGTGCTCCCAATGTGGATGCAGCTTTTGCCCTTCCATTGCTGTAGCACAATAGTGTTACAGCATCATGGCTGTGATGCTGTAGTATGTTGTTGTAACTCCCATAGTTATTTTGTCCATAGTTATTTGAGTCAAATATTTGTTGTAGCTTACTCAGCTTTCCTGTGGTGAGCTTCATTAGCTGTTCAGTAAATAGCAGTTACACATATTTGCTTAAAATTGGAAGTGGTTACAGTAAATTGCATAGCAGTGTAAACAGTAAGAGTCTTTCAGCCATGCCAGGTTAATTTACTCTCCATAATGTGAGCTCCTGTTGCTTCCAAAACTATGTTGCTGTATTATGCTTCTCTGCAAATTTTGGATAAAATTCATCCCACTGTGGAGAGCCTGCGCAAAGCCCTATGAACTGCTTATGGCCCTCTGCATTAAGAACTTGGGTGGTACATAGACCTTTCTTCACTTCACTGGGATATATTTCACCCTCTGATATTTCTTTTGGACTATTTCTGTGTTTTTAAAGTTAACACACAAATGAGGAACACGTGCTTATATTTTAAAATTAAACATTACTCATGCTCTTGGACACAACCACTTATTACTTCTACAATATCAGTTTAAGTGCATTTAAAGTTCCAAAACCCACTAAAGAGTTCAAATGCTTATTTTACCTTGTGTGTCTGCCATTTTCTTTGTTGTGTGTAATCATATGTATGCTAATATTCTTAACAGCGAGTTCCTCTTCATCTTGCATTCATTAAAACAAACCCGTGCATATCATACCAACACCTTACAGCATTCAGTAAAAGACGGTTTACAAATTTTAAGTATTGTAGTAGCATTTGGTTAAGAAATGGAAAATAAAGATTTTTGACAGAAATTCAGATTTAAGAACTGTTGTGAAATTGGATTAGTCTTCATGAATGTTACGTATTTAAGTCCTCATCCGTTTCAGTTTCTAAATGACTTTTCCCATCTCTTCCATTAAGATTTCAGAAGTGACAAAGAGTCCTGTGGCACCTTAAAGACTAACTAAAGTATTAGAGCATAAGCTTTCGTGGGCTAATAACCACTTCGTTGGATGCATGCAGTGGAAGTATCCAGGGGCAGGTATAAATAAGTAGGCAAGAACCAGGTTAAAGATAACAGGGTGAGTCCAATGAGGCTGATTAAGATTTCAGTGTCTCAGTCACAGAAGACAGGTATTTTGATTGTATCTTTCCTTGAATATTTTAGAAATAGGATGTTAAACTTGCAGTAAGATTTATTTTTTTTTGTTATGGACAGGTATGGTTTTCCTTCTGTGTTCTTGAGTGTAGGTTTGAAAAGAAAATGTTTTCCTGCTTAATGTTTCCTTTTGAGTGTGATCTCTTTTTGGTGTCTCAGATCAGCCATAAGAATGTGATGAGGGTTTCCAGTTCTTGATTTTTGAGGGGTTTTGTAGGATTTTTTTTATATTTGTGAGCTTTGCTTGCTTACAACTGTTCCTTCTTCACTCTGCCCAACTCTCCAAATTACTGCCCTATCTATGTTTTTTCCACACTTTTGAACAATAATCCACCAGTGAAATAAATACATTCTCTCCCCTGCTTCTGAAAGTTAAATCTGCACTATTTTGAGATGGGATCTTCAGCTAGTCAACTCTTGGACATAGTCTTTCTTTATCTACGACTTGTGGGGGAGTTCTGCATGACTACTCAATGCAGAATTTTGCAGAAATTAATTTGTGCAGAATTTCCTTTCTCCCCCTGAGAAATGGGCTGCAGTGCTGCTAGCTGCCACTAGGGGCAGCTGGACCAGACAGAGCCCATCCTGCACATAGAAGACACTGCCAGGGGAGCGGAAGTGAGCTAGGCTCTAGGGTTCCTGGCAGCTGCAGTTCCCAGCTAGCCCTGAGGGAAGGAGAGGATGGCATGCGGGAAACTATCCAAGTCTGGGACCAAGTATCCCCTCTGATTCCTAGGCTTTGAGGGGGAGGGTGTGCGGGTAGGTATCAGGGCTGGGGAGCCCCACAGCTGGAGTCTGAGGGGAACAGTTGCAGGTATCTTGGTAAACAGACCCCTGCAGGTGGGCTCTGGGGAGAGAAGGGGGTTCTGGTGTATTGGCTGGGGGTGGGTGGGTATCTGGCCCCCTGGCTGGGGTCAGGGGAAGGAGGCAGAGAACCAGGAACTAGGTTATCATAGGCGTTTCTTTAACTCTCCTCCTGGGGGAATTTGTGTGTGTGTCTGTATTATTACAGTGGGTATTTACCCACAAAAGCTTATTCTCCAATACGTCTGTTAGTCAAGGTGCCACAGGACTCTTTGTCACTTTTGTATTGTTACGGACATGCTTGTTGACCGGTATTTTGAAATAAATTACCAAAATAATTGAAACTGGCATGATTATGTAGTGTTATTTTGACAAAATTTTGCAAAAACATTTTTTTGGCACAGAATTTTTAAAAATGTTAATTTTTTGGTGCAGAACGCTCCCAGGAGAAATCTGAACATGTACTGGGCCAAGAACACTTAATAGTGAAATATAAATGGCTACACAATAGTCCATAGTTTTCTATAAAGGATCTAGTTTTCTGCGAACCTGACCAGTTTTTCTGCCATGGAGCAGCCTTTTGTCAAACTTTTGAGAAATAAAAAGTAAGAGATGAGCTTGGAAAGGGGTTATATTTTTGCTATAGGATCTAGGTCAATGGGAGTGGGAAGAGCGGGGTTCCAATTCAGATTTGGTCTTTCCTATAATACAAAAAAACTAGAGCTGTTGATTAATCACAGTTAACTCACACAATTAACTCAAATTAACAGTGATTAAAGAAATGAATGGCGATTATTTGCACTGTTAAACAGTAGAATACCACTTGAAATTTATTAAATCTTTCTGGATGTCTTTCTGCATTTTCAAATATATTGATTTCTATTACAACACAGCATACAAAGTGTACAGTGTTCACTTTATATTATTATTTTTGATTACAGATATTTGCACTGTAAAAATGAGAAACAAAAGAAATAGTATTTTTCAATTCACCTCATAGAAGTACTATAGTGCCAATCTCTATCGTGAAAGTGCAGTTTACAAATATAGATTTTTTTTTCTGTTATATAACCACTCAGAAATAAAACGGTAAAACCTTAGGGCTTACAAGTCTGCTCAGTCCATCTTTTTGTTCAGCCAATTGCTAAGAGAAACAAGTTTGTTTATATTTAAGGTACTGCTGACCGCTTCTTGTTTACAATGTCACCTGAAAGTGAGAACAGCGTTTGCATGGCACTTTTGTAGCCGGCATTGCAAGATATTTATATGCCAGACATGCTAAACATTAATATGCCCCTTCATTCTTTGGCCACCATTCCAGAGGACATGCTTCCATGGTGGTGATGCTCATTAATAAAACAATGTGTTAATTAAATTTATGACTGAACTCCTTGGGGGAGAATTATGTCTCCTGTTCCATTTTATCAGCATTCTGCCATATATTTCATGTTCTAGCAGTCTCAGATGATGACCAGTGCAAGTTTGTTTTAAGAACTTTCACAGCAGATTTGACAAAACACAAAGAAGGTACCAGTGTGAGATTTCTAAGGATAGATACAGCGCTTGACCCAAGGTTTAAGAATCTGAAGTGCCTTCTAAAATCTGAGAGGGACGAGGTGTGGAAAATGCTTTCAGAAGTCTTAAAAGACCAACACTCCGATGTGAAAACTACAGAACCCGAACCACCAAAAAACAAAAATAAACCTTCTGCTAGTGACATCTAACTCATGATGAAAATGAGCATGTATTGGTCTGCTCTACTTTGGATCGTTATCGAGCAGTACCCATCATCAGCCTGGACGCATGTGTTCTGGAATGGTGGTTGAAGCATGAAGGGACATATAAATCTTTAGCACATCTGGCACGTAAATATCTTGCAATGCAGGCTACAACAGTGTCATGCAAAGGCCTGTTTTCACTTTCAGGTGACTTTGTAAACAAGGTGTGGGCAAAAGTGTCTCCTGCAAATTGTAACCAAACTTGTTTGTCTGAGCGATTGGCTGAAGTAGGACTGAGTGGACTTGAGGGTTCTAAAGTTTTACGTTTTTATTTTTGAATGGAGATATTTTTTGTACATAATTCTGCATTTGTAAGTTCAGGTTTCATTATAAAGAGATTGTACTACAGTATTTGTATGAGGTGAATTGACATACTATTTTTGTTTTTACAGTGCAAATATTTGTAAACAAAAATATAAAGTGAGCACTGCACATTTTGTATTCTGTTGTAATTGAAAATCAATATATTTGAAAATGTAGAAAACATCAAAAAATTTTAAATGGTATTCTGTTATTGTTTAACAGTGCGATTAATCAGGATACATTTTTAATTGCATGATTAATCACGATTAATTTTTTTAATCGCTTGACTGCCCTAATATACAATTTTTCCCAGTACAAGTAAGGTCTGAAAACATGGAGGTGTGACTTTTCCTATTTATTTTCTTTCCAGTTTTCATACTTTGTCCCTTTCTTAGGAGTAAATCTGCCGTCAGTGGGCAGTGGAGTTTGTTTCTTGGTACTGTAGTGTAAAAACAGGTGTATCCTCGGTAAGGACCAGAGACTCCATTGAGGTGCATTCTGCTCTGCTAGGCTCTGCTTCCTTATTAAAACGGTTTCTTAGATTATTAATCTACCTTTTGCTTCTAGTGATGATTGTATGTAAGAGAGATGTCATTTTTTTACTTCACTTGTGTGTGACTAGTATATACATGGGAGTAAATCAGTTTCTTACTAAGTTAAGAATTGATGAGAGAGACTTGGATGTTAAACTGTACAATTAAATGAAAGTTAATTGTGGTTCTATAATGTAACAGACATCAGTTCCATTAACTAATTTAGAAATATATATGTACTAATTTCCATTGTACCTTGAGTAAAATACAGTCAAATCCAAAAGGGAATCTTATTCCCTCCAACTGTCTTGCATAATCATCTCATTAAAATACTCAAACTCTATTATGATTTCTAGGGCTTGCAAAACTTCCCCAGTGCCTACTAACCTGAGTCAAAATATTTGCAAAGCCACATCCCCCAAATTATGCACATTTAATTTACATTGCAACATCTTTATATGGGAATGGAGCATAAATCAGTTCTGCTCCCCATAAATTAATTTTTGTCCCCTCTTTGTCTTTGCCAGCTCCTTTACTGCTCCTGCTACCACTGCCGCCTTGGGCATACAGGCAGTCTTCTGTGCACCAACTCCTCCTCCTAAAGGAAGTGTAGCTCCAGATACTCTGCTCCTCAAATCCTCCTTCTCCCTTTCAGTGAAAGAGCCCTCAGGTTTCAGGCCCTATTCAGCCCACTTTTTGCTCTGGATGAGTGTGTTTTTCAAGCTCTGCGTGTTTCTGTAGCACCATAGCTAAGCCTGCATATGAATTAATAAGAGCTTGTCTATATGAGAGCACACGTGAAAATGAATAAACTGAAGTTATTAATTTAAAGTGGATTAGTTTAATCACATTAAACCCGTGTATGGACACACTCATTCAGAACTGAAGTGGCCTTAATTCAATGTAGTTTATTCAGAAGGTTTAACTAATCAACTTTAAAAACTAATTTGGATTATCTTTCCTGAGTGTCTCCATGTAGATAAGCTGTAAGATAGGTCTCTTCCATGAGGAGTTTACAATCTAAACACCTCTGATGTTTGTAATGCCCATATAATAGGAAACATTTATTTTGAGGGGTTTTTGCAGGGGACAGGGATAATGTGTGAAAGATTAGGTATACAATATGAATTCTTATTTACTGCTGCAGTTTGTATCCCAGTAATTCCAGCACACCAAATATATGGTCATACTTCACAGACACACTAATGTTGAGTGACTTCTCATGGGAGCCTTATATGTATATCAGTATACTTAAACTAAGAAAGCCTCAATTGGATAATGATTTAAGGTGAGTTTGAACTGTACATCACTGTGCTCTGATGGGGTTAATGGCAAATGTTCTCCGGGAGCAAAGAAAGTTTCAACTCTGGTGGAATACCACTCCTTAAACTCATATTTGAACTGGATCCCTGCACAAGTAGAGATCTGAAATATAACCATGCATTACGAGAAAATGCTTAGCAGCCATATAGTTGGTCAGCTGTACATTATTTATAACCATGTTTCATCTTTTTAACAAATCATTTCAGTAGCTTAAAATCTGGTATCATCTATGCGTAGGTTAAACTGTTGCATAGTCCAACATTAAATAACATGCTATCACAGTAGAAGCATAATCCAGTTTATAAAAAAATCACTCTATCAGTACTTAAAGAAAAAAGCCAATGTCTATATCCAATACTCTTGTTGCTTGAAATTCTTCAGCTTCTATCCCTAATCACATTTGGATTGCAATGAAAGTTTCTTCCTCTTTTGATGACTTGCAGACAGAAATGTTACCAGCAAATTCCAGGGTACAAAGCTGTGAACATGACAGGCATTCAGGTTGCTCATATGTGGTGTCCTGTCTGGAGAGGTGAGAAGTAATTTGTAATCTCTCTACTCAGGATCTTTGAGGGTATGTTGCATTCTTTGGAGCCTAGCAAGTAGGGTTACTGCTCCCATCATACAGGAAATCATCTGGTGGATGCCTGATGTCCTTACCTTCCCCAAATTCAGAGAGAGTGGGGAAGAAGCTCCTGTTTTCTGTTGCTGGATTGAGCATTACAATTATCTGTAATCTCAGATGCCCCAGACTGCACATGCAATAACTGTAGGGAAAGGGATTTTTCATGTTTCAGGAAGAGACTAAAAAGAAATTTTTGTCCTGTCCCTGGTTGTGATAAATAGCTGTCTGAAATTGTTTTGAGACACTTATGGGGTAGACACACATCTGGTAGATTTAACACTGAAATCTGTTTTCTGATTTAATTCATTTCCCCCATTTAGGAAACTGATTTAAATTAATTTCTTATTTTTGCAAATGGTGTCAGTTGAGTGGGATCCTGGCTTACTATGTGTGTTCACTGCTTTAGAAGCCTATGTGCATTCTTTTCCATCCTCCTTAGACAGTCTATGGGATTTACCAACTTTTAAGGAAAGCATATTTGAGACCATTGTCTATTTTTTGGGGGGTAGGGAGTGAGTGATGAAAAACAACAATGGTTGCCCCTCGCCACTTAATGCTTTTGTGAAAATCTTTTCCTACTAGGTGTACTGCCATAGCTACATCATTCTTCCAGGTGTTCCTTCTTTGTCCTGTTATCTTAGTATTCATCTTCCATTCTTATGTCTGAAACAATTACTCTCTAGTTGCCCTTGTCTAGTGTTGGGCTTTTCTGCACACAAGTTGTACCATTCTACCTCTACTGGTGTAGTTAAAGTGGTACAATTCCCCCTAATTTGGATACAGTTATACTGGTATAAAGATGCTCATTTCCAAACAGTAAAGGGAATAAACTATACCACTATAAAGCAACTTCATAGCTGTGTAACTGCGTCCAAACTAGGGATTGTACTGGTATCTTTTTTTAAAAATCACATCCCTACCTGAAATAATTACGGTACAAAATCTATGCGTGGACTAGGGCTAGGATTTAAAGATGTAAAATTAGCGTGTGTTTATAACATTTTGGGGTGCAGTCCAGACCAGCGAAGGGTTGTCAACCTGGTGTGCCTCACAGCGCTTTGTTGCTGTGGGTCCCAACATGGGCTCCTCCCAAAGAGCATCCTGAGTGTCCATGTGTAGTCACAGCCCTGGTGTAGCAATTCTGACCACAGCAGCCACACTCTGGCTCCCAGCAATCTTGGTTAACGCTTCAGGGTGATCCCAATGCACTCCCAGGCTCAGATCTTTCTCCAAAAACCTGTGTAGCACTGTCTAGCCCTCTCCTGGACAGTCGAGGTATATTAGATCCGTTGCCCCTTTATGGGGATCAAGATACAACAGCTTTGACCCTAAAGTTACTCACACAGTTAACAACACTGGATTAGTTTAAAGAATAAAACAAGTTTATTTAACTACTAAGAGGTTTTAAGTGAGTATAAGTATTAAGGAATGAAAGTCAGAAAAGGCTACAAGACAGATTAAGATAAAACGCATCCTAGTACTAAATTTAACAAACTAGACTTGGTTCAAGGTGAAATTTTTACCATGGGTTTTCAGTAGCATTGCTGACCAAGTTTCAGGTTAGGATCTGCTCCCGAGGTCCAACGGCTGTTTCTTTTCTCGTCTTAGGTGAAAAGAGAGACACAAGGAGCGAGAACTTTGGGTGTTTTTGCCCCTCACTTTTATAGTTCAGTCACCCTTTGAAATGCATTTTCCTGAGAGCGACCCCTAAAATTCTTTCTAGCCGAGAGCAAGGAGACATGGAGTCTGGTGCGGGGAAAGGAGTTACCCTATTGTTTACTACCTGTGTATGTTGAAATGCAGACTTTTTCTTCCCTCTCTCACTGTCTAAGGACTGTGTTTACAGCTTATATGCAGATTTAGGTGTAAACAATTCTTTTGTTTAAGACAGTCCTGCTTGACCAGTTCTTCCTAATCAGGGCTACGTGAGTTGGAACATGGTCTTTTGATGTAATACAGGGGGAAATTTCATAACTTCACATACAGGCGAGTCACATCTTACACGGACGGGGGTTACGTTCCGCGGTCAGCGCGTAATGCGAAAACCCTGTATAGTCAAAACTCATTGAATTTAATGGTGGACGGAATCGCCAGCCCTACAGATGCAGTTTTTAAATAGTTATTTTTCTCTTTTTTTGCTGACTGCACAAAGCTGAAATCGCGCATGTTAAATGTGCGTAAGATGCGACTCGCCTGTACAGTGTTGCTACATTTGTTTCACCCTGGTATTATTGAACAGTGAGTTATTAGTTTTAAAATGATACCTCACAAGGCATTTCTATAGAAAGATGATTACTGTACTGTGAAGGGTGTGAATATAGGGGTGCATTCAGCTAGTGCATATAGGGCACACTGCCTCTACCTGATGCTAAAATGGTTTTGTTAATGCTCAGAGGCGAGCCTAGACTTTAATTCAACCACCTTCAATTCAAGACAGTATGCTTGATATACACTAGATCAGGGATGGGCAAACTTTTTGGCCTAAGGGCCACTCTGGGGTTCAAAATTGTGTGGAGAGCGGAGTAGGGAAGGCTGTGCCTCCCCAAACAGCCTGGCTCCACCCACTTCCTGCCCCCTGACTCTTCCCCTCAGAACCCCCGACCCATCCAACCCCCACCCACCCGTTCCTTGTCCCCTCTTCACCCCCTCCGGAGACCCCCCCAACTCTAACTGCCCCCCCCAGGACTCCACCCCATATCTAGACCCCCTGCTCTTTGTTCCCTGACTGCTCCCTCCCGAGACCTCCCCGCACCCTAACCACCACTCCCCGGGACCCCGCCATCTAAGCCTCCCCCACACTTGCTTACTGTGCTCAGCGAGGTGTGGGGCCCGTGGCTCGCCACACTCGGCCCGGCGCCCATACCTGGGACCGCGGGGGCCCTGTGGCTGGACACGCTGCCGGGCCAGGAGCACGGGGCTACTGGCACCGCTCCCCCGGCCCAAGCTCCTGGGCCGGATACAAACGGCCAGCAGGCCACATGTGGCCCGCGGGCTGTAGTTTGCCCACCCCTGCACTAGACATTTAGGTAATGCATGCTAACTGCACACTGTGGTAGTTGAGACCACAGTGTGCTGAACTGCCACTCTCATTCAAACCCCTTCTTAAAACACACTTCCATTATGCCTTTTGGTGGTAGTCCAGCATAATTGCTAATCTTCTCCATATAAAAGAGGATTAAAAACAAGAGCATTTGCACCTTAATTCAACCGGCTATGGCTGCACTCTGTCTTTTAGGCTAATCCTGTTGGGGAAAGGACTGTGCCTTTGTATTGTACCAAAAGTTAAATAACAGATCTCTGAGCAGTGGTATTCATTGGGGTTAGGAGTTCTTTAAAGACCACTTTGTGTTTTAATTAAAACTATATAAACTAGAATGACTCTTAACTTGATTCAGATTGTTAGAATGACTGAAGAATACATAGTTCAGAGCAAAATTGGAATATATGCATGATTCTTTTTCAAAAATGTAAAAAGTAAAGAATTTGTGTATTCTCATAGAAAAAGCATAATCTCTGAGTAAAATGCTTGTTTTACCTTAATGCCTCAGACCGTGTGTTATAATAGTTTTTAAAGCTAACGTGTGTCCTCTCATCTCTGGTGTGTAATAGTGTAGACGTATTGATGGCAGATTGGCCAATAAATGTATAACATGAAACTTGCAAGTTTGTAAAAGAAATACATGAATATTGAATGGGAACTCCATCCTGTGGTTGAGGATTTTACCATCTAGTTTAATATCAAGTTTTGGATTACACCTCTATAGACTGAAGTTTGGAAAAAGGAGGTTCTTCACATCTGCAAACTTCTTCCCTCAATTTTTCTTTCTTGTACATCATTATCCTTCTAGTCAAGGCTGACAGCTGGATGGGATTTCCTTTGGAGCCAGTCAAAACCATTTATTCTGTTACAACAAGGAACCATGAATGTGGATATTTTCGAAAGGGCTCAGCAACTTCCTGTTGCACCACTCTTAGTTGCTGCTGACCCACGGAGGAGGGAGACCAAAATTCTGTGAGGAGGAGTCTAGCATGTGGCGTACTACAATGAGATCATCTCCATGCCTACTGACATGTGAGGAGATTCAGTTAGAGTAGAAGTTGTCATATATTCATGTTTTGCATGTGAGCTTTCTGCCAAGACTTTTTTTTTCTTAAAACTGAAAGGCTAAACTACAAAATAATTGGTCACAGACTGCATATGTATTATGAAATAAAAGTAAGACCAAGTTTTCTATTGCTGGCTTTTAAAAATTCAGTTGAAGTTCCAGCAACAGATAGCCATAATCTACAGCTGACTTTATCTAATGATTTTGTGTAGAATCATATTGGTTTCCTCTAAAGATTGTGATCCTGTTGTTTAGTATAAAATGTATATGATCCCTGCACTTGTGCTACTTCACAGAACTTTGATGGAAAATTTTAAGGAGAAAGATTGCTTTCTTTGGAATTTTGTCCCTTCTTGGACCTATTTGCTTAGGGTTTGGATACATGGGGAAATTTACAGGCATAATTATACTGCTGTAGTTTTACTGGATAAATTCTGGAACAAGAGTATCCATATGAGAAGTTTATATTGATATAATTATGCTGGTAAATTTCTCCATGTAGACAAACCCTTGTGGAAAAGTCAAGTTGTACGCTAGGTTTTAGATTTGTCTTTAATTAACTTTCAGCAATACTGAAGATTTAAAAAGAACTCCAGCTTGGCTAATTGCACTATTTCCTTATTAAGAGAATCATCACCCTGGATTCTGGGTACACTTTGCAAAGGTTAGAATGATGCCAAATACGTCTTCCCCAGAATATGAAAATATATATACACACACACACCTTTTGTTCCTCCGTAACAGCCAACCCATCATGATTGGCAGACTCCATAAAGGCATCAAGAAGCCGGACTCTTAGAAGATTCCAAAACTTGTACTTGATGGGAAGCATGAACAATATTTGTCTTCCATTCTTCCTCTAAACATGGCCAAATTTGGACTCAGGTGTGTCTGATGGAATTGTATTACTGAGGTGAGTGCTCTCCAATGAAACCTCCCTTTTCTCTGCTCTCACCAATGTCACTCTTCAAACACATAACAAGACCATGTGTAAAGTACACTTGTTACAGTGAAGCATAGGGAGGGGAAGCCTTCTCTGAGATAAGAGATCTAGACCAGTGGCTCTCAGCCTTTTTGGACTACTGTACCCTTTCAGGAGTCTGATTTGTCTTGCATACCCCAAATTTCACTACTTACAAAATCAGATATAAAGATACAAAAGTGTCACAACATACTACTGCTGAAAAATTGCTGATTTTCTCATTTTTACCATTCAAATATAACTATCATGCTTATATTTCAGCGTATAGTGTACAGAGTAGTTTAAACAAGTCATTGTATGAAATTTTAGTTTGTACAGAATTTGCTAGTGCTTTGTATGTATCCTGTGGCAAAACTAGGAAAATATCTAGATGAGTTCATGTACCCCCTGTAATTCCTCTGTGTACCCCCGGGCTACACCTACCCCTCACTGAGAACCACTGGTCTAGGCCATGTACAGCTTCATAGATACCAACCCAGCCCATCAGATTTCCCCTGGAAGTGAATTGACAGCCAATGTGGAATATAGAGTTCAGTTGTAATATACTTCTATCAGGATAATGTATTTAAAAGGTGGGCAGCTGCCTTTTGTGCCACCTGAAACTTCCAAGTGACCTTCAAGCCTAGCTGCAGGTATAGCATGGTGTAGTAGTGTAGCTTTCATGTAACAAAGATAACTGACATTCCGCTGATTCAGACCAGCACTGTCTCCTGGCCTGTCCAAACTGAAAGGTCTTTCTCGCTACTTTTGCTATTCGAGAGTAGAGGAGGGTATAACTAGAATGCTGATACTGAGAGCTGCTCTGAAAGGCAGGCAAGTACCCTCCAGTGAGGGCAGCTGCAATCTTTTTGTGAGTTCTTCAAAAAATGCAGAAGCACCGTATCAGTCCGATCTGCTAAATCCTAAGCTACATGGCTTTCATTCATGAGATGTTAGAAAGCTCATTCATGGTTCTGCCAGGGCCTTATGAGAGGCTGATGTAGAGTGGAGCATCTTTGGCATATTGATGGCATACTTCACGTTTTCTCGCAGTTTTCTTCAGTAGCTTCACAAAGATATTGAAGAAGGAGCAGCTGGTAGTGACCAAGCTCTGTGGCAGTCACTAAAGAAGGAATAAAGCCTTTACATTACATTGCAAGTACACTGAAATCTATTTCAGAAACCAGTTTTGTCTTAAGAAGCTGATCTGTAATTATAGCCATTGGAAAGCCACAAAAAATAAATTTAGCAGTCAGTTGTTGATGGGTACAGCTGAAACACTGCAGCTTTTCCAACAGCCAAGTCGGATGCCTGCTGCCCACAAGCCTGTTCTACAAAAATCCCCTTGGTTAGCTCACCACAGCAGCATGTGTGAACAAAATGCCAGTGTGACATTCAGTGCCTAATGCAAAGGAAACATGACTGTGTACTGTGCAGGGTTGAACGTGTGGAAGAGATATTAAACTCCAGATGTTGTTGACATTACAAACAGGATAAGAAATGGAGCAGATATTCCCGTTTTGGAAGAGAAGCTTAATGAAAACGTGTTCCATATTTAGGTAGCTGAAATCAAAACTGCAAGAAGCGTAAAAAAGCTGCATAAAAAAATGGAATCTGTTGCTTAGTGCCAGAAGATTCCACCAGTTAACTCTAGACTGAACTTCTGTGTGAAGTCAGAATTGTCATTGCCAATTACCTGCTCACTAATAACATAGGGAACAAATAAATAGATAAGGGATTTGGGAGGGAACAGCAATGTGACTATTCTCTTTAAGCAAATTAAGAATTCTACCAACAAGGTATGAGAGGAAATGTATAAAAGTGGCCCACTCTCCTGTGCTACCACTACATTAACTTAGTTTTTAAAGGGGAACATGATGCACGTACTGTGTCAGTCAAACAACCACAATGTTGGTTTGTCTGTTCCTTCCTCCCCCGCCCCGTTTGCCTCATGTTACCATCCTTGGAGTCCTGTCTTGTTTCATGTGAATAGATTATGTATTATAGGCTCTGTACTGAAGGGGTCTTTACAAAGAGGGTCAAATTGGTTGGTAGCCCGCATGACTCTTAGTGACAGCCACAAAATGTCACAGTCAACTAGAAGATTGTGCCACATCTTATTAAACAGGCATGGGCTGTGTCACAGAGTGAGTTGCCTTTGGTGAACTCCAGGCTAGACTATTGCAATGTACTGGCTATGGCACCCCCAACACTGACTTTTTAAAGCTTCAGTTAGTGCAGAATGCAGCATCGTTCCTCTTTAGTAGCATTAGTGCTGAGAGCAAGTGGCTTCCCATGGAATGTTATAGGGCCAAATTTTAGGCCTCTTAGTTTTCAGGGCTCTGAATGGACTTGGTCCTGCAATTCATAGATCCCAAGGTCGGAAGGGACCACTGTAATCATGTAGTCTGATCTTCTGGATAACACAAGCCAGAGAACTTTCCCAAAATAATTCCTAGAACAGAGCTTTTTAGAAAAACATCTTGTCTTGATTTAAAAATTGTAGTGACGGAGAATCCACCATGACCCGGTAAATTATTCCAGTGGTTAATTACTCTCACCATTAAGAATTTACACCTTATTTCCAATCTGTGTTTGTCTAGCTTCAGTATCTAGCCATTAAATTGTCTGGTATCTAAGTAAAAGGTAGGGTAGTGAGTTGGGTACTAAGTTTCCTCGCCCTCTGTTCTCATTGCTGGGAGGGCGAGGAAACTTTTTAAAAGGCATTTTTTAAAAAGTGGAAGTCACATCCTACTGAGGTAACTAGAGAGGAGCATAAACACTGCCAAATTAAGTGTAAAAATGTAATAAGAAAAGCCAAAATGGAATTTGAAGAACAGCTAGCCAGAAACTCAAAAGATAATAAAATGTTTTTTTAAATATGTCAGAAGCAGGAAGCCTGCTAAACAACCAGGGGGGCCCCTGGATGATAGAGATACAAAAGGAGCACTTAAAGATGATAAAGTCATTGCGGAGAAACTAAATGAATTCTTTGCTTCGGTCTTCACGGCTGAGGACGTTAGGGAGATTCCCAAACCTGAGCCATCTTTTGTAGGTGACAAATCTGAGGAATTGTCACAGATTGAAGTGTCACTAGAGGAGGTTTTGGAACTAATCGATAAACTTAACTGTAACAAGTCACCGGGACCAGATGGCATTCACCCAAGAGTTCTGAAAGAACTCAAATGTGAAACTGCAGAACTATTAACTAGTGTTTGTAACCTGTCCTTTAAATCGGCTTCTGTACCCAATGACTGGAAGATAGCTAATGTAACGCCAATATTTAAAAAGGGCTCTAGAGATGATCCTGGCAACTACAGACGGGTAAGTCTAACGTCGGTACTGGGCAAATTAGTTGAAACAATAGTAAAGAATAAAATTGTCAGGCACATAGAAGAACATAAATTGTTGGGCAAAAGTCAGCATGGTTTCTGTAAAGGGAAATCATGTCTTACTAATCTATTAGAGTTCTTTGAAGGGGTCAACAAACATGTGGACAAGGGGGATCCAGTGGACATAGTGTACTTAGATTTCCAGAAAGCCTTTGACAAGGTCCCTCACCAAAGGCTCTTATGTAAATTAAGTTGCCATGGGGTAAGAGGGAAGATCCTTTCATGGATTGAGAACTGGTTAAAAGACAGAGAACAAAGGGTAGGAATAAATGGTAAATTTTCAGAGTGGAGAGGGGTAACTGGTGGTATTCCCCAAGGGTCAGTTCTAGGACGAATCCTATTCAACTTATTCATCAATGATTTGGAGGAAGGGGTAAACAGTGAGGTGGCAAGTTTGCAGATGATACTAAACTGCTCAAAATAGTTAAGACCCAAGCACACTGTGAAGAACTTCAAAAAGATCTCACGAAACTAAATGATTGGGCAACAAAATGGCAAATGAAATTTAATGTGGATAAATGTAAAGTGATGCACTTTGGAAAAAATAACCCCAACTATACGTACAATATGATGGGGGCTAATTTAGCTACAGTTAATCAGGAAAAAGATCTTGGAGTCATCGTGGATAGTTCTCTGAAGATGTCCATGCAGTGTGCAGCGGCAGTCAAAAAAGCAAACAAGATGTTAGGAATCATTAAAAAAGGGATAGAGAATAAGACCGAGAGTATCTTATTGCCCTTACACAAATCCATGGTGCGCCCACATCTCGAATACTGTGTACAAATGTGGTCTCCTCATCTCAAAAAGGATATACTGGCATTAGAAAAGGTTCAGAGAAGGGCAACTAAAATGATTAGGGGATTGGAACGGGTCCCATATGAGGAGAGATTAAAGAGGCTAGGACTTTTTAGCTTGGAAAAGAGGAGACTAAGGAGGGAATATGATAGAGGTATATAAAATTATGAGTGGCGTGGAGAAAGTGAATAAGGAAAGGTTATTTACTTGCTCCCATAATAGAAGAACTAGGGGCCACCCATTGAAATTAGGGGGCAGCAGGTTTAAAACAAATAAAAGAAAGTTCTTCTTCACACTTCCACAGATTGACTGTGCGCTCTCCTTGCCTGAGGAGGCTGTGAAGGCTAGGACTATAACAGGGTTTAAAAGAGAACTGGATAAATTCATGTAGGTTAAGTCCATTAATGGCTCTTAGCCAGGCTGGGTAAGGAATGGTGTCCCTAGCCTCTGTTTGTCAGAGGTGGGTGATGGATGGCAGGAGAGAGATCACTTGATCTTTACCTGTTAGGTTCACTCACTCCGGGGCACCTGGCATTGGCCACTGTCGGTAGACAGGATACTGGGCTAGATGGACCTTTGGTCTGACCCAGTACAGCCTTTCTTATGGTTTTATGGGATGATGTCTACCTAGTAGCTGACTCTGTCTTAAGTGGGTTCAGAGGACGAAGAAGGAGGTCCAGGATGGCTTGTGAATTGCCAACAAATCATTGGTATTGCACGTGCTTAAGGCAGATCTTGATAGGGTGCTGACAATTGTTAGCCCTCTTTCTCTCCACTCAGTATAATTTGTAAAGCCTGGCATTCAGTTTTAAAGTGTGGTAGAAATGAACGTGTTTTTCACGGAATGTTGCATTTTGGCCACCAAACGCTGCCACTCATTTTGATGGAGTCTCTGCCTATCTCTCGTACATACTATGTGAGTCCTGTTAATCATCATTCCCTTGTCTGATGATTCTTTCACTCCACCCAATAATTTTGTTTGAGAAAGGGCTGGGCTGTAGCTGATTGAACAATCTGAATTATAAGCGGCCTCCTGCCTCAATAGTGGCTACCAATGACTTGCTGGGTTGATCTATCTTTAGGATTATTAAATGCCTCACAAAAAAATATTAAATAACTTTTGGAAAACACTGGAGACCGCCACAAGATAGTAGGTGAACTCTTCCCTTAACTGTTGTGTTTTTGCCATATTTGTGACTCAGCCTTGATTCTGAATGCAAAAGCTTCCTTCTGTCTCATTTTTGTAAAATATAAATATCCAACCTCTGCTCATGTGGGAAAAAAATAGTGTACACTGGTCTGATTGTGAAGCAGTGCTAGTTTCTCGAAAACAAGATTTTTTAAAAAAGATTATATCATGATAGCTTCTTGGCATACATATTACTACAGATCTATAACTAACCATTAAGAGGTGTATTTCATCCCTCTGAATGTGTGTCTGAAATGTCCAGCTCTGTTATAATTAAAAATGAGGGTCTGGTTATGTAACTCGATGGCAAAAGAGGAGGATTTTTAGTTAGTATTTTGGCAGGGAAAAAGAGCAAAGCCTGCTCTGTCATATTTCATCATTCCTCATTGCTCATTTCTGCCTACCACCTCAAAATCAGAGTGCAAACCTGCGTTCCCCAGACTTCTGTCTCTATCCAGTGTCTGTTTTCTTTAGAGGGATATGGAGCAGATGTCAGGAGTGTGCTCTGAGGGTGTGCGGACGCAGTCATAGTGGGTTTCAGCATGAATTGTATAGATTCTCATCTTTCAGATCTTTTTCTATGTTAAAATTCAGTTTTCATTCATAAAATGATAATTAATTAAAGAAATCTTCCATAGGGATAGACCAAAAAGTTAGAATTTATTTTAAAAAAATGGTTTTTTGAACCAGGCTGACTGAAATTCCTCAAATAAATTTAAATGATGGAAAGTACATTGATTTAAAGTGCTCATGGGCAAGAAAGTATGTGGTGGTAAAGTCAATTGCAGCAGGCCAGAACGCATTTTTGTAACACTGGGCAAGCCGAGGCTCCTTTGATATATTTTGATGAACAGTGAAATAGTTAACAATGTGAACATTAAAATGTCACTGTTGGCATTTGAGTTAGCACCCACTGAAGTGACAGGGGCAGTTCACATCTGAGAACTATTGCTTCAAGCTCTCTGCAAATTCAGACAGACATTACTCCATTACATTCCCCTTTTTGGATGTTTTCTTAGGCCGCATAATACAGACCGTTTTTGTAATGAAAGCTGATGCTGTAAAGAACAGTTCTCATGCACCCCTTGCTGCTGGCTAGTTTTTTCATATGATCAAATCCTGGATCAAGTGCCACATTTTGGTTCAATTAGAGAAGGGTTTCTAATCAATTTTCAGGTTAATAACCGATATGGATAGAAATCTTTTACCCATTAGATGTAAGACACTCCACCTGTACATGGGAATAGCCTCACTACTCATGCTCTCGGGGAAGATTTACTATGTGAGCAGCATTTTGAGGTCCTTGGCTAAAAGCTGCCAAATAGTATAGGAAGTGAGACCACAAGTATATGTTTTAAAGTTCCGTCTATATTATAGGAACTATAGCATCTTTGCATGTTATAACAATGGCTCTCATGTGATTTAAAAAAAAATCACAATCACACTGTTAATAATAGAATACCATTTATTTAAATATTTTAGATGTTTTCCACATTTCAAATATATTGATTTTAATTATAACACAGAATACAAAGTGTACAGAGTTCACTTCGTATTTATATGTTGTTACAAATATTTGCACTGGAAAAAACAAAAGAAATAGTATTTTTCAATTCACCTCAAACAAGTACTGTAGTGCAATCTATCATGAAAGTTGAACTTACAAATGTAGAATTATGTACAAAAAACCCTTGCATTCAAAAATAAACCAGTGTAAAATTTTAGAGCTTACAAATCCACTTAGTCCTATTTTTTGTTCAGCTAATCGCTCAGAGACACATGTTTGTTTACATTTGCAGGAGATAATACTGCCTGCTTTTTGTTCACAATGTCCCCTGAAAGTGAGAACAGGCGTTCTCATGGCACTGTTGTAGCTGGTGTTGCAAGATATTTACTTGCCAGATGCGCTAAAGATTCATATGTCCCTTTATGCTTCAACCACCATTCCAGAGGACAGGCATCCATGCTGATGATGGCTTTTGCTCAATAACCGTCCAAAGCAGTGTAGACAGACGTATGTTCTTTTTCATCATCTGAGTCACATGCCACCATCAGAAGGTGGATTTTCTTTTTTGGTTGTTTGGGTTCTGTTGTTTCCACATCGAAGTGTTGCTCTTTTAAGACTGCTGAAAGCATGTTCCACTAATCATAGAATCTCAGGGTTGGCAGGGACCTCAGGAGGTCATCTAGTCCAACTCCCTGCTCAAAGCCGGACCAATCCCCAACTAAATCATCCCAGCCAGGGCTTTGTCAAGCCTGACCGTAAAAACCTCTAAGGCAGGGGTCCCCAAACTTTTTGGGCTGTGGCCTGGCGGCCACTCGCAGCCCCCTGGGGTATGTCCGCAGCGGCATTTCAGCAGGACCAAAATATCCCACCCGGGAGTTCGGCAGTCTCCCGGGCGGGCTCGGTGGCGGAACCAGGGTCTCGCGCACCCCCTGGGGTGGGCTTGCGCACCCCTGGGGGTGTGCGCACCCCAGTTTGAAGACCACTGCTCTAAGGAAGGAGATTCTACCACCTCCCTAGGTTACCCGTTCCAGTGCTTCACCACCGTCCTAGTGAAAAAGTTTTTCCTAATATCCAACCTAAACCTTTCCCACTGAAACTTGAGACCATTACTCCTTGTTCTGTCATCTAGTACTACTGAGAACAGTCTAGATCCATCCTCTTTGGACCCTCCTTTCAGGTAACTGAAAGCAGCTATCAAATCTCCCCTCAGTCTTCTCTTCTGTAGACTAAACAATCCCAGTTCCCTCAGCCTCTCCTCTTAAGTCATGTGCTCAAGGCCCCTAATCATTTTTGCTGCCCTCCTCTGGACTCTTTCCAATTTTTCCACATCCTTCTTTTAGTGTGGACCTCAAAACTGAACACAGTACTCCAGATGAGGCCTCACCAATGTTGAATAGAGGGGAACAATCACCTCCCTTGATCTGCTGGCAATGCCCCTACTTATACAGCCCCAAATGCCTTTAGCCTTCTTGGCAACAAGAGCACACTGCTGACTCATATCCAGCTTCTCATCCACTGTGATCATCCCTCTCAGATTTGTGGAAGGCACGTCCAATTCTTAAATCTTGGGTGGAGTGCTGAAGCTATCTTTAAAATCTCACATTGGTACCTTCTTTGTGTTTTGTCAGATCTGAAGTGGAAGTGTTCTTAAAATGAACAACATGTGCTGAGTCATCATCTGAGACTGCTACAATGTGAAATGTATGGCAGAATGCTGGTAAAACGGGACAGGAGACATACGATTCTCCCCTAAGGAGTTCAGTGATAAATTGAATCAATGCCTTTTTTTTAAAAAGAGTGTCGTCAGCATGGAAACATGTCCTCGTAATAGTGGTTTAAGCATGAAGAGGCATGCTAATGTTTAACATATCTGGCATGTAGATACCTTGCAATGCCAGTTACCAAAGTCCCATGCTAATGTCTGTTCTCACTTTCTGGTGACATTGTAAATAAGAAGTGGGCAGCATTGTTTCCTGTAAATGTAAACAAACTTTTTGTCTTGATGATTGGCTGAACAAGAAGTAGGACTGAGTGGACTTGTGGGCTCAAAAGTTTTGCATTGTTTTGTTTTTGAGTGCAGTTATGTATCTTCCCCTCCCATCTACATTTGTAAGTTGTACTTTCATGATAGAGGTTACATTACAGTATTGTATGAGGTGAACTGAAAAATACTGTTTTTTTTGTTTACAATTTTTACGGTGCAAATATTTGTAATAAATAATATAAAGTGAGCAGTGCACACTTTGTAATCTGTGTCATAATTGAAATCAATATATTTGAAAATGTAGAAAAACATCCAAAAATATTTAATAAATTTCAATTGGCATTCTATTGTTTAACAGTGCAATTAATCACAATTAATTTTTTTAATCACAGTTAATTTTTTTAAGTTAATTGCGTCAGTTAACTGCGATTAATCAACAGCCTTAGGTATAATATGTTTCAATCTTTTGGGCCTTTCTGCTTTTAGCTACTGCTGGGGTTTTGGAAATCTATTTGAGATTTCTAGGAAAATTGGGTCTTCCTATGGATTTTTCTGTATTTCCAGAGTTTTTTAAAATGTAAGCATTTTAATACTTACAGAGTAGTTTCTAGCCTCTGTAATTGTAAAACTGAAGAAAACTTTCAGAATTTGGCCTGACGCCGTGCTGCATCCAGAGACTAGAACAATAATTTTGAGAGGCATAACCTACCCAGTTCCCTTTCATGGAGTGTTTAACTCTGAAACGTAATGGCAATTTAAATGTCAACCATAACTATCTTGCTTAGCGTAGTGCTTCTCAAAATTTATATTGTGGTCCATGTCTTAAGGCTGAAATGCTTTCTTGCATACCTTCCTTTTCAGCATCCTGATCTCACACACTTGCTACAGCTGCTGAAGTAGTAATAGTTCAGTTATAAGAGGTGAGGCTGAAATATATTCAGGGCTTGTCTATCTGGGAAAGCCAGTTATATGAATGTCGTTATCAGGGCTATGCCCCACTCCCTCCACCAGTTTTGACGCTTGTTGCAGTACGGGAATGTTTATCATAAACCCCTTCCCAAGTGACATAAGCTCAGCTGAAAGAAGTCTCTCTTTTATATAGGCTGACCAGACAGCAAGTATGAAAAATCGGGACAGAAGGTGGGGGGTAACAGGCGACTATATAAGACAAAACTCCAAAAATCGGGACTGTCCCTATAAAATTGGGACATCTGGTCACCCTACTCTTATATGAATAAGAGCATCCACATGGGGGTTTATGCCAATTATTTCCGTTCACATTCACTCCTTCAATTATACCAAAAACTCTTGTGTGGTAGGCAAGGCCTCAGTTAAATCCATGTGGTGGTTTGCTCGACTTCCTGTAGACTTCATGCTTAAGAAGATCAGTTTCCTCTTTGCCTGCAGCCTCAACTCTTATGATCTTTTCAGATTAGCTAGTAGTTTGGTTTTGTCCTCCTGTAGGCTTGTTATTCTTCTAGTTTTGGTGTCAATAGCAAATTTGATTGCAGTTGAATTTACGTCAAAGAAAACTCTGATTTAGAAAGATATGAAGCAGCTGCACAGAGTGTAGAGAGGGGCTCTATTTTTTTTGTTGGTAAAAAATTGCCTTTGGATATCAAAATACTTTGTCAAAGACTTTTGGAGTGAGCTACAACAATCAGGAAATGTCTTCATAGGCATTGTAGTGTTAGGTCATGTCTACACGAGCGATCTTACAGGGCCACAGCTGTACCAATACGGCTGTGCCGCTGTAAGATCACTTGTGTAGTCGCTCTATGCCAATGCGGGAGAGCTCTCCCGTCAACATAAAATCACCTAAATGAGCGGTGATAGCTATGTCATGCTATGTTGACACGTTTCCTGCCAACATAGCACTGTGCACGTGAGCGCTTATGCCTGCAAAGCTTTATGTTGCTCAGGGGTGTGTTTTTTCATGTCCCTGAGCGACATAAGTTTTGCTGACATGGCCTTAGTCTTCCTGGATGTAAAATAGCTGCTTAACTGCAGCGACAGAAACAAATTTACTGACTGCTGTTTGAGGGTTGTCAGCAGACACTTCTGTCTAATATGCATGTTCACTAGGACTGATTTCATCTTAAAGGACCCTCCACAAGAATAACCCAGTAGGTTTGAAAGATACAAATACAGTGTTCATGATCCTCATGATTGCTGGGTTGTGAGTGGAAGATTTCCAAGAGCTGGGAAATGGGGAAAATCTGGGGGATTAGAAGTTGCTGCAGATGTTGGGGGAAGAAATTCAATAACAAAATCTAACACAAACACATCCTCCCTCCCTGGAGGAGGTGGGGCGGGAAAAGCAGCAACTGTGTGAAATAAAGTTAATTTTCTTTTAAACTGATCACTTAGACTACAAATGACCTTAATAGTCAATTTATTAGAACTTGTCTGTCTGGCTTGAATGAATTTTCCTAAAAAAAAATAAAATGAAAAGCACATTGTTCTGGAACCTAGTGTTATAAGCTTTAAAGAGCTTTGTACCTAAATATAATAACAATAGTGTCCAAGTCTGATACCGCTAGGGTGACTAGACAGCAAATGTGCAAAATTGGGACAAGAGGTGAGGGGTAATAGGAGCCTATATAAGAAAAAGACCCAAAAATCAGGACTGTCCCTATAAAATCGGAACATCTGGTCACCTTAGATACAGCACTTTTCCTCAGTCGATTTCAGAGTGCTTTGCAAAGGCAATCAGTGTCCTTCATATGCAAGTTGTGAACTCTTCTTATTAGCTGGAGAGAATAGTAGTTTCTCATATGAAATATATATGTGCACACATGCACACTTACTAAAAGGCAAGAAAAATCAAGCACCACAAAATCGAATAGACTGTCAGTGAGAGCAAGAAACCATAAACTGCTACAAAATGAAGGTGGGGCTCATTGGAAGGAATTGGGAGGAGGTGAAAGAGTTCTCTTAATGAATAATTCCACTGCTAACATGACCAGTCTTCTGGTGTTTCTGAGACAGCCCCAAATTAAGACCAGGTTTACACTATGTGTTTTGTTGGTCAGATGTGCAGGGGAAAAATACCACACTGCCTCACTGACATAGCTATGCCTGCAAAACCCCCGCAATAAACACAACTGTGCCAATTGAAGAGTGCTGCTAACAGCATAGCTAACATCATTTGTGGAGGTGATGTTACTATCCCACCAGAAAAACTTTCTTGTCAGCATAAGAAAGGTCTGCCTGAGGGGGCTTACCTGGTATAGCTATCCTGGCAAAGTGTTTGTTGTGTAGAAAAGGCCCTATGAGTGTTGTGGCAAATTGCTGGCACTATTATGGTGGGTCCCACGCTTTCTCTTCTTGTGAGGGGCTCAGGGCACCATTTCTTGCCCCTGAACAGGGATTGACTGTCCCATTAGTATTCTAGAGGAGCGGGAGTGGAGAGGGAGGGACCCGGGCCCACCCTCTACTCTGGGTCCTGGCCCAGGGGCCCTGAGGTTAGCGGTAAACCACCTGAATTAGCTATTCCTTCCCCTGGGCTACTTCTCTCTCCTACCCTTCAGCTTGTGGGGCTTCCTGCCCTCTCTCTACACAAGCCAGGTGTCTCTTTACCTAAGGTCTGGGTGGTCTTGGTTCCAAACTCTCCTCCAAACTGCTCTCTGCTCCAACTCCTTTCCTCTTCCCTTGTCTGCCTGAAGCAGGGGGGTTTATTAGGTTCCTAACTGGACCTTAATTGACTGCAGGTGTTCCAATCAACCTGCTGCCAGCTTCCCTAGTCCACAGGGAGCCACGCCTCAATTAGCTCTGAGCTTACATATCTCCCCTCAAGCACTCTACCGCAGGTCCCTGACCCTCCTCTATCACAGTGTGTACTCTAAACTGAACTGGAATGAATGTTACCATTTACTAGATCAAATATGTATGTGAAACTTTGCATAGTTATCTAGGGGATACTAATGTTAATTATACAGTTGTTCATTTACAGTCTCAAAAATACACTGATTATAATTTCATAGTCAAATAAAGTGTCCAAACATTACCCCAAAAGAGCCAGAGTATTATATCTAATTGTATCAAGTGGAGCTGAGTACAGCCACCCACCCCTTTTAATATTAAACACGCAATCTCTGAAGACTACATTTCCCAGTGTGCAGTATTGCTTCGTGATTCATACAGCCTTCATTCTGCATTGTAGAGCAGGGATCGGCAAACTTTCAGAAGTGGTGTGCCGAGTCTTCATTTATTCACTCTAATTTAAGGTTTCACGTGCCAGTAATACATTTTAACATTTTTAGAAAGGCTCTTTCTATAAGCCTATAATATAGAACTAAATTATTGTTGTATGTAAAGTAAATAAGGTTTTTACATGTTTAAGAAGCATCATTTAAAATTAAATTAAAATGCAGAGTCCCCTGGACCGGTGGCCAGGACCCGGGCAATGTGAGTGCCACTGAAAATTGGCTCACATGCTGTCTTTGGCACTAGTGCCATAGGTTGCCTACCCCTGCTCTAGAGTATCTTTTGTTAGAAACTGCAGCTTTGGCCTGATCTACACTTACAAGTTAGGTCAACTTAGTTAAGTTGCTCAAGGCTGTGAAAAATCCCTGGTATAGATGCAAATGTAGCTACTGTCGTTCAGGAATTGGCGCTCCTACAGCAATGGAAGAGCCCTTCCTGTTGCTGTAAGCTCCAGCTGTGCTACATAGTGGGTTATGCCACATAGCTATGGTGCTATAGTTCCCGTAGTGTAGACATCACCTTAGATATGTATATTTGTGGTCAACTGGATCTTCTCATTTCCCATGGTATTTGGCAGGTTTCAGACAAAGATCTCAAAATGCTTCTCACACAGTAAACCTTTCCTGAGCGCACGAGTGGTGGAGGTTTTCCCCATGTACAGACGGAGTGTCTGATTTCAGATGGTTAAAGGATTTCTATTCCATATAGGGTGTTATACTGCTGTCATCACCCAACTGTTTGAGCTTCCTCCAGTTACACATTCAGTAATGTAACTAATTTCTGTTGCGGTGTGGTTTGTTCTATTCTGGTGGAGGTTAAGCAGAGGCAAAGTCAGACATGAAACTCAAAAGTCCTGGTTGCCATTTCTTTGTTCTAACCACTAGACTATGCTCCTTGTCTCTTGCACGCTCTGCAACTGGCACAAACGTGCATGTGAGCCAAATGATCAGCTCGAGCACTTGGATACCACAGTGACCAAACCCTTCTTCCCACCCCACTGCAGAAATAGGGTCTCTGGTTTTAGACTGACTCGCTGACCAGCTGTGATATAAATCAGTCTCACTCTAACCTTTAGAAACGTCCCTGTGTATTACTGCACTGTCACCATCTGATTAATTATAATCCACCACATAATAATATTTGGTACTTTCCTGCTGCTTCTCCACCATGAGCTCAAAGCACATCACGAATAGCTGATTGAGCTTTCCCTCCTTTTTATAAAGTTGGTGGTACAGGTGGAGCCTGTAGTGTAGTAGACTGGTTCCTAGCAAGGGTAGTGTAATCACATCAGAAAAGTACATAATAAAAAGTGATGGAGGAGAAAACTGCCATGAACATGCCTGGAAAGAAAAGTGGCCCTAAATAGCTTGTGGAGTTTAGGTCCTTCTGGCAGTATTTGGAGACCTCATCCTTTCTTTTGAACTAGTAAATAAGTATGGATAAGATTATATCACTGAGGTCCATGATTCCATGGCTTTCAGAGACTGCCATGACATTTTCCACTTCAGCCCCGGGTGGCGGGGCTGGAGCTGTCAAACGGCACGGGCCCTATAGCCTGAGGTGCCAGAGTTGTCAGCCGCCTCAGGTGGCAGATGCAGGACCCCTCCCGTCCCCACTGGGGTTTGGGGTCTCATTCCACCCCGCTTAGGCTCGTCATTTCTCCTCCCCACATCCCCATCTCCTATTTTTTGTTTGTTTATTGATCGTGACTCATCTGTCACTTTTACTAAAAATAACCGTGTCAAAATCTGAACCTCCATAAGTAAGGTATCACTCCCTCACCTAAAACAGTGCCCTGGAGTTTTGCCTTAATGACTTCTGACTAGGTCCAAGGCTCTCCTATCAAGATCATAGAAATAGTGACTCTCTTTTTAAGAGCATGCGAGGCTGCCCAAAGGTCAGGAAATCGCTGATTAGATTTGCCAATTTACTGGGCAGCGGAGGTTGGCCTGTCTGATATCCTTGCGACCCCTGTGGGCAACACTGCATTCATGGTTACCTCAACTGGGCCTAACACCAGGATACGTACGTGTGATCTAACCCCCAGATCTCTCCTGAAATTCCAAAAACCTTATGTACCGCTGAGGTTGTGGGAGGTCACTGTTCCTTCTCTGTATCCAATTGCACTCGCCCACATTAGCAACCTTCTTCCCACTTTCCTTTGGCCATTGCTTCAGCAAACTCTGTGTTTGAATCATTGCAAACCTCCTGTGAACTTCCTATTATGCAATAAACGTCATACCTCAAAACTGTTGCCTGTTATGCAACAAATGTCATACCACAAAACTCTCATCTCCAGACAGTCTCTATTTATATAGCCTTCAGCATCAGTACAGGGGGCATTTTCTGAGTCACCTTTTGTAACTTGCTATAATAGTAAGCAAAGGATGGAAGTCCTAGGGATTGACACAAGTTCCTCTAAATTATTTTTCCTTTTTAAAAATTTAAAAGCAAAAAGCCTATCAGAGGAACTGTGTCTCCTGCACATGGAATGCACTGTATGGTTCTGAAGAAACAGTCAGAAATGTGGAAAGATATTTTAGAATAAACTGTTTCAGGACTATTTTTAAGGGCTTGTATCCCATGTTCGGTGTCCTTTGGGATGGAACTCTCTTTGGCGATGGTAGAACTCATTTAAATGTCACTTGTGCTTGCGTGACAGAGCAAAGCAAACGCTGCCACCGTGGGCTTTAGAAACCAGACTGTGACTAAAATCTCTAAGGGTTGTAAATATGGGCACTGTGTCCTCTCTCTTGACCCCGTTTGCTTCTTGTCCTTTCCACTTCACCCCACGCACATTCTTGTTCCACTTTCTTCCTCCCACCTTTCCCCTCACTCCATGCAAACCTCCTCCCTAAGAGATGCATCTGTTTCCTGCCTTGCACGCTTATCTTCCTGATTTCTTCCTTTGTGTGTCTTGTGCCTACAATGATCTTTCACATCTTGTGTCCTAGTTAACCATCCTCTCTTCATTCACATCTCTCCTTTTAAAACTCACTTCTTCCATGAAGCCTTTCAGTGATAACAGATCAGGGACAGGAATCTGAATGTCTGTATATAACAATTCATGCACAACATGTGGCTTGCACATGTATCTGCAAAAGGCCATTTCTTTGCTCCTGTCTTTCCCCTAAGGTTTTTTGGGGACTGTGTGAGGGTTGTTGAGTTAATGTTTGCAAAGTTCTTTGAGAACGTTACTGTATATATAAGTGCTACATATTTATTCCTTTATTCGGTGGTTTACTGCTAGTCATGTCAAACAAAGGTACTTCATGAACTCTTTGTGTTCGGCCCTAATGATTCTGACCTGATGCCTAGACTCTAAACAGAAAACTCAGTTTAAAAATAGCATTTACGTAGTTTAGTGGCAGCAGTTTGTATCTTTGTTCAGACATCTCGAAGTGTGTGTGCAGGATGGTGGGGCTGTCATGTTACCAAAGGTAATTGGATTCTGGAAGACTTTTCCCTCAACAAAGATTATCCCCTCAGAGTGCCTCAGTGTTTGGAAACAAGGCTTTTTATATCTCTTGTTTTAAATTTCCAGTTCCTTTTCTACCTCTCGGTGCAACCATCAGTTCAGTCGCCAAAAGGGCATCTTCCACTGGGTAAGAGAATTTCTGTCCTATTCTCGGTCAGTGGATTGATCTGAGTGTGGCAGGGGAGATGGTCAACCCCATTTTATTATACTTCATCAGTTTGGTAATGTTTGTCCTGTGATTTCTTGTCTCCCTTCACAGTAGCTATTAATGGAAGGACACGGGGTGACCAAAACGGAACACATGGACACCATTGAGGCCCATGCCGTGGCCCAGCAGGTGCAGCAGGTCCACGTGGCCACATATACAGAACACAGCATGTTGAGTGCAGATGAAGATTCAGCGTCTTCTCCTGAGGATACTTCCTATGATGACTCTGATATTCTCAACTCTACTGCTGCTGATGAGGTCACTGCCCACCTGGCCGCTGCAGGTAAGTTTACTTGGGCACTTGACGTGTCCCAGTGTTCATTGCAAATAGGACTTGGGTACAGTTGTTTACCAAACTGTCCCGGTTTGGTAATTGCACCAGTTTTAATCACAGGGCCCTGCAATGCCAATGGTATGAGTATTGCTGTACTGAATAATACTACATTGATATCCACAGTGTGGTGGAGCTGGGGAAAATATATTTGTCGGTCAGGTGCAAGTGCCAGCAGTATTTGATTGCTGCTCAGAAAGGTAAAGGAGAGGCAGAAAATTTCAAAGCACAACCAGCTTCTATCACCAAATAAAACAGTGTGGCATGAAGAACACTAAAATAACCCAGTAAATCCCCCACAATCCAGACGGAAACTGACACACCGTTAGCCTCACCTAAGAAGATGCCAGTGATGGGCTTGGGCTTATTTTAAGTAGGAAAACATTCCAAAGTCCTAGACCTTTTCCAGTGAAGCCCCTACCTCCTGTCCTTGAAATCGTGGATTGATCTTAATCCTATTGACCTCAAACATAGGAGCAGATAACCAACTACAGACTGGCGTATCATCATTTCTACCCCAAAGTAAAACCTTGGAGTGCACTTGCTGATCAAGAGGTAACCTGTGAAGCCGTGGATGTTTACTGATTTTTGTTTAGTATCACCTGGATGTCAGTGTGTTGGACACTCGGCCCTGCCTTGAAAAGCTTACAGTCTAAAGCAGGCCTGCACAACATGCGGCCCGGGGGCCACATGCGGCCCGCACAGGCTCACTCTGCAGCCCGCGGGGGGTGAGCAGGGGTGGGGCAAGCCAAGTAGGGAGATGGGGGAAAGCGGATGGGGGCGGGGTGAGGGCGGGGTTTTTCGGCCCGCAGCTGGTTTTTTTGCAGTAATATGGCCCTCACTGCTTTCCGTGTTGTGCAGTCCTGGTCTAAAGAGACAAGAAGGTGCAGTGCAGAGCATTGTACAACAGACTAGGCTCAGCACACAATGGAGCATAGACCTTACAGCTTATAGTAGGAAAGAGGGGAAGAGATGGAGGTAGGTTGAGGTTGTGCTGCACATTGAAAGGGAGAACCATTAACTTGAATTTGATGTGTAAGGAGCGTGAAAACTAGTGAAGGGACTCCAACAAGGGAGTGTTTATGTGGTCAGAGCTGGGAGAGGATGTATGTATGTCACAGTCCCATATACGCCATTGACCTGTGAGAGCCTTAAGTCCTTTTAACTCAAATATAGGTAGAACTTGCAGCCCAAATGAGCTTTATCCTCTTTGGGTTAATAAACAGATCACTAAAATGCCTCAGAAACAGAGCGGGGTATCATTGGTTGCCTTGTAGGCAGAGGTAAAAGTAGCTGTGGGCACTCTGGTAAGGAGCTGGGGCCAGCTCTGGCCCCGAGAAGGGGCGGGACCCCTAGTAGAAGGAGCGGGGCTGGGGTCAGAGCCAGCCTCATAATGATAAGTGCCTTTAGCTTTTCCCTTTGTCCCCTCCCATTGGTGGCCGGAGGAGAGGAGGCAAAAGGGGCAGGGATGTTAAATTGCTGCCATAGCAGTGCTTTAATGTGGGGTGAATATGGACTGGTACAGGTTCTTACTGGTATGCTGTACTGGCCTGTACCAGCCCACTTTCATCCCTGCTTGTAGGTCTGCCAATATATCAGGTACAATTTTGAAAAAGAAGTTAATGCAAGAAAGGAAATAACAGGGTTGTTGTCCATGCATCCCATCCCTTCCCCTTTGTCCTGGAGCCACAGAGCACTGGGACTGGCCAGAAAACAAGAATTCCATTTTGGGGTGGGGTTGAGGGGGGAAGTGAGGTTTTGAAATTTGTTTTTGTTCTGTGTTGAAATGAAGCTGAGACCTTTCATGAAAAAACGAGAGAGAGAGAGAGAGCACGCAACCAACCACCTTCAGAATCACCAATAGCTAAAGTGTCCCTGCTCTGACTGATTTGAACCTGAGATGTCTTCAAAAAATTGGCCACCAGCTCTGCAGAGAGCACCCCCTTTTCTTAGGAGAAGGCACTAAGGGCAATCAGATGCCTGGATTCTGGTTTCTTCAGGGTCCAGCTGTGCCTCCTGTTCCTTCCACTCTGGAAGTCAGTGTTATCTGTGTCACCACAGTGTTTTTTCACACCACCACCCAATTCTGCGACTAAGGCTGCTGACTAAGAGGTGGCTGAAACCAAATTCCTTTATTTTTTACTCCCAAATATTCTCTGTACTTCCCTCATTCTCAGTTTAATTCCACTCTCACCTACATCCCAGACCTTACTGTATCCTTCCACTCCGCAGTGATGCATTCCATTTTTGCACTTCATTTTTATCTTCTCCCGCTTCTGTCTTCGGGCCTTTTTCAATTCCATTCTTTCCTTAGACTGTAAGCACTTTGGGGCAGGGGTTGTCATTTACTATATTGTATGTCATTCCAAATACACAATTTGTACAGTGCTTATGATCCGGTTGAGGCCTCTAGGTGATGCTGGAGCACCTACCACTGTGGAGTCCTGGGCCACGACAATACAAATAAAAAAATAATAGTACAAATATTAAATAATGTCTGCACAGTGCATGGAGTTACCTCTTAATTCTGGTTTGCAAAGTCACCATTAGATCCCTCCTAACAGCTCACTTCTCCTTCAGTTCCCTCAAGCTGTGAATTCACAGTAATAATAATTCAAAACCAAACAAATGGAAGAAAAAACCCAAATTCTTCCTCCTCCTGGATTTCTCAATGTCCCACCTTCTGCAGAGGTTTTAAGTGCATGCTATAAAATTCTGGGACTGGCCACCAGAGGGCAGTCTAGCAATAAGAATTAATAAGACTCCGAAGACGGTGTGGTTCTGATCTCCAGCCCTGTCTCTCCACTGAAATTAAAAGTAATAATGAATTTAGAACAGAATTGGAAGATCATACAACTTGCTAAAGTTGCCTTTGTCCTTTGTTTAATTTTTGCCTTCCCTCACTCACCAGATTGCCCTTACGCCACAAAACTGATGCCAGCTCCTGCTATAGATTGGTGTTATCGGGTCATGTCATATGAAATCCTGCGGCCCAGGCTGGGAATCCAGTCTGCAATGTCTGTGGGTCTTGTATGTAATCTTACATCTTCCAGAACAAAGGCTATGTATTGCTCGGATTCCGCTTGTGGAATGGCTCAACTAGATTTTCTTTGTCTTATTAATGTGACTATCTAATTAACCAGCAACAGCAGACTACCTCAGGAGTGCTGGTCAGCCTCTCCATAATTTTCCTATTCTTCACAGGTTCAGCAGGGATGAGAAACAATATCTGAGATTTGAATTTTGCTCTTCCCATTAAATGCACGTGACACTAGCCCGATCACCAATAATATGACATTTAATAGGTCTGGAGCAATTAATGTTCAAAGAGTTATATAAATGTAAGCTAATTGATTTTTGCAACACCTTTGTAAAACGTATTTTGAAGAATTCCCATTTTGCATATGGGGATACTGACAGGCAGAGGTTGTGACTTGCTCAAGAGTCAAAAAGCAAGTCATTGACAGAGCCAAAATTAGAGCCCAGGACTTCCTGACTCCAAGCCCTGTCCTCATTCCTCCAGACTATTAACAAAAACTGAGAAAACTTCCCCGTCACTCAGTTCACCATGCAGAGGGTCAGCTGCTTGCTGCAGGAAATCTGGTTTTGAAGTTTGGTTACGAAGGTTTTAATTTTAACTCTGCATTTTGGTGCTTCCCTGCTGACTCTTCCTCAACCATATTGGGCTTACCGATGTGTCTGATAATTCTGTTCTTTACTATAGTTTCAACCAGTTTGCCTGGTACTGAAGTCTGTAATTGCCAGGGTCACTTCTGGAGCCTTTTAAAAAAATTGGTGTTACAGTAGCTATCCTCCAGTCATTTGGTACAGAGGTTGATATAAACCATAGGTTACGTATCACAGATAGTAGTTCTGCAATTTCGTATTTAAGTTCTGTCAGAAGTCTTGGGGGAATATCATCTGGACCTGGTGACTTATTACCAAGAATCCTAGAAATCCATTTGTCGTGGAAATACATGGAATTTGCGTTTTTTACAGAAAATCTTGTTTTACATTTTGTGGAAAAATAGCATATATAAACTATTAATTACATTTTACTGAAAGTTAGGATGACCATGTTCCCCAAAGTGAAAACGGGACGCCATGCGGGGCTGGCCCGAGCCACTGAGGCTGACAGCCTGATCCCCGGCGCCTTGAAGCATCTCCACCCCCATCCCGAACAATCCTCTGAGCCCCTGCAGGGGGCATGTCCCATGTTTTTGGCAAATCTGGGCATTTGTCCCATTTGCAAATGCCCAGTTTTGGCAAAAAAGTTGGGACGTTCAGGGCAGGGCTTAAAAAGGGGACTGTCCCAACCAAAATAGGACACATGGTCACCCTAGTTCAACTGATACCTATATATATTTTGTGGCTAGGGAAACTAAAGTTCAGAGTTTCATTTTAATCACATGAAAATGTGGATTATGATTTTGATTTTTATGGGAGAATTTTGGTTTTTTATCACAGAAAACTAGGATCCCTGCTTATTACTGTTTAATTTATCAATTTGTTCTTAAACCCCCTCTAGGGACATTTCAATCTGGGACAGTTCCTCAAGTTTGTCACCTAAAAAGATTGGCTCAGGTGTGCTAATCTCCCCCATATCCTTTGCAGTGAAAACCTATGCAAAGAATTAATTTAGTTTCTCCACAATGGCCTAGTCGTCTTTGAGTGTTTCTTTAGCACCTTGATTATCCAGTGACTCCACTGATTGTAGCACTTGGGTTATTTTTGTAGTTAGGGGAAGACTACAAACACTCCTGAATAGTAATTATATAATTGGGAAGAGAATTCTTTGAAATGAAGTATGCAATGTTCACCTGAGGCCTAATTTTAGGCCCATCAACATGAACAGAGTTTCTAGAAATACCCCTCCGATCCCTGCAGGGAAAGAAATTTCAGTGTTTGGTGACCGTTTTGCAAAGAATTCTGGTTACTTTGGTCCAGATGAGGGTAACAGCTCCATTATTTGTTTGTTTGTATTACCAAAGCCTGTCAGAACCTGTTCCGGTTGGCATAATGGTCACTTCTCTATCGTATTTACTTAATAGATTGTGTGCTGATTCACCATTTGTGGTTTGGTTCCAGGCCCAGTGGGAATGGCAGCAGCTGCCGCCGTGGCAACAGGTAAAAAACGAAAGCGACCTCACGTGTTTGAGTCCAACCCATCCATCCGCAAGAGGCAGCAGACACGCTTATTACGGTAGGACCCTCTACAGCAGCTGCCTGTGGCTTCTGCAAGCTAACAGCCATGTCCATTTCTGTTTGTGCCTTTCCAAAACTCATTTGTTGCCAAGAGATCAGGGACTGGCCACATTTTGCTCAGCTGAGGGCATCTTTGGCAATTTGCATGGAACCTGAGGGCTGCACTTAATTTGCAAAAATGGATCAGATTGCAGCTGTTCTCTGCTTTAATACGGTAGTGTGACCCACAGAGACTGGAGACACCATTCTGATAGTGTTCATTATTTATTTCTATTCCTTCTGATCACAAATTTAGTCCACGTCATTCTAATTACCATCTATCTTTTTTCCATCTGAATTAACTACTGCTAAAGCCATTATCTTGAGAACCATTGGAGTTGCAATATTCCAGCTCTGGAATGGTATAAACCATTCACCACTATCATGAGGGATGCATCTTGATTCAGTATTTTATTGTATTATTGAATGAGGCCGCTTATAAGTCCTCCTAATAGTTCCACACGATGGAAATGAGCTAACTCTTGTCCCTGCAGGCCCTCTTCTAGCAAAGCTGAAGTGGCACATAGCAGATTGCATCACATATTGGGTATTTGGGAAACCTTGTTATCGGTACTTCTGCTGTATCTTCCCTTTTCTACCACAAATGACTTGAGTAAAACCCTGGCAAAGCATGTCAGTTTCGTGCATACTGTCATTTTGACAATCGAAAGAATTTTGCCATTTTGTCAAAATAGTTAAGTAGTAAATGTTTGTCTGTTTAAATCTGTCTACGAGCCAGATAGGAGCTGGTGTAGTGTCTCTGACACTGGAGTGTCTATATGGTGTCACATGGTGACAACTTTCAGCAGTAAATCAGCTGTTGAAGGGGGCTCAGGAATGCCCATTTGAACTGAGAACCTTAATGTCACCGAAAGTGGCAACTTACATGGTGAGAACTGCTCTTTCTCCGCTATATAAACTTTCTACGATCCGCTCTAGCAAAGTCACCGCCATGTTCTTGTTAATTCTTTCACATCATTTAAATGTTAATACAAGGAAAGAAGTGGTAAGTATGAGTGTTTTCCCCATGGAGGCACCATCCCAAAGGGACTCACTGATGTAACAGGTGGCTGAATATACACATTTCCCTTAGCCAGCTGTTGCAATGTCTCTGTTTCTTGCTTACCACTCTTCAGTTATGGTTTTGTGCAGGATTGAAGTACCAGTGAATTATTCAGTGTTGTTATGGGTGCTGAACGTAAAATAGTTGGGGTGTGTGTGGGATTCTTTATCTGTAAAACATTTCAAATTGCTCTACCTATACATTCTGTATTGTTAGTCAGTGGATGACTGTAGCTTGTTCCTCTCTCTTTGTTAACTGATCATCCGCAGGCATCAGAAAATTAATTTCTCCCCGGTGTTGCACGATTGGTCAAGTGCATCATGGAGGTTTTCTTGACATCCTAAAAGGCATCAGTTGTTGGTCACTGCTGGAGACACGGTCCCAGACATGATGGGCCCAATGGTTTGATCTGATGTGGCATATCCTCTGTGCCCTTAACTTCCCTGCTGAGAGAGAAATGTTCATTTCTTTCTGCTCTCTCTACCTTACTTTACTTTTCTTTTTCATGAACCTGTTTCCTTGTGAAAAGTAGAAAAGCTGTAGACTGGCAAAAGGGAGCTTAGTAGGCCCATGGGAGCAAAGGGGTGCTTGTGTGGCCATTGTTACTCACCAGGATTTCCTTTCACACGTGCTTTTGGAATGGGCATTGTCGAGAGGAGGGATTGTAATCTGAAGGACACTGTCTGGAATGGCCCTTAATTTTATCTTCTCTTTCCCCTTGTTTTCTTCTCCTGTTTCAGGAAACTCCGTGCCACCCTAGATGAATATACCACAAGAGTGGGGCAGCAGGCCATTGTTCTTTGCATATCTCCCTCCAAACCCAATCCTGTTTTTAAAGTGTTTGGTGCTGCACCATTGGAGAATGTGGTAAGTCTCCCTGGGGAGGGGAAAAGGATCTAAGATGAGTTGTAATGCTTCTAAGAGCCAGTGAGTGGTGTCAGCTTCAGGTTTGAAAAGTCCCCACACCTGGACCCACAAATCCTGGCCTGGTGAATAGTCTCCCAAATGTGGGGCTTTCAGATAAGGCCTTAATACTGAGGTCCCAGCTGCTCCGTTTGGATGCTAAAGGTTCCCTGTTACTTCTCATAAAAGAGGAGTTTAGCTTAGGGGAAATTTTTGGTCTAGAACAATTTCTCCATTTCTGTACTGTGAACTGATTGTGTGTCTGGATGCTGCCTTCACCCTAGAGATGGCTGCAGACAGTGCTGTTCTGTCTACTATGTGGAGTACTTTGCCTGGAGAGCTATGGAATGAGATCAGGACTTGGAGCCTATATTGCTCACACCAGTGAGCTTTGGGCTAGCCTGGGGTAAGGTAGGAAGGATCTGACAGTACCACCGTGCATAGCTGTCTTGAATGGTCAGGTGCGTGGTGGGAGGAGGGAAGGGATTTAGTGGGACTTCTGGGACAAAAGACGTGTGTTGTTACATTGCTCTCATTTTAGCTATGATTACGGGATATTACTCATGGCTTTGGTTCCCAGCCACTGGCATATGTGGCAGTTCTGGAACTTCAAGCTGTAGCCACTGGTGCTTGTGCTGGCCAGCAACTCCTCACTGGCCACCGTAGTCCCCGCTGCAGCTCCTCTCAGACCTGAAAGATGAGCATGCAGTTCTGCTTCCGTGCGAAGCTACAGACATCACCAAATCTGCCCTATTTGCTGTGACGTGCTGTATCTTGCAGTGCAACGTGGGCTGCTTCAGGCCTTACTCTTGTGGTATGTGAGGTTTGAAGCAGACCAGGCTCCGTTGTGGCTTAGGTTAGAGGAGTGTGTCCAGTTCAATAGGAGGCAAGCAGTTCATGTAGATGCCTGCAGTGGGAGGGTAGGATCTAAAGGAGTCACTGACTGGTACTGCTGAGGGTCTCCATCTTGCAAACCAGTAGGTACCTGGAATAGCTGGAGACCACCAGTGTCCAGGACAATCAGGAAGGGCTGGACCCTGCTGGTAAATGGAAAGGGTTTGAAATTGTCTCGGCTGTCAGTGATTCCAGCTGGCCTCGAATGAGCTTCATTGAACCTTGCAAGAAAGGAGGGGGATCATCCCGGTTGCAACAGCACCGTTGCTTCCAAACTTTCATTAAAAGCATTCTAATGCTCCCTCTTGGGTGTGTTACTCGGAGTTTCATCATTTCTCTTTCATGCAGCCCTCTGGGGCCAATGGGTATTTTTACCTACCAGCTGTGGCATTGTTTGCTCACTCAGTTCTGCAGTGTCTTGGGGAAGGTGAACAGCCCCTCGCCCGGTTACCTAGCACCCTGGCCTCTCTTGTTGCTCTTTACCTTGTTTACCTGAGCCTAATGATTCCCCACAGGTGCGGAAGTACAAGAGCATGATCCTGGAAGACCTGGAGTCAGCACTAGCGGAACATGCACCTGCGCCACAAGAGGTTAACTCCGAGCTGCCACCCCTGACGATCGATGGAATTCCTGTCTCTGTGGACAAGATGACCCAGGTAAGCAGCCAAGGAAGGTGGAAACTTGGAAGAAGAAGTGAAGAGGTGTTTTAAAGCCTGTTGATCTTTGCAGTGGTGTGTATGCTGGCGTCCTAAGGGACACTTAATCCCATCTCTCTGGTGGGGCCATAGCGGGCCAGGTAATAGATGTGAATCTTGATCACTGGTGCTCCTTTCCGTATGAAACTGTAGCAATCCTAGTGAGGGCTAGAGCACAGATTGCTGGGACTCCTCCCCCACCTTTCCCCGTGGGATGGTTGTCGTCGTGCTCCATCAGCTGTGAATGGAGGCACTGTCAGTCCTGCACCTTGGAATGATTTATAGCCACTGGTATCGGGAAGGTGGCTTATTACTTGTCAGTAGAGTCCACTTGTAGTCCCCTCCGCCCCCAACTTAAATTGTGTACCTTGGTTTTTCTCCTCTCTCCCTTTCTCGCTGATGCTGTGGGTGGAAGCAGAAGGAAACCCACTAATAGTTATGCTCCAGGGCAAACCCCACTCTCCCACCTCAGGAGCAGGGGGAGCGGCTCATATCTGGTGGTTACAGTGGCTCATCTGTCTGGGACTCCTCCTCCTCCTCCTCCTCCTCATGACCCAGTCCTTCTCTGAGCAGCGTTGCATTGGTGGTCCCATCTCTGGGAGAAAAGGGGAGGGGGCTCTGAAGAAAACTTCCCTGAGTGGGGAAGGATCAATAGTCTTGTATGTAAATCTCCTCTGGTGGTGGCAGGGACAGGAAAGGAGGGAAGGGTGCAACGAATGCTGTGTAAAGGACCTAAGTAAAAGGCTGTGCATGTGCTCATCTAGACAGATTGATCTATCAAACCAAATCACAAATACCCTGGCCCCAGCTCTGCACTGGGAGGCAGAAACTCAGAGAGGAACAAGGCTGAGTGAGACTTGGAGTGAGGGTGGTCGGCAAGTTAGATATGGGCTTAGAGTGTGATATGTCAGCAGAAGGTCAGGGGCCTTCAGGAGAAGAGTTGTTGACGCAGATTGTGATAGGAGCAGTGAAGAGAGAGGTTTTCACATCAGCAGTGGTGATATTGTGAGGAAGGACCAGAGAAGAAATCGGTGCTAGTGAAACAGAGGGAAAAGAGATTAAAGAGAGATGAGGTTGGCTTCTGAGGTTGACTGGAAGAAATCCAGGATTTGTAGCTATTGCAGTGTGGTAGAAAGTTCAAGAAGCTTCCCCTCTTTTTGCTGCAGGATGTATGCACATCTATAAACATAGCTGCTATTAAAAAGAAGAATTTTTGTCCAGTCAACTCAATGGCTGTTAATGTTGCATTTCATCATCAAAACAATATAAAAATGTCTAACTTTCATTCTAGTGAACCTCCCATATGAATCTTCTACACAGAAGGTATTTAGTTTTTATACTACTGCTGAAAATGAGAGTGACACTTCAACATCAAGAATTGCTTAGGTTTAACACCCTGGTGCTCCAAACATGGTTAGACAACCTCAGCTCTTTAATCTGTACTTTTGTTTAAAAAAAATTTCTTGCGTTAAATCTAAAATATAAGCAGTTCTGTTTCCTCTAGGTGTGACGTGGCCTTGGCCGTCAGCTGTTAAGAAAGTTCTGTGGTTTTGAAACAATTGTTCTGTGCACAGATCTGGTCTAGGTGGGTGGCTGTGGAGTGTTGACTGCTCTGTGTTGCTATGTATTAGATGTGACTTTGATTTCAGGTTCTTCTGGCCAGAACTTATCTGCTGCTAAGTGATTCACCTTGTGAGTCCTTCTACAGAAGTTCATTTGGCTGATCTGTTAGCATGGTTGATGATTTCCTAAATCAGATTGTTAGCTCTTCAGAGGGAGGGGCTTTTCTTATCATGTGTTTGTACAGCACCCTGCACAAGAGGGCCCAGATCCTAAACAAGGTTCAGTAGGCGCTCATTGCTATTGCAGTATAAATAATGAGTACATATACAGAGAGAATTGCTGACTGCTCCAGTGCAATCTGCTGTTAACCTTCCCTAATCTCTCCGCCCCTCCTCTTTCTACTGGTGGTGGAGCAGTTGTACTCTGGTGTTCTCTAATGGAGCAGCATTCTCTGGCAATAAGTATAGCAACTGTTGATGCAACAGTAAAGTAACTTACAAGGCATCTTATTTTGAGATCTCGTGTACCTACCATGCTTAAGTAACTGCCTAATTAGGAATAGCTTTCTTGTGGGAATGATACTTTTTGTTTAAGCAGCTTTATTGCAGTGGTGTTGAATTTCTCCCAAGCTGTAGGCAGAGGTAGCTCTTGCACTTCTACACTCATCCTCAGAGAAGAGCCAGACTGGAAGGGACCTCGAGAGGTCGTCTTGTTCAGGCCCCAGCACTCAAGGCAGGACTAGGTAATAAATACCATTCTCTGTTTGTTGTGGAGAGTGCCCACATCATCCGTCTGTGGACAGGTGGTCACGTCGATGCTCTTGTCTCTGCTTTTCCCTCTGTAAGGTGGGGGTGATTCATAAATCAGGAATGGGCAACTTAAAGTAGAGGGCCACACGATCCATTGAAGTGCTTTGGCAGGCCGAAGGGTTAATGCAGGGGGAGTCTCAGGTCCTGCCATGGGCATGTGACCAATGGTGGGGGTGGGGGGGTTGAGGCCTGGGGTGGAGGGGCATTGGAGAGCAAGCCCACCCTGCAGTCATCCCTCTGCAGCGGCTCCTGTATCCCACGGTACTATCCCAACTTCCTGCTCTGGCTCACTGGTTCTTGCAACAGCATGCAGGTGAAAGCCCTCCCCCCACGATGCCCCGCCCCCTTCCTGGTGCCTCTGGATCACCTGCCCCGAGCTGGGCTGTGGCGGGCTAAATAAAATTATCTGGTGGGCCACACGGTCATAAACATTTATAAAATACTTGGAGAGCCTTGAATGGGAGAGGGCCACACCTGGACAAAGTATTATTAAATTTTGCCAGGGCTACAGCTCTCTGTGGGATCTGAAAATTCACCTGTGGTCTTTCTGCCGGGTAGATTTAACAAAGATGCTACATTTGGACACAGCTGACAATTTTGTAAATGAGGGAATCTCCCTGGCTGATAGCTGTACAGCCCCTGCAAGGCTAAGAGAAGTAAACACTTACTTCACTAAAATCTGAGATAACACTTGGACACTGCAGGGAGCAGAGATGTTGGCTACAATGGTGCCACATTTTCAGAGTCACTTTTCTGACCACAATGGCATTTTAAGAGTTATGAATAGGTCAGTTTTAAAGCACAGTGGTTCTGTAGTGACCCGTATTCAGGGCTCTGCATCTCACTTGGGAGAGCGGAAGATACTACTAGCCCATAAATCAGTGCAAAGCATGAAACATCTTGGATGGCTAGTGATGCCATCAGATGTTGTAGCAGAAATCTTGATCCCCAGAATGCCCAGATGAGCAGATATAAAGCTGTTCAGTTCACGGCTGATCATTTTTACATGGCTCAATATCTTCTTTTCCTGCTGTTTGCCTTCAACAGCTAACAGGAGAATCTAGCATTTTTCAGTTCTTGTTTGTGACTAGAGACTACAAAGCCTGGAGGGAAACAGAAAAATTTTAAACTATATATTGAGCATCTCAATTAAGAGGCATGTCACTAGGAATGGAAAAATGAGGCTTTGGCTTTGAACAGCTGCAGGTCTCATTGGACAGGTGTTAGGAGCGTTAGGTTTAGCTCACTGAAGAGGAGATGAAAATAATTCTCCTCCTTTTAATTGCCCTGCTTCTTTGGAGGTCTTGGGGGAAATAAAACCTTCAGCAGGTTGAGTGAAGGTGTTTCCATGGATTTGCAGATGGAGAGCCCTGCCCACCTGTGCTGGCTGTGAAAAACATGTGCAGCGGGGTCTGATTCTGAAGCCCTTACTCGGGGGAATCTCCCGTTGTAGTCAATGGGCATTTTGGCTACGGATTTCAGAACAGCCCAGCTGTGAGCGTATCCATGTCTTTATCTGAACGCAGTGGGTGAACACTGAGTCATATTCTGCACTCTGCTCTGTATATATAAATCTCAGGGAAGTTGCTGGATGTTGTTTACACCATCCTGAATGCAAAATTTGTCCCTTAACCTGACCTACCATTCTTTGTTTTAACATCTGGGTATGACTTGGATGCAAAGATGAGTGAGTGGGTGGGTGGATGAGAAGGAGAGGGGATAGCTCAGTGGTTTGAGCATTGGCCTGCTAAACCCAGGGTTGTGAGTTCAATCCTTGAGGGGGCCATTTAGGGATATGGGGCAAAAATGGGATTGGTCCTGCTTTGAGCAGGGGGTTGGACTAGATGCTCTCCTGAGGTTCCTTCTAACTCTGAGATTCTATGACTCCACCCCACCCCAGTTCCCCCAAAAAAGGAAATGGAAAGGTGTTTGTTTCACGGGTGTGGGTCAGCATCTAGGCACCAAATAATTTACCATTAGGCACTGAACGGTTATGTTGGGGACATGAAAGTTAGTCAGTCGTGGGGTGTATATGATGGAGAGGGAGAGGGTTTGAAGCACACCTGTAACCATACATGCCAGCGTTCAGAAAGCATCCTACCATTGGAGGCTCAGGATTTGTTGTGCCTGGCTGGCAGAGTCCTGATGCAATGAAGTTGCTATATGCAGCATTCAGAGGACTTCTAAACCTTGTGTGCTGCTACAAGTGGAATGGGAGATGGTGAGCTTTAAGGGACAGCAATACTGTATGCTCTCCTGTCTAGAGGGCTCACCGCTCTTCAGGCTGTGCAGGAGCTCGGCAAATGAGTTAACAATTCTGATTTCTTTATACGTTTCTTATTTTTCACCTGACCAGAGCGTGTGAGGGGGAGGGAGATGGTTCATGTGAGAGTAAAATGCAAGATTAAAGAATGTGTGAACGGGCGAGGTCTGTTAATCAAAGGATCTGATTGAGCCTCTTCTGCACTGTGTTCTGCCATGTCTTGCCTACTCTCCCGTCCCCAACCTCTGCTCCTCAGCTCTGACCTATTGTACAATATTCCATGCGTTTCTCTGCTTTCAGCACTTCTAGTGTTCCAACTATACCTCTGGCTATGGGTAGAGACAATATTATTTGATAGAGACTTGCCTCTGGTGGTGGGGGGTGCTAGCTTGCTGCATTTACCGGCATATTAAGGATTCCATCCTGTCCAGTGCCAGGTACCTTCAGCTCCCATTGAGATCTGTGAGATCAGGCCTTGTCTCTCATTTTGGCTTCAACAAATGATTACATCTGGCCCAGCTTCTCTCTCAGCCTGGCCCGTCTGAAGTGTCAGCAGTGGTGAGGCCTGAAAAGGAGTCCCACAAGGGTGAGATGAGCTTCATAAAAAGGCAGTTCTTGATGATGAATTTGTTGCTCCCTGCCTTGGCCGATGTCCCATTTTTTAATCTGCTGCTGCAGATAAAATATTATTTGATCATTCAGTCTACAGTCTGCTGCTGCAGAATGCAGCTTTCTCATCTGTTGGGTAGGATGGACATCTGATCACAGCACCCCAATGTACCACTCGGGTTACTGCTTCATCTGCAATCACCTGCTTCACCATTCAGGTACGAGTCAAGAATATGAATTGTCTAGACTTGGCTTAATCCACCTATGCCCCATTGCAGCTGTTGCAGATGGCTGGTGTTCTCCCCAGGGGGAATTTCTGGGGGCCCCTTGGAAGGCTGTTCTTCACAGAAGGTGCTCTGTTCTGGAAGCTGCTTCCCTTAGCAGACTGTCAGAGTTCAGGCCTGGCTGTTATTAGATGCATCTTGCACTTTGCCCTGTTGCTTCTAGTGTTTCTGAGTCTCTACAGTTGGGTGCATCTTGTTTTTTTTGGAGGCTGAGGATAGTTATCAGGATTAACTCATTATCTTTAAGGATTCATCTTACTGGTTGTCCTTAGAAGACCCCAGCTGCTTTAGCTAAGGGCACCCAATAAACGTGTCTACCAGTATCAGGTATAGACCTTGCATTGTTGCTCACACACGCTCTTTTCCAAGCTAATGGGCTGAGGAGATTGGAATGAATCTTTATTTTTGTAGGTGACTTGATTTTGCCGGGGTTTCTCCTTTTTGTATGGTGGTAGTGGAGTTTGTGGGGGTCTGAGGGCTCTGAGTTCAGCATACTGTGCTGACTCCCTCCCAGATGCTGCACATGAGTGATATGGGGCTCTGCATCTCAGAACTGTAGCCCATTTTAGGCTTTTGTGAGCAGGTGGGATGAGGGGGGCAGTTCTTGTTGTGATGCTAATTAGAGAGGCCCTTGCGCTTGAGCAGGTTATAATACTGTGCCGCTGCTGTTGATTATTTCCCTGGCGGATTAGAGGCGAACCCTCCTTAACAAGTGCCTTGAGTCTCTGAACTCCTGAGGACCAGTAATTAATCCTTCTGGTAACAAGGAGCACAGCTTGCAGCTAGGAGTTCTGGGAAGGAGCTTTTGACGACAAAATTCCATTCGCGCTCATGATTGTTTAATAATTAACATTTCTGTAATGCTTCTTGCCCAAGCATCTCAGAGCACTTCACAGCATGGACATTGCCCCTGCTTTAGCGTTGGGGAACCTGTGGCACAGAGCAGGCAGCGTTCTAGAGGGCAGAGCCTGGAATCGGGGGGAGGAGACCTGTGTGTCTCTGCTACTGACTCCCTGTGTGACCTTGAGCAAATCATTTAACCTCTCTGGGCCTCACTTTCCCCATTTCTACCTTGGAGACAGTCACTTCGGGATGAAAGCAGCTATAGAAATACAGATGGTATGTATTGCCCTGGGCTTTATATAGAATCCATGGGGAGGGCACTACTTTGAGCACTGGTCCCGAGGGATATTCGCTGTGGGTACACGTGCCTGAGACCGGAAGATTCTTCACTAATGATCTCCGTTGGTCCGTGCCTGCACAGCATTGTGCTCCAAACTAAGTGCACAGGGGCAGCATAGACTGACCGCCTCTCCAGTTCCGTTCTACCACTTGCGGTCTGAGACAATGTTCCCTCTAATTTGTGGCAGGCCATGTGCGCAAAAAATTTCTTCTGTGCAAATTTTTGTGCTTCTGTGCAAATGTTTGTGGGTGCAGTGTTTTGCCGTGTACGCAGGGTTTAGGATCTGTGTGCACGCGCACTGCTTAGAGGGAACAGTGGTCTGAGATGGAATTCCCCAGTGCCCACAGCTTGGCCGTTTATTCAGGGATTATTGTAAATAGTTTTATTTTAGTGTTGTTAGTTTAGCAGTGTAGCTAGTTAGATTAGTGTTTGGGGTTAGGAGCTGTTCCTCGTTCTTCCTCCCCTCCCCTGCCCGCTCACCCCCACCGTCTGGGGTACCCATTATGCCCCGAATCCTGGGCTTTAAGTCCCCTGGGACCTGCCTCTGGGTCTTCCTGGTCAGTGATCCCCAGTCGTCCTGCCAGTACTGCCTTGAGAATCTCATATTCTGTCCGAGTGCAAGATTTGTTGTTCCATCCCACCTTGTACATGACAATCTCAAGAATTTTGGCTTAGGAGGCACATGGGTAGGTTTCCATGAGGCCACAGGTTGACGCAGGGGCTTTTGACCCCCATGTACATTGCCAGGATCTATCCACTAGCACCTCTCCAGACCCAGCACTCCACAGGTCGTAAAAGTTCAGATCTAAAGACTCTAGCAGGCATGGATGGGAAATGAAAGGAAAGTACCCTCATACGAAGCAGAAGAAATTCCCATCTAAACCCTCTAAAAACTGGTCTGCCTACCCTACCCCCTCTAATCAGGAGAGACTTGTGGCCCTGGAACCAGGTGTGTCTGCATCTCCTGGGGAGTGTGTGCGGATGTCAGCCATACCGAGAGTCAAGCATGCCCATGGACTGCTGCCTAAGTGAGGGGCAGGTCCACCTCCATCATCAGTAAAGGAGAAGAGAGGGTGGTCACCCTCTGCACCAGTGGTTCCATACCACCAGCAGAGAAGAAACTTAATGGTACCAACACCTGCCTTCCACCCCAAGCCTGTGCTATCGGTCCCATCTATGTGTACAAGCCCTTCTTGCTTTTCTTCTGGACCCAGCTATGCTATTTTTTGAGGAACCTAGAGGTTTATACCCACCCAGGGTCACCGCTACTCTCGGACCCGGTAACCTCCAGAGAGGTACCTACACTATTGGCACTCACTGGTCTCTTCTGCTGTGGTATTGAGCTGCCAGTACAGGCAGCGTATCACTTATGCATGCCATCCACCTGCGGTGGCACCAGTAGACAGACAGTTCCATCGGCTTCGCCCACAAGCTCCAATGACTCGTATTCCTCTGGCAGGATTGATGCACCGGCCATTAGCCCTGATAGGAGTTCCAGAGCCTCCTTTGTAGTCTGTCACCTCCACAAGACATATCGGCCCTGGGACGAGTGGCACCCTCCCTCATTGGGACCACTTCCATGTCCATATGACCCCACACCATGTCCCTGTTGGGGTCTTGGAATCCTTACTTTAGATCCCCTGGCTGCAGAGAAGGAAGCAAGAGTGGCAACAGAGATCCCTCGTGGGGAAGCGTATCATCCCCTGGAGCTCTGTAAGGATCAGGAACAGCCCAACAAGCAAGAACCTTCCCTTCTACCGGTGGCTCTTTCTTGTCTCCTGAGGAGGTGGTGGTGCCAGCCTCACCTTTGCTGCCTGAGGATTATAATCAGTTCCAGGACCTCCTGAGGAGGACTGCGGAGACTTTATACATCTCTTTGGAGGAGGTATAGAACCCCACTCACATGTTTCTGGATATCCTCCTGACTACAGACCCTGGGCAGGTGGCACTTCCCATCAACAAGGCCATATTAGAATTGACTACGACTTGCACGTGCTGGCACCTTATGCCCCTTCTCCAAAAAGGATGGAGAAAAGATATGTTGTCTCACTTAATGAGGTAAGATATTTGTTTTTCCATCTCGTACTAAATTCTGTAGTAGTACAAGCTGCTACTACTTCGTTACTGGGTTGGAGAATACACCTGGACAACCAAGTGGCAATCTGCTTAAACTTCGAGCCATGTACGAGATTTGCAGAAGGTTTCTGCCATTCAGACAGTTCCATAATGTTCAAGTCATGTTGGACATCACGACTATGGTGTTCTACATAAAGAAGCAGGGCGGGGCTGGGTCTGCCCCTCTTTATGTAAAGGCAGTCAAGCTCCAGAATTGGAGTATCTGACATATTTCTCTTTCGACAGTGCACCTTCCCGGAATAATGAACACCTTAATTAACAACCTCAGTAGTCACTTCCACAGATACCACAAATGGGAACAGAAAAACTCAGTGGTACAGAACATCTTCCAGCAGCAGGGCTCCCTATGAGGGGATCTCTTTGTCTCCCAGGTAATCAAGAAGTGTCTAGTCTATGACTCCCCTGCTGCTCAAGGGCACAATTTCAGAGAAGATGCATTTCTCTTTCAGTGGTCAGTGACATTAAGCTATACTTTCCCACTCATCCTCCTCTAACCACAAGGTCAAGCAGGACAAATGGGCAGTGGATCATATTGGCTCCTTAGTGACTGAGAGTTTTGGTTCACCAGAATCCTCCAGATGTCCACAACCCATGTATCCAGTTAAAATAGTTGCCAAAACCTTCTGACTTGAGACAAAAGCAAAACAGTCTCTCCCAGCCCAGACTCTCTCCAACTCACAATCTGGTAGTTGGATGGGCAATGAGCAGGGAGAGAGGTCGTGCTCCAAGGAAGTCCAGTCCATCCTCAGCAACAGCAGAAAGGCTTCTGCAAGAAAATTTTGTGCTTCCAAATAAGAGAGATTCTCCATCTGGTGCTAATGCCACCAGATAACTCCACTGGACTCTTATATTCCTATCATCTTGGACCATCTCTTCCTAAAGTCTTCAGGTTTGTCCATTAGATTGCTGCCAGGTATACATGCAACAGCCAACTCTTTCCATCCTTTCGTAGGCAACTGCTGAATATTCACTCATCCTACAAATGTGAAATTTCTGAGAGGACTTGTTAGAACCTTTCCTCCAGTATTGGCGCCAACTCCTAATTGGGACCTTAATTTAGTGCTGTCAGCATTTATGAATCCACCACTTAAATCTTTAGCCTTCTGCACCCTCCTCCATTGATCCATGAAAGTAGCCTGTTTAATGGCAATCACTTCCATGAGAAGAGTAGGGAAGCTTGTGACTCTTATGTAAGCCCTCCCTATACAGTATTCCATAAGGATAAAATGTCCCCAAGGTTACATCCCAAATTTGTCCCAAAAGTTCCCTCTGAATTCCACCTTAATCTATCTGTCCCTCTACCAGTATTCTACCCAAAATCTCATGACACCAAGGAGGACAGGATACTTCATTTTCTGGACGTTCATAGAGCTTTGGCTTTCTACCTGCAGGGGAAGAAGCCCTTTCAAAAATCCCAGAGACAGTTCTTCAATGAGCAGATGAAAGGGGAAGCAATTTGATCTCACAGGCTCTCAAAATGGATTTCAAGCTGTATTCTGCTATGTTATGCACTGATGGAAACCTCCTCTTCAGGGTGTGAGGGCACACTCAGCTAGAACATACACTGCCTTTGTAGCGTCTCTCCAAAGCATGTCTTTGGTACAAATCTGTAGAGTGGTGACACGGAGCTCTTTGCACACCTTTACCAGGCACTACACCCAGGTTCTTTAGCAGATGCATCCTTTGGCACAGTGGTCCTGGGATCCGTGGTGCAACATGGGCCCCTCACACCGTTCTTCTCCATGAGCACTTCTTGTGAGTCATCCATGGTGAATACTTGTGGGGACAAGCATTCGAAGAAGAAAGGAATGTTACTTACCTTATGGTGACTGGAGTTCTTCAAGATGTGTGATCCCCATGGGTATTCCATGACCCCTCTCTTTCCTCTCTGCTTCAGATCCTTCTGAGTTGATTTGTGGTAGAGTTGGAACTGGAGAGGCGTTCTGGTCACGCCACCCCGTATGCCTTCGGTTCGGAGCATGAGGAGGTTCAGGGTTCACTCGTGGCCCAATAGAAACTGTTAGTGAATAATCTTGGGGTCTTGGGTCCTTGGAATGCATGCGCACCCACAACGAATACTCATAGGGAACGTATATCTCGAAGAACTCCATTACAATAAGGTAAGTCACCTTGCTTTCACACTGTCCTATCAGTCTGAAGTACTCCCCTCTCTCTGGTGTTGGTGCAGGATGATGTTAGAAGGGTTTAGGATGCAGTTACAAGCAACTTTGAGATAGAGTTGCTTAAAATACCCTGAAAAGGGAACTTGCAGGTCTGCTGATTTTGCAAACACATCCTCTTCTGGTAGCTTGCAGTTTGATGCTGAGGTGACTAATACATAGGCTGGAGTGTGTGATGTCATGCAGGCGGCAGTGCCTTTGGAAGAGGCCCGTGCTCTTGTGACAGAATTGGAAATACTGGATAGTTGTCTGGTGGGGTAAACAGCGTCTCTGTTGCTAATGGGAACTCTTGTCATGGCTGTAACCAAAAGCAAATGATTCTTCTCACCTGAGCTTCCTAGTACTGCAGACTCTCGGGGCTCATGTGGCAGGATCATCAGCCCTCAGGTAATACAAAACTAGTTGCATCCAGGAATTCTGGTGGCCACCGTGAGAGTGAATTTCAAATGGTTTGCCATCAGAGTCACTGAAGATTTTGAGGGGAGAGGTGGGGTAGGGGATGGGGGAGGGAAAATGTTCTTGTCTTAAATTAGCCTATTTATCTGAGAAGCATCTGACATTTGGATGTCAGAGTGATGAGCATTACTGAAATTGCATGCTCTTTGGGGAGCTCTCTGGAGTAGAGACTGTCGTTTTGTTCTATGTTTGTACAGCACCCAGCACAATGGGGTCTAGGTCTTACGGTGGTAATATAAATAATAAACATATTGATAGATGTGCAGAATTAATGAGAATGCTAGTAAGAGTGTCTTTGTGGTGTTATCTGGGCTGCAGATCTCTCTCAGATTTTTTTCTCGTGATAGTAATGCTTTTGTCTGAGCAGAAATATCATCCCTCTCTTTACACTTTCTCATAGTGTTCTCAGAAATGTCAGCCTGACCCATCTCCTCCTCCTCTTTCTTTGACAAAAGATTTTTTTCTCGTGGAAAATCATTCAGACACAATTTTTTTTTTTCAGATGGAGCATGAAAAATAGGCCACTTTACACAGAGCTGTCCAGCAGTTCTAGCAATGGGGGAATACCTCCTGTTTCTGCTGTGACTTCTCCTACAGGTGGTATTTGATAGCAGGGCTTGTTGAATCCCTGCTGTCTTTGTGACACCTCTGTACAATGTATGCTGAACAGCTATGTTCAGGTTGCTGTTGGAGCATTAGCTCTGCATTTCCTCACAGATTTTAACTGGGCTGGCTGGTTCTCATCAGTGTAGTATTTGAACTTTAATGTTGCAGTAGTATAGGCTGTGTTTTACATTTATTGTTCTAATTGGCAGACTTACATTTGTCACTATCCAATGACCTAACAGTGAGCTGTTTTTCAGCTGGGATGGGATGGGGTGAAGAGGGATTCATCACATGCATTCAGGTGTGCTTAGGGCAGTTCCAGTGAGTAGTTTTAGTCTGATCATTTCCAGGTGGAAACGGAATCTAGTAATTTAAAAAACTAACCTTAGCGCCCCCCCTACCCCTCCCTAAAGAAATTGGGATTTCCAGTTTTAACCCTCTTGTGTCGTTGGTTTCAGGCGCAGCTGCGAGCATTCATCCCCGAAATGCTGAAGTACTCAACAGGTCGTGGGAAGCCAGGCTGGGGGAAGGAAAGCTGCAAACCCATTTGGTGGCCTGAGGATATTCCATGGGCAAACGTTCGCAGTGACGTCCGTACAGAGGAGCAGAAACAGAGGGTGTGTGTTCTGCTGTCACTAACCCTTCAGGGCAGTCACTGGGGTTTGGGAGCGTGGTGTTGTGTTATGAGCCTCCCTCTTGTGTGACAGAAAGAACAGCTAGCTCATAAACTTCCCTGATTCCATGCCATGGTTGAAAGTTTGTGCCCAAATCATATGGGATAGCTCATGTCCCCCAGTTCCAGATGACCACCATCTGTCCGCCTCTTGGTTCCAACCCTGGAGGATTAACCCCCAGCTTAGTTCAAGGAGTGCAAAGGGCAGAGGAGAGCAGTGAAGGCGGTGAAAGAGGCGTAATCCTGGATCCACCCTGACTCCCTATTGTTAATTTGCTCTATAGCAGAGGTCTCAAACTCAAATGACCACGAGGGCCTCATGAGGACTAGTTCATTGGCCTGAGGGCAGCATCACTGACACGCCCCCCCTCGCTGCCCCCAGCCCTGCCCCAACCCCACCCCTTCCACGAGGTCCCACCTCTGCCCCACCTCCTCCCTGAGCACGCAGCTCCCCGCTTCTCCCACTTCCCTCCTGGAAAGTGCTAAGCGCCTGGAGATAGGCAGGGAGGAGGCGGGGGCGCGGGGAGCTTGGCGACTGCAGGAAATTAAGTGGTGGGAGAGAAGGGACTGGGGAGTTTGGCTGGCCACAGAAAAAAACCCCGCGGGTCACGTGTTTGAGACTTCTGCCTTAGGTGAACTACTCCATCACCTGGCAACTCTTAGCCTCATACTCAGCCTCAGTGTTACACATACAATGATACAAAAGTATTGTAAAAAATATTTTTCACGGTGTATCGAGTCGTAGTGCCGACGCACTTTATAGTCCTTGGGAACAGCAATCGTTTGCTGACAAATAAGGCATTGAATTTTATCTTTTACCTCTGTGAAAAAATATAAATTCTCCCATTTGTCTTGGAAAACTCTCTCTTCTTCCATGAATGTTTTTTTTTTTTTGATGAAGTCATTTCCAAGCAGTTTTAATAAAATATATTCACTTAATAATGCACCTCACTCAAAGGACCAAACAGGAACTTAGATTTACTTCTCTTACAGCACCCTCCTGGACTGGGCTGCACTCACGCTCCACTCTTGCTCCGCATCTTCCAACCCCTTCCCTGTCCCCTTCAAACCTCTTCATCAAAGTTTCCACCTCAACTCTGCCCCCTCCCCGCCCCTAGTCCAACACCTTCCCCAAATCCCTGCCCCTTTCTCCCCCTCCTCCCCTGTGCAAGAGGCTTCCTATTCCTGGCCTCTCCCTCCCAGAAACCGCTAAGCCGCCAGAGAATTGCCTGGCGGTAAGCAGAGCAGTGGGAAGCAGCAGCGCGGGAGAGAAGCACGTGGGCGAGCTTGGTGTGGGGGGGCACAGGGAGCTTGGGGGAGGGGGGGGGCTGTGGGAGCTTGGCGGGGGGCAGAGGGAGCATCGCAGGCCGCAGGGAAGGGCTTGGCGGGCCGCATGTTTGAGACCCCTGCTCTGTAGTATTTCTAGCCCTACCTTTCTTTTCCATTCCCCCAACTCCTCTGGTGGGTAACTCCTAATCCAGCTGGTCACAGTAGCAACTCATGAATTCAGGCTTAAGAAGTGGCTCACTGGCCCAAGCTGTGTCTCCGTTCTCCCAAACACGCAGTTCAGCTGCTAGACAGCACATGTCCCAGGCCCACAAAGAGAAACCAGAGGTCACCCCATTTCACTGAGCAGAACAGTGTGCACCCTTCCTTTAAGTGAGAGAACTGGGATGAGCGGGGAGAAAGAGAAAATGTGAAAAGGGTGAGAGAGAACAGACAGAAAAAGGGACACATGTCAAGTATGCTGGGATGTTGCAAGGAGCTAAGGAGGAGTGGCAGATACCGGTCTGCCCAGCTATCACAAAGGGGCATTAAAAATGTGAATCACAGGATCAAATCCTTGCACAGATTGCAGCTGTTCCTTACAGGGAGCGGCCTGATTGATTCAGAGTCTGCCCATTGCTTGATCTTTTTTAAAAAAGTTTTTTTTTTCGCTCTTAGTTAAACTCTCTGAAAGTTTGAAGCAGAACTGTTTCACTAGAGAGATTTCCTCCATCCCACAGTCATACAGACTTGTTCTGTAAAGTGGCACGTGGATGGAGACTTGTGCGCATTCTGGCTTGCTTCTGTAGGATTGCTCACGAACTGTGGGGCTTAGAGGCATGGAGGGGGCTGGTTGTTTTCTGGGAGGATTTTGTTTTTATTTTGAAAAAAAAATTGATTAAAAACTAGCCCTGAAGAAAGCCAACTAAAGATTTACATGGCTCAGATCCCAGGGGAATGAATTCAGGGGGAACTGCTGAATGGAAATGCTGCTTTGCACGGTTCTTTTAATTTTACTGTTTTCTTTTTTCCCCATTAGGTGTCCTGGACCCAGGCATTGCGGACTATTGTGAAGAACTGCTACAAACAGCATGGGCGTGAAGACCTACTCTATGCCTTTGAGGATCAACAGACACAGCAGCAGACTGCAGCTACGCATAGTATAGCGCATCTGGTCCCATCACAAACAGTGGTACAGACCTTCAGTAACCCTGATGGCACTGTCTCCCTTATCCAGGTGAGCAGAGCCCACTTGTCCCTTCACACACACTGTATCGTGTGGCCATGTCTGGCAGAAGTTTTTAACTGTACACCTTTGGCTGTTGGCTTAAACTGTATGTTTCAGGAATCTCAAGTCTGTCTGTCTTAGGTACTTATGTGGCCTCCATTACCATCATATGTGAGTTCCGCACAATGGAAAGAGAAATACATTCATCCTTATAACACCCCTGTTATCTCCATTTTACAGAGAGGGAGCTGAGGCATAGACTGCTTCTTTCATTGCTGACTCCAGATATTGTGTTACACACATCTCCTCTTCAACAAACATAACTTTTCCGGAGTATCATTGCACATACGTCTATCTGACCTCCGTAACAAAAACAAGACAGGATTTTCTGCACAATACTTTTGGTCAGGGTCTCCAAACTTTTTGCTGGCACAAACTCATTTTAATAATTTCTTTCTGGGATCCCAGACAGCATGGAGGGTGCCATTTTGAAAAGCATCATACTTGTGAGGTCATGCCGCACAGAGAGTGCTGTTTTTCTCTACAAAATGGCGTCCTCCACACATTGTGATCCCGTGTGTATGGTGAGTGCAAGGTGTGTGCTCTACAAAATGGTGTCCTCCATGCATCATGACCTCACACACGCTATGTATGCAAGGTCACGGTGTGTTGAACAAAATGGTGTTCTCAGCACAGTAGAGATCACCATGACCTCATTAGCTGATGGCGCAACCCATAGTTTGGGAACCGCAGTGTTCATAGTCCTTGAAGTAGTGGTACTCACCACCCATGCTTAACCCAACCTCCACCCACTTGAGATGTTGAAATAAGATGTCATTTACAGTAAATTGTGCATGTCTTTATTATGTGACTCTTAAAGCAAGACACACAAAACTGACCTCAGCTGACTCATCCCTCTAGTTTCCCTCTATGCTTTGATCAACAATTGAAATAGTTAAGTGTTGACATTTATATTCTCATTAGCTGTCAAGGTTAATACCCATTAATATGAATGGGGTGCAAACACCTCTCAGAGCTGTTGTTTCAATCAGGCTGTCTGCAGGTACACATCACTGCGTCGGTTTATGCTTGTTTCACGTTTTGATGGCTTGCTCACAACTATGAGGACTAGGGATTGGAGTATTTTTAAATTAAAGTTTAGGCTTGGCCTACACCTGAAACATAGGTTGGCATAGCCGCGGCTCTCAGGGGTGTGAAAAATCCGCACCCCAGAGCCATCCTAACCTCTGGTGTAGCTGCGGTTTAGGTCAACAGAAGAATGCTTCCATCGATCTAGCTGCCATCACCTGGAGAGATGGTGTTGTACAGTGATGGGAAAACCCCCTTCTGTCACTGCAGGCTGCATCTGCTCTACAGAGTTATGCCAGCAAAGCTAAGGTCCTGTAGTTGTGTCACTATAGTCCCTGTGCTGTAGACATGGCCTTAGTATGGAACATAAGATGCCAACTTTACTACCTCCTCTTCCCCCCCCATCACCAAAAAAAGAAAAAAGACTTGCTCTCTGAGCTGCGGAGAGTGGGCCCAGCTTGCTGCTGCAGACTCCCTCTTTGGCTTTGAGCTGCTCACTTACAGCCTCCTTCTCAAGATGCTGAGCCCCCATGCTCCCATTCATCCCTTTCGGGGTTTGAATGTTCAGTGCTTCTTAGAAGCAGACTATGAAGCTCTTTGCCTCTGTTTTCCCAGCTGGTAAATGGGGATGAAGATAATAACCTCTATACCTTACAGGGCTGTTAAGGATGAATTCATGTTTGTAAAATGCTTTGAAAAGCAATAGCCCAAAGTATGGTAAGTGCTGGTATTAATAGTGATCAGTGTGGGACTCTGTTCTTCAGTTTACCCTTTAGGTGATCTGAGGTCTAGAGGACTTGGGCGTCCCTTGACCTGAGATGTAACTATGGATTCCTGAGGGGAACAGTGATGGCGGGAGCTGCATTTTGATGACTGTTTTATGGTGGTATTTTGCAGGTTGGCACAGGTGCTACAGTTGCCACTCTGGCCGATGCCTCTGAGTTGCCTACCACAGTTACTGTTGCACAAGTCAATTACTCCGCGGTAACTGATGGAGAGGTAAGGATGTGTGGGTCACGTTTATGTTTCTCAAGTATGCCGCGTGCGCTGTGGTTGTGTGTATCTAATGGACATTGCTGACACACTTGCAATTTTCACACTTAAGTGTTTACTGGGAATGCAAAAGTCTAGTGCCATACACTGTCTTGTTAAAAGCTGAAATCAAAATCAATGCAACGTTGTTGTTGATATTTTACATGGGTCAAAGTCAGAAAGTGCAATGTTGTTGTAATTGTGACTCTGGTGTGTATGTTTGTGTGTATGCACAATTACTAGGAGATCTAAGTGCTGAATTTCCTAACTTTTGTACATGTAAATCTCAGGTAGAGTGTCCATTAGAATAATAGCAGATGTATGTGTTCTGTATGCAGCTCTCCAGACATACTCACTCATGTGCTTGTCTGGATAACCCTTGAGCTTAGAGCACCAGGCATGTGGCTTCAGCAGGGGGCTTAAGGTTTAGGACTTTGAGTCAGAGCCAGGAACAGAATACAGTGTGGCCTTGGGCAACCCACTTAACTTTTCTTTGGCTCTATTTCCCTATGAGTAAAATGGGAACACTTCTCTGCAGCACTTCCAAGGGTTATTGAGACTTACTTAATGTGTAATTGGCTTGCACTTTCCTTCACATTTATACTACCGTGCATTTATATACAGCCCTTTATCAAAGGAAAGTACTATACAGTACAGTACATTCGTTTTTACTCATTGATATGTTTGTCAACCAGATTTTCAAAGTTAGCAAATCTGCATTTCCCACTGAGGGCTTGATCATGCCAAGCTTTTAAAGAGGAAGCACTTAAATTTACAATGCAAAAAACCAACAACCACCTTATATAATTTTCTTAAATCGAGAAATAAAATTCATTTTGTATAAAGAACATTTCTATAACTCAGACAGGTATTGGAATTGCCTTCCTCGTTCCTTCTGCCTCCAACACTCTCCCCACCCCCATTGTAGTCAAAGAGATTTCTGTTTCACTGCAAGTTGTTGTCCTCCCTTTTGGACACATGCCTAGGTTTCTGGGTGAAGTACCATCCTTGTGATGGAGTGGAATGGTTCACCTATTCTGCTCTATAAGGATAAGGTTTTCATGACAATAGGTGGCAGCACAAAACAGCTTTGTTCTATATTAGAGAGCGTTTGCAGCTGAAAAAAATGAATAGAAGCAAGCTGTTTGTTTGGGGCTCTGGCCTTGGAAAGTACTTCAGATTCACTAGAGGGTTTTCAGGACCTGTTATATTTGTCTTTAGGCCTTGGGGAAGACTTTCAAATGCACAAATGGCAATTAGATGCCTAACTTCATTGACTTTCTGCAAGAGTTAGGAGCTTGTCTTTGAAAATCTCACTCTTGTCTATGCAAAGTTGTAACCAATTTATTAAACAGGTAAAACTTTTCTCATGTAGACAAACTATAGTTTGGAGGTGGATCTCTTGTAATCCAAGTGTCTGTTTTCTTACTTGGCGTCCCCCTCCAAGTCCAAACTAGCACTTCACACTCCATTGCTGCCCTGGATGATGCGGCAGAAACCTTCCTCCCTTTCCAGTGTCTGGAGAGTTGAGCATTTTTCTTTACCAGGACATTGTCAAGTCTGGTAGGCAGCACCGTGTGATCTACCTTAACTTTTCCCTTCTCTCTGGAATTCCTGTTCTGTCTCAAAAAGAAGATCTCTGACGTCTACGATCTCTTCATCTCTCGCTCCCTCAGTCTTTGGGCGCTTACAGAAACCTGGATTACACACACCCCTCCACTCCCAACACTGCCTCTGTAGCCACTTTCTCGTGCAGTGCCAACTTCTTGCACACACCTTGTCCCTTGATGTGCCCAGAGGAAATGGTGGGAGTATTATGCTTCTCTCTCCCTCCTTCCCTCCATGCTCCCTGAGACCAAAAATCCCTCTGGCTCGTCTCTTCTATTTTCTTCTCTACTGTCCTCCTGACTCCGACTCCTCCTCATCCTCCTTCCTCTCCTATTTTGACTCCTGGCTGTCACTCTTGCTCTCATTGCAATTTCTTCTACATCATTTTCAGTGATCTCTGCTTCTGCACTGATGGCCCACCTGATCCTGTAGCCACTTCCCTCGTCGTCCTCTCTCGTCTTTGTGTAACCTTCACACTGGATCAATGTTCCAGTTCACCAAAATGGCCACTCCATTGACCACTTCACCACACACTGCTTCTGCTCTGAACTTTTTATCATCAAGTTCCTGTTCTTTGACCATCATTTCATCTCCTCCAACATTGCACACTTGTCTCCTGCCTCTCCCCCCAGCTCAGCCATGACCTACAGTCCATTGATGTCAATTACTCTTCTACCACTTTCAGCTTCCCTCTCTCTCTTCTCCCTGTCTTTTGTTGACTCAGCTGAATCACTCCTCCACTCCTTTGCACCTCTCACTCACAGTGAAGTCCGTTCCAACAACTTTCAACCCGTATTCATGCCCACCATCTGCTTCATCCATTTCTGTGCCACTGCCAACAAACACCCTGTAGAAAGTCTCATGGCCATGCAGGCTTCCTTCACCACAGATTTATTCTCTCCTCCTTCGGTTCTGCACTTTTCCTGGTCAAGCTTCATTACTTTTTCCTGCCTTGTTGACTCAGAGGCCGGCAATTGCAGCTGATCATTTTCTGCCTCTGATTCCCTATCCTGTACCCTCCAACACAAGATGCTTCTGACTTTTTCAAAGAGAAGTTTGATGAGATCCAACACTACCTCCCCCACATCCCCGGTACACTCTCCTCCTCCACATTACCAACACGCAGGTTTCTTGCCTGCTTTCCTCTAATCTCTGCTCCTGCCTCATCCTTACCCTCCTCTTCTAATTCTCATCTGGCTTCTTCCCGCACGATGCAAGTCTATTCTGGTCTCTTCCAGCCTAAAAAAGAAGTCGTCCTTGACCTCATCTGCTTCTCTGACTTATACCTCATCTTCTTTTCACCTTCAAACTCAATACAGTCTACAACCATTGCCTTCGAGTTCCTCCATCTCCACCCTTGATCCTCTCCCATGAAACTGTTCTCTCACCAAGATATCTAATGGCATCTTCCTGGCTAATTGCTACTCCATCCTCATCTTCCTCAGCTTCGGCTGCTTTTGGCTCAGTCATTCATCTCCTTGAAATCAACCCTCAGCTTTTGTGACTCCATCCTCTTCTGCTTCTCCTCCAACCTCTAGTTGTTTCTTCACTGGGGATGGTGATTCTTCCCTCTGCCATTTTCTGTAGGGATCTCATAGGGCTCCATCTTTAGCCTATTCTTTTATCCTCTCTCTCTCTGTCTGTCTCTGCATCTCCCATCTGCTCTGCTGACCTCTCCTGTCATCTTTCCATCTTCTCACAAATCTTTCCACTGTTGACCAAACTCCCTATGTCCAGTCCCTCTACTCAACCTGTTTTATGACACCTCTTTCCATATGTCAGAACATCAGCTTGAGCTTGATGTGACCAGAACTGAACACTTTTGTTTTCCCTCCCTGTCTTCACTGTTAATGCTGTCTTCATCCCTGCTGCTAGCCCTGCAACCCGAGAGTCCTCTTTTACTCCTCCCTCTCCCTTGCCCCACATCTCTAGGCAGTGCACAAATTTTGCTGTGTCTTCTCCCATACCATTTCTAAGACTCAGCCTTTTTTGGCTCTGTATACAGATATTAAACTTTCAACCGTCCCTTCATCTCCCTTCTTAATACTGTAACCACTTCCCCTTTGGCTTCCCTGGTGACTGGAAAGGTGAGTGATGCAGGCCACACAAAACACGGCTGTTAAAATTAGCTGGTGCTTTCTTCCTTGTTGTCTAAACACCTCGCTTCTCCCTGCCACACTGAATCCTTCCGCTGACCTTCCTTTCTTCACCGCATCAAATTCAAGCTTCTTCGTGTCATCTTCAGGGTCTTTTCTGTGTGTCCGTTTTGATATCTGATTGGGCAGCTCTCTACTCCACTAGAAAGGCTAGCCATCATCATCTGTTTGTTCACTTGCCACGCCTCCCCTGCTCCCACATCATTTTTGCACCTTCTTCCACTCCACCCTTTGTGCATGGAACCGTCTCCCTGAATTAATCCATGCGGCCACCCCATCCTCTTATGGATCTCTCATCGAAATTTTCCTCGGACGTGGTCCCTCAAGGAAAAAGACAACTGATAATGGCTAGAGGGCTTGCTGACATATATATTATATCTAGATAACAACCTGAGACTCCGCTTCAGCCCTCACCTCTGACACAATGAGTAAGAGGATACTACAAACTGAAAGAAAAAACCTTGCCTAGGTGAGATGGATTGGGTCCGATCTAGTAGATCTCTTCCCTTTCTATATACCATGACAGTGGTCTGTGGAGCCCTTCCTGATGATCAGTTGGATGAAGCATTTAAGCACCAGCCAATAAAGAGACTTACTCAATTGGGAGCGGAGATGGGTCTGTGAGAGGAATTTTCTTATAAAATGGTCCACAGCTCTTTGAAGGTTGAAGAACTTTCATCCTCTGATTCTATGATCTTTTGTTCTTGATGCTCATTCCTGCCTCACATCCTCTGTGATCACGCACTCATTGATACACGGGAGGTCCCAATCGGAGGAGTATAGACTGGGGTGGAGAATGATCAGCTAGGAGGTGGTGAACTCTGTGACAACCACAAGATCCTGTATCCATGTAAATGTCCTTAGTTAAGAGAGAATAAGATATATTTCAATAATTAAAAGACATGAACAGAACGGTTTCCAAATGTGACTATTATTTTTTATTTGCATTATTCATAAGATCCCTTGTCATGGAACAGACCCCATTGTCCTAGGCACTGTGTAAACACAGAACAAAAAGACATTCCAAAGAGTATAATACAAGAGAAAACAGATGGATATGGGCAGACAAATGAGGGAGTACAAGGAAATAACGAGACAACATTTTGTTCTGTTTATACGACACCTGGAACTATGGCATCCTGGTCCATGACTAGGGATCCCAGACACTTCGGATATACAAATAATTTAAAAATAATAGACACGTTATCTGTAGACATGATAGTAAAGGAGGGATTTAGAGGATAACGAGGTAGTTCTTGTATCTTTAGAGGGGATTTCTCCCACATGCGTGGGACAGTATGGAAGAAATCACGAATGCATGTGTTTGAAAATTCACAGGTAGGCGATGGAGGCTGGCATCATGGGATGATCGGAGGTGGGAGTCGACACCTTGATAGTGAATGAGAAGTGATTGGATGGTTTCCAAAATGTTCCCTGTAGCTCGGTTTTTAAATTGCTCCCCAAGGCACCTCTTTTTCCAACAGAAGTGCTGTCAGGATGTTTTGTACAGAAGAGCCAAAGCATGTATAATTTTTTAAAGAGTGTTTGACTTTCTCCTTTTAAGAATTAGCCACCCAGCTGTGGGAAAGGTTCAGGGAAACTGAACTTCTCTCTCTCTCTTAACCCAACTAGGTGGAGCAGAACTGGGCAACTCTACAGGGGGGTGAGATGACTATCCAGACGACGCAGGCTTCAGAGGCCACGCAGGCGGTGGCATCACTGGCAGAAGCAGCAGTAGCAGCATCTCAAGAGATGCAACAAGGAGCAACCGTTACCATGGCGCTGAACAGGTACATGTGAGAGGAGGAGCTGTAGGGACTGAATGGGGTAAGCTCACTGAAAGAGGGAGACCTTTCTACCATGGTTGCTATCTGTCACGCTGAGGGCAGCACAAAAGCCAGTGATACATTTGGAAGAACGTTGTCTTTAATAGAGATTTTTCCATAGTGAATTCCCAGCCCATCCATGCCAAAGCATTCATAGATGAGAGACTCATAAAATATCAGGGTTGAAAGAGAGCTCAGGAGGTATCTAGTCCAACTCCCTGCTCGAAGCAGGATCAATCCCCAACTAAATCATCCAGCAGATTTTTGCCTCATATCCCTAAATGGCCCCCTCAAGGAGTTTCCTAGTGTCCCATTTATAATATGAGGAAGCTCACAGAAATGGAAATGTGTTGTTAAGGAAGATACATTTAGTACCCATCCCTCTCTATAGATCCTGTTTGTCCATTGACTGTCCAGTTACAGCAGATAAGAGCTATAATGTGCTTGTAGCACCTGTTAAATAAGCAGCTCCATCTCTCTGTCAGCATTATTGAGGGCCCCTCTGTTAAAGGGATGATGTTGATTTCACCAGGTGGGTGGCAATATGGTCTCCTCCGACCTGAAATCAGAATCTCTCTTCCAGGCTAGTTGTTGAAAATATTTCTCCTGTGTTTGGTCCTGGAGCAGGGAAGCTGAAATGAGCTGCCAGGATAATGATTTATCCTCCTGCTTGGAGAGCTCTTGGCTTAGAATGAGCCCTATTGTTGGCTATTCGCAGAAGAACATTTTGACGGAGGGCATGGTGTGCTGGTGTGGGGTTGAGAGAGGAACCTTGCAGAGGTCATGTTGAAAGACTGTTAAGAAAAGGATTTGAGTGAGAAGAGAGAGACTCTCCCAAGCACAAGGAGAGGGGAAAAGATCCAAAGGGCAGGGTTATTATTGCTCATTGCCTGAACCTAAGCTGGGTTTTCCTACCTGGTTTATCTTATATTTGTGTTTGGCATTTGCACTCAGCCTCCTCATTCTTGGAGTCTGTTTATTGAATGGGGGTTGATCCTGCCAGGCGAAGAGCAAAGCATGGGATGTTAGTGTAGGGCTCCAGGAACCTCTTCTACAGACCACTTGTTAAAACAGCCCCCTTCCTACCCGCTCCATTCCACAAACTGATTCCACAGTTCTGTTGCAGCCAGACCCAAAACTAACGCAGAACTATTTCCCAGGTGTGTCAAGCAGATACCTCCCCCCCCCCCCCCCCCGATTTCATCTCTCCCTCTTTGGTACCAAACAGTGCCACACTTTAACCAATGGGAGAGGCTGCTGATGAGTCACTTGAAATGCATTCTTCTCCTAGGCAGAATGCAATGCCTCTGCATTACTCCCAGCAAGGGGCCAGAACTGGGATCCAGGTTCGGGGATCTTTTGAAACATGGTCACATATGCCACTGTGTTATATTGACTAACTTTATGTACTGCTCAAGACTTGCTGTCTGTAAAATCACTTTAAAAAACCCTGGTAACTCTTTTCAGGGGATGGTATGAAAAATGACTGAACACCATCCTTCCCCAATGTGCAAAGTATTCATAACATTATAGAGAAGGCCTACTTTCACCCAGTCCCCCCCCTCCCTGCCTATAGGATGGCCATTTACAGTAGTAATCACAAGAACTTTCACTGGTGTACTTTTAAATGACTCAAAGGCTAGGGTTTTGACCATTTTTGTAGATTATTCCATTGCCTAACACGTCTCTGTATCAGGAGTGGTTTTTAATATGTAGATCAATAAAAATCTGAAAAAAATACTCTGATATAATCCGTCGAAACAACGAAAACCAAACATTGAATTCTGCCAAGCCTAGTCATGTATAATTTGTCTCTTTCTTACATCCATGTCCCGCTGTATAGCCACTTTTAGGCAGATAGAAATAACAGAATTAACTTCTGAAAATGAGAATCCTTAGTAGAAATAATTGTTCTTCCTTTAACTCTAGTAGCAATCCCCGGGGGTCTCTGCAATACCTCTCTCTTTAGCCAGCTTTGTATTTCAGGAGGGAGTTGGGGAACCTGCAACAAGAGCCTCAGAATGTGAGGTGAAGTATTCAGTAAACATTTTGGCTGCTCTAGTTAGATGTAGGTGGGAACAATGCGCACTTTGGGGAAAATACAAAGCCCAGGCCTTTCTGCTGTGACAGTGCAGGCTGCTTTCTGATGGCAGCAAAGTAATGGTGCCTCAGGAGGTCTTGTTAACAAGCTGCAATGCAGCTGAGCTGACTCAAATGTTTATCACATATAAGGGAGAATATGGCTACCTGCAGAAACTCAGAAGTGTTGAGATGTTGACGTTGGAAGCAGTTGGGAAGTGTATTAGAGGGTAGGAATATACTGATTTATTTTCCTCAAGGGTAGAGGTGTGATTCATGCAGGCCCTGAAGTCTTACCCACCCCTTAACTTTGCACCCCTCATGTAGGCCTGTGATATGGCTACCAGCCTACACAACCCCACAATACTATTCATTAATTGGCCAAAACTCTTGTTCTGGATTCAATCAAGGAGCATAACCTTCCTTCACCATCACCACTTCCTTTAGCTGTCCTGGCAGTGAGTGGAGGTCTCCTGCCTGTCACTGTAGGGCTGCCACTAGGCCTCGAGGACATCCCGGTCCTTAAGAGCTGGCAACTATTACCAGCTTTTGGAAGGTTTCTACCTAATTTTAGCACAAAGCTGCCATCGCTCCATGAGGTGTCGGCATGGTGTCTCTAGGGGGTACCTGGTAGAGTGGTGTCATTGTAAAGATCAGATGTGCGCAGTTGTGATAAATGAGGCAATCTCTGTAATCAGTTTAGGGATGGGAAGTAGAGGAGGAACTTCCAGCAAGAGAGGATGAGGGGGAGTGCATGTAAATGGGTGCAAACTTAATGTACAGCCATTTGAGTTAATAGATAAACATTTGGGGAGCTCAAAATAAATGGAAAGAGCATTTGTATAGCAAAGCACTATTATTATTTTCAGTGATGCAGCCTTCACAGTTCATTAGGATGCTAAATTGCCCTTGAAAGTGGATTTGAATAAGTGCTTTGAATAAGTGGTTGGGAGGCTGGGCGGTTCCAGCAAGTGAAGTCTGTTTATTGTAGCTGGTCTTCCCATGCTGTAAATGTCTTTATATCAGTGCAGATTCTCAGGAGGTGTGGCATACTTCCTAGGCAAAAGGAAGCGAGAAGGCAAGAAAACAAAATGGTATGGTCAAATAGCAATGGGAGGTTTTGTGAGCCAAACAGACATCGTTTAGAAATGAAAATCCAGTCCAAACCAAGTTATTTGGAAAGAGCATAAAATCTATGATGGAAATTTAAAAGGTCAAGAGGAAAGGACATAAAAACAAATAACTCATAGGAAACCTGCAAGAAGAGGGGTAGGTTGATTTGGACTACCATGGAGCAATTAAGGAAGATCCCAGGGAAGCTAAATGACTTCTTTGCATTGATTTTCACTGCAGAAGACATATCTGCTTTTTCAGATAATTAAGATGAGGCACTGCCAGATATTCAGCTATCTGAAGAAGAGGTTCTGGGCCAAACATAAGAATAGCAACAGGTCACTCCGCTGCTAATCTCTCATTAAAATGAACGATTAAACCACAGGTCTGGAGGGTAGCAAACATTTGGCCTTGGATAAAAGGCACTGAAGAGATCATGGGAATAACTGACCTGTGAGCCTTACTTCAGGATAAGGTGAATTGGTTGAAACAGTGATTAAAGGTAGAATTACAAAACACATAGGAAATTGTGTTTTAATGGGGAAAAACTACTATGGTTTCTGTACAGGAAGATCCTGCCTCTCCAGTTTGTTAGAATTTTTTGCATGTCCACAAAGTAGTGCACAAGGGAAAACCACTTGCTGTAACTTACCTGGGCTTTTCAAAAGTCCCTTGCAAAAGGCCATTAAGGAAACTGCATGTTCCTTAAGAGGGATTTTAGAATAGGGGAAATTAGAGATGGGATGGGCCAATTGGGTCACCTTATAGAACAGGGGTCAGCAACCTATGACATGCGTGCCAAAGGCAGCACGCGATTTTTAGTGGCTCTCCGCTGTCGGTGTGAGGTCCCAGCCGCCGCCTTGCTGCCTGCCTGGGATCACTGGAAAACTCAGCAAGGAAAAGGGCAAGGATCATACTAAACTGATAAGATCTGCATTTTAATTTAATTTTAAATGAAGCTTCTTAAACATTTTAAAAACCTTATTTACTTTACATACAACAATAATTTAGTTATATAATATAGACATATAGAGAGAGAGACCTTCTAAAAAAGTTAAAATGTATTACTGGCATGTGAAACCTTAAATTACAGTGACTAAATGAAGACTTGGCATACCACTTTTGAAAGGTTGCTGACCCCTGTTATAGAATCTTAGAAATGTAGGACTAGAAGGGCCTTGAGAGGTCGTCTAATCCAGCCCCCTGTGCTGAGGCAGGACCAAGGAGACCTAGACCATCCATGACAAGTATTTCACTAACCTGTTCTTAAAAACCTCCAATGACAGAGATTCCACAACCTCCCTTGGCAGTCTATTTCAGAGCTTAACTACCCTTAGAGTTAGGAAATTTTTCCTAACATCTGACCTAAAGCTCCCTTGCTGCAGATTAACCTGATAGATTCCTACCTTCAGTGGACATTGAGAACAGTTGAGCACAGTCCCCTTTATAACAGCCCTTAACATATTTGAAGACTCTCAGGAGTTGGGGTGGGCCTGAGACAGAGAGCCCCCCGGGTAGAGAGGAAGTTGGTGCCGATGACCTACCTTATAGTAATTTCATCTAGTCCATCTCTCACTCCTCTTCCACTATAAGACTGTTCACTACATGATCCTTTCAGTTCCTTTGGCCTGGTGAGAGCTCTTGCCCCCCTGGCATGTGTGATCTCTTCCCATGGCACTTGGTTAAAGCCAAACACAGCAGAGCTGAGTTGCTCTTTTTTCTAATCATTCTTTTTCTTGTCCCTTCCATCTGCAGTGAAGCAGCCGCCCATGCTGTCGCCACGCTTGCGGAAGCCACCCTTCAAGGGGGAGGGCAAATTGTCCTGTCTGGTGAAACTGCAGCAGCGGTGGGAGCGCTTACTGGAGTCCAGGATGCTAATGGTAAGAGTAGATAAATATTGAATTGGATTTCATTTTGTTTTCCGCTTAAACCCTTAAGTCCTGACTGATGGGGTGAGTCAGAACAAACCCAACCTGTTCAAGAAACAAAGTCCCAATATGAGCTGTAACAAATCAGGAGTTTTGCTTAGCAAGAAGGTAGTGTTGGTCCCCCGAGGGAGAGTTTCCTGGGATGTTGGGCTTTTTTGCTGTTAGGAAGGTTTCACCTCTATGGAGCGTCATGAACCAGGTTATCTCTCTTACCTTTTAAAAGGGTCTTCACTGGCCTCGGAATTTGGCCGAGAGTTGACTGCAAGGTGCTACCGTCTAGGGCTTCCTTGCCATCTATGGGACTTTTTCACATGCTCTTCTTTGGCTGCTGGAGAATTGTCACTATGATGGTGTGTATTTTGTGCTTTGGTGGCACCTTCCACGCTAAGGAATGCTTCCCTACTCTTTCTGTTTTCTTCACAGTACAGTTCAGGCTGTTGATTGCTTTCTTTATAGGCCTTTCTGTGGTACACCTCACAGCATCTCAGTGCCTGTTCTGAGTGCTGTCTCCTATAATTAGCCAACCACAATTGCTGCTGTGGTAGTGGTTATTAATATTACCAGAATGCCTAATCAGAGTCCCTCAAATATGAGCATTTGTAGCTAATACTAACTGGCCACATGTAACTGTCCCACGGTCTTGTTTTGCCTTTGCTCAACTGCCAAGGTAAACAAATCATTGCTTTCCAAATTCAGGGATGAAATGCCATAGTTATTAAACAGACTTGATGATGCAATTGAACTTATGTTTACCCATCTGCACCTAAGAACTATGTGACGTGTTCAGTTGCAAGGAAATGCAGCTTTAAAGGATTGGACTATTTTAAATATTATAAATGCCAAAGGAAAAGGTCGTGGATTACCAGGTTGCAAAGTGATGGCCATTGTCTTTTGGTCTGTTCCATACCTAAAGCAGCACCTTTAATAGTTTAGGCCTCATATTTGACTACCTTGAAATAATAGGAAAGTTCTAAAACATCACCATTCTGTTGGGAAAAAACAATAGCAACTTTCACTGATGTTGCATTGGGCTTTGTTGCTATGGAGTCAACCAGCCCGAAGGGGGAGCACAAATTAACCTGCAATCCTTGTTTCTAAAACTGTTAACTTTTTTGAGGATGCTATTGCCCCCCAAAAAGTAAGAGAAGCAGCAGAATTGTGTTGGGTAGTGCTCCACCAGCAGCCTGGTGCGAAAGTTGTAGGGAATCCGTGTTCATCAATGCAAGGGCCCAGACGGAAATGACCTGTTTTCAAGCTTCCAGGAAGGTTTTACAATCAGTCAGATTTAGAAAAGCACATTGGTGTCCCTTGAAGAGTAAAAAGTGGGTTAGCAAATCTGTCAGGCATGTTCCCTTTGGTCTGTTCCCAAAGTGCTTTCATGCTCTGGATTCCTCTGGACAATTCCTCCCACCCGCCTCAGGATCTGTGCCACTCTACCTCATTCATCCAGCATTAACATTATTTTAATGCAAGAAAGTTTTTACAGCAGGCTTTGAAACCAGATGATATTTATAATGCATTTAGGAAAGAGACTCTGCACCATTTTCCTCTGCGCAGAACCTCACCAACAATCCCTCCCCTTGTTTCCTCTCCTCTTTGATTGCTGTAATCTCTGGTGGCATTAAAGGGAAGGTCTTTGTCTCTGCAGTAGTCCTTGGAAGCAGCAGGCAGTTAGTTTTATTACGTAACCAGCTAATACATCTCCCTGTAGGGATGGAAGGCGACTTTGATACCAATTCCCGCTCTCTGCCCTCTATCCCCAGATGGGAGAGGAATATTCAGCTTCTGTATTGTCATTCAATATTTGTGTCACTCTTCCCCACCCTATGCATCTAGCTTTTTCAGTCTGAGTTCTCCCCTGGTTTCAGAGTAAGGATCTGCCAGGGTATAAACATTTACTCATCTGATGCAGCCAATCAGTATAAGCTGTTCAGAATGCAATTCCATCAGTGAGAGATTAAATGTGAGTGATTGGATGTGATTGGCTGCAGCAAGGAGAAGGGGGAGATATCTTAGAACAGCGACTGAATTAACCCACAAATTCTCCTTGCCCGGTGATTCTAACAAAAACTGAACTTCCTAATATTTCCAATCAGTGTTCTGCTCTAAAAATCCTTTACCCTTTTCTATCTCCTGTCATGCCAGGATGCCAAAACACTTTAAAAACGTTGATTTCCATACCTCTCAGGGACGTGGTGGTGTGAAAGTTGTTACCCACATTGTATTGCTAGCGAAATGGAGACAAAAGAGTTTAACCGACTTGCCCAGGGTCACACAGAGAGTTGTTGACAGAGCAGGGAGTAGAACCCAAGTGACCTAACTCCTATTCCTTTACTTCAACCACAAGGTATAATTCTTCCCTCCTTGTTTGGTTGTGTTATGTTCCTCCATTATATTGTTGTTTTTCCATCTATTGTTAGGAAGTGATGCCCCTTTTCTAGGAGAAACAGACTGATTATAAAGGGGACACTTCTCTTTGTACCGAGACACCCCAGGAACTAAAGCTGAATTCAGTATTGCCAGAGGTAGAGTGTCCGGTACTGTGGCTGGACTGAAGAAGGGCTAGGGATAATCTTATGAGCAGTAACGTTTTTAGCTAAGGGAAATCAAATCACCTGCTTCACTGCAGTGTACAAATGTCGAAGTGCATGATGGGTTTCTCCTTTTTCTGGAGTATCTGTTATTGTTAGGATACTGGAGCTGATGACCCAACAGTCTGAGCTGTTGCCTCAAATGATGTGTTCTTAAATAATTGGAAAGAAAAGATTGTGATATTCTAGACAGGCAAAGGGGACTGTATTGACATCTGTGTGTAAAGTTGGCTGGAATTGGAAAGGGCTCTGATAGGAGAAAATGGACTGCATTGCAAGGGTTAAACCCTGCTAGCATGACTAGGGACCGAATGGCTAGGCAGCAGTTCTGCAGAAAAGGACCTAGGGGTTACAGTGGATGAGAAGCTGGACATGAGTCAGCAGTGTGCCCTTATTGCCAAGAAGGCTAACGGCATTTGGGGCTATATAAGTAGGGGCATTGCCAGCAGATCAAGGGATGTGATCTTTCCCTCTGTTCGACATTGGTGAGGCCTCATGTGGAGTACTGTGTCCAATTTTGGGGCCCACGCCACAAGAAAGATGTAGAAAAACTGGAAAGAGTCCAGAGGAGGGCAACAAAAATGATTAGGGGCCTGGAGCACATGACTTATGAGGAGAGGCTAAGGGAACTGGTATTGTTTAGTCTACAGAAGAGAAGAATGAAGGGGGATTTGATAGCTGCTTTCAACTACCTGAAAGGGGGTTCCAAAGAGTATGGTTCTAGACTGTTCTCAGTGGTACCAGATGACAGAACAAGGAGTAATGGTCTCAAGTTGCAGTGAGGGAGGTTTAGGTTGGATATTAGGAAAAAAAATTTCCCTAGGAGGGTGGTGAAGCACTAGAATGGGTTACTTAGGGAGGTGGTGGAATCTCTTTCCTTAGAGGTTTTTAAGGTCAGGCTTGACAAAGCCCTGGCTGGGATGATTTAGTTGGGGTTGTTTCTGCTTTGAGCATGGGGTTGGACTAGATGACGTCCTGAGGTCCCTTCCAATCCTGATATTCTATGATTCTGTGTGGTAGGGGAAGCAGTTTAATTCACATGGAGATGCAGTAGCAGGAGCCTGACCAAGCCTGTGTTTAGATCAGGGCTGTCAAGCGATTAAAAAACTTATTCACAATTAATCATGCGATTAAAAAATAGCGATTAATCGTGCAGTTAATTGCACTGTTAATAAGAGAATAAATACTATTCATTAAAATATTTTTGGATGTTTCTATATTTTCAAATATATTTATTTCAATTACAACACAGAATACAAAGTGTATAGTGCTCACTTTATATTTATTTTTGATTACAAGTATTTGTACTGTAAAAAAACAAAAGAAATAGTATTTTTCAAGTCAACGAATAAAAGTACTGTAATGCAACTTCTTTATCATGAAAGTTGAAGACAAATATAGAATTATTTACAAAAAAATTATGCATTCAAAAATAAAACAATGTAAATTTTAGAGCCTGCAAGTCCATTCAGTCCTACTTCTTGTTGAGCCAATCACACAAACAAGTTTGTTTACATTTTCAGAAAATAATACTGCCACTTCTTGTTTACAGTGTCCCCTGAAAGTGAGAACAGGCCTTCAGATGGCACTGATGCAGCTGGCATCGCAAGATTTACGTGACAGATGCACTAAAGATTCATATGCCCTTTCATACTTCAACCACCATTCCAGAGGACATGTGTCCATGCTGATGATGGGTTCTACTCAATAACAATCCAAAGCAGTGCAGACTGATGTATGTTAATTTTAATTATTTGAGTCAGATGCCACCAGCAGAAGGTTTATTTTCTTTTTTGGTGTTTCGGATTCTGTAGTTTTTGCATCAGACTGTTGCTCTTTTAAGACTTCTGAAAGCATTTTCCACACCCCATCCCTCTCAGATTTTGGAAGGCACTTCAGATTCTTAAATCTTGGGTCGCGTGCTATAGCTATCCTTAGAAATTTCACGTTAGTACCTTCTTTGCGTATTGTAAGAACTGCAGTGAAAGTGTTCTTAAAATGAATAAGATGTGCTAGGTTATCATCCCAGATTGGTATAACATGAAATATATGGCAGAATGCAGGTAAAAGAGAGCAGGGGCATACAATTCTCCCCCAAGGAGTTCAGTCACAAATTTAATTAACGCATTGTTTTTTTAATGAGCATCATCAGCATGGAAGCATGTCCTCTGGAATGATGGCCGAAGCATGAAGGGGCACACAAATGTTTAGCATATCTAGCACATAAATACTTTACAATGCCAGCTACAAAAGTGCCATGCAAATGCCTGTTCTGACTTTCTGGTGATATTGTAAATAAGAAGAGGGCAGCATTATCTCCTGTAAATCTAAACAAACTGATTTGTCTTTAACGATTGGCTGAACAAGAAGTAGGACTGAGTGGACTTGTAGGCTCTGATGTTTTAAATTGCTTTGTTTTTGAGTGCAGTTTTGTAACAAACCAAAAATCTATTTTTGTAAATTGCACTTTCAAGAAAAAGATATTGCACTACGGTACTTGTATGAGGTGAATTGAAAAATACTATTTATTTTATTTTTATCATTTTTACAGTGCAAATATTTAAATTCAAAAATAATATACATTTTGATTTCAGTTACAACACAGAATACAATATATATGGAAATGTAAAAAAATCCAAAATATTTAATAAATTTCAATTGGTATTCTATTTTTTAACAGTGCGATTAACCGTGATTAATTTTTTGAGTTAATCATGTGCATTAACTGTGATTAATCGACAGCCCTACTTTAGAGGCATAGGGAGACAAATTCTTGAAGATTGTCGAGAAGGAGAGACTGCACTACAGCTGGGCAGTGTAGTTCCCATTAACTAGATCTCTTCATGTTGCAGGCCTCCCTTTTTTAAATGGATCTGGGGCTTGAGATCATCTTTGGTTATGAACTTTGTCAATGGGGTTTCATTTTTACATACAAGAGAGTTATAATATGGAGTTATAATATGCCAAAGGCAGACCAGAATCCATGCCCCACAGAGCTTAGACTAATAGCATCATTATATAACAATTTACAAACACAGTGGCCTGTGGTCATTACAACCGGAAGGCTTTGCAGAATAAATAGCTTTTTCAGTATTCTGGAATAAGAGGAAGGGTTGTGTGAGTTAATTTGTAGGGATTCCCAACTAAAGAGAGGGTGGGTTGAAAGAACACCAGAGGTTGGGAACAGGGGAAGAAGTTGGGGTTGTCAAGAAGGGAAGCTTGCACTGATCTTGGAGAGAAACAGCTAATTACACTGATGTGAGCTGTGTGCAACCAGTATGCATCTCCACCCCACAAAAGATCACTTCTGATGCACCTCAGTCCTGACTGGAAGCATCCCCTGCTCTTCCATTCCATTTGTAGCTTAGCTGGTAGCCCTCAGTTCTGACATGTAGACCCTTTGCTTTTCCAGTCTAGGCATCTGTTTGGCTAATCATGCTAATTTGTCTGCTGGTTTTCTGTCCTGGGTGCAGATGAGCATGAAGATGAGACTGCCAAAGAGATGTAAATTTCTCAATAACGATTTTCAGCATGACCGAAGTGAGACAGGCTTACAGGCAAGGATTATCAGGCTGTGATGAAAGCAGGGAGAGAGCATTAGGCCTTTTTGACGTGAGCAAAGGGGGATTATTGAGCCCTGTGCTTTTGCAAACAAAGGAAATAGGCATCTGTATAGAAGCACGCCACCCCAGTTAGCATAGGGTAAACAGGCATTTAGGTGGGTATTTCTCATTTCAAAGGGGCAGGCACTTGCAGCTTTATATCACCACGTGATGGCAATTAGCGATGTGATTGAGATATAAAAATCAGATGAAATGCAACAAATTTCCCCTGCTTGCTTGAGGGATCTGTACTTCCTGGGCAAGATCAAACTAAGGAACATCTACCAGGCAGAAGCTTGTTTCTGCTGCTGTGTAAAGGGCTATGCGGATGGGACCCAGGAGAGCATATCAGTGCAGCAGTTGGACCTCCACACATGTGGTGAGAGTTAAGGTCCTGTCAGGCTCTGTACAAACTGTTACAATTCAAAGGGTCCCAGGGAAAGGAGCCTGGGGCCCACTGTGTGTATCATGTAAAGACCTAGAGAATGAAAATAAAGATCAAGGGAGTAATACGAAGGACAGACTTGTAGAATGAGAAATTACCTGCGTTTGCCTTTGAATGCCTCGGGGCATGGCGTTGTAGAGCACTGATGATCTGGTTATTGTGGTGGTTCATTGCACAATAAAAACTGAAGGGAAACTTGCACCATAATCTGGTGTAAACACTAAACTACTGTAAAATATATATTACCCTTGTAAGTCTCAATTTCAGGGGAGATTGCCCAAATGGGGTGTTGAGCAAAGCGGGGGAATGGCTTAATTAGAGATATGTGGACAAGAAGGGAAAGGCAGAGTTCTCGTAGGGTCTGAGAAGTAGTAGTTTGAATTTGATGCATTGAGGCAGGGAGATTCAAACATAGTCTGAAGAAGTGGCACAGAAGATGATCGTAGCAGATACCTTCTGAATGGACCAGAAGAAGGGAGGGGCCAGCATTTTATTTGTCAAATGACTGGCAAAGATTTTCATTGGCTGCTTTTTGCATGTGCCCTTTCTGCATATGCTCGCTCACTCCATGCCTGCACTCCTTCCCTGCTGGAATCCAAAATCAGGAGAAACCACAAGATCATGCAAGAAGCGACTTCCTGCCTATGAAGGAATTGTAGTCTTCAGATCACCTGCAGCAAATGGCTCAGCACTGCAAGCTTCCTCTCTCTCCCAGTGCTGCTGCAGTGACTCCCAGCACTTCGATGGAAGATGAGTTATGAGTGGGCCTTTTGATACTCTGGTCTGAGGGTGGGAAGCATTGCCTGAGAACTGTCACACTCATTGCGCTCAGTGGCTGGGATCCCTATTCCACCGGCACCGTCCATTCTTGTTTACGTGTTGCTGGGCCCTGCTAACACAGAACAACGTTTGCTCCCCTTTGCAAGGTAAATGCTGCCACTTTAAAACCCAAGATGTTGGATTGCATGTTCCTGTCACTGCCCTAACTTGCTATTGACCGTTAATCTTTGCCAGCGCTGACTGTACCCCCAGTTTAGGCTGCCTTTCTGGCATTGGGCTTTGCTGGGCACTGTGCTCCTTTGCTTTGACAGGATCAGACTGGTAACGAGATGGCTGCTGTTATCCACATTTGTCTGCCCACCAGCTGGGGCTAAAAATAGTCTTGCCAAGAACTTGATTGCGTACTGCCCTGGATGCCTGCTTTCTCCTTTAATCCAAAAACCTTGGGCCCCCAAGAACAAGCATGGGCACATTGTAGACTTGCATGCTCTAAGCAAGCTTGTCCTAAGGCCTTGATTACAACAGGGAGGACGGTTTTGTCTAGTGGTTAGAGCAGGGACTGGAGCTGGATGCCTAGGCTCCATTCCTAGCTATTGGGCAAGTTGCTTACCTTCTGGGTGCCTTGTTTTACTCTGGGTGTAAGAGCTGCCCGAGGAATATTGGCTTAATGGACTGTGCTTTGAGATCCTTGGATGAAAGGCTCTTTCTGAATGCAATGTGCAACTGATATACTTGTTTCCATTTTCTTCTTTCCACTGTCGTCAGCGTGGTGGGAGTGGAGAGTGTCACCTGCCAGTCTGGGTGCTCCTGGCACACAAATGACTCAGTCCCAGCAGCTCCCTTGAATTTTCAGGCTCCTCTTTTTGTCTCTGCACCTGTGTTTGAATCGAGTCATTTGCAAGGAGAGAGGGATTGGCCCTGTAGGGACATCTATGGTCCTCTTTTGCTTGGATTTGTGTTTAATTATCTGTTGGGTGCAATCTGGTACATTTTAAAGACACCCCCCACTCCCTTGCTTTTCAGAGGCGTCTCTGTGAGCCATCGATGGTTTACAAGTTTCCAGGGAGGAGGAGGAACTGTCAGCAATTGGGAGGCCTCACCAAGCCCCTTTTCAGTTGAACACTGCTCGGAGCATCTAGTATCTTTGGGACGATCTGTGCCTTGCCGATGGGGGGGAAGGGGGTGTGGAGTGAGGGCAGCTGGCTTCAGCCGTGTTACTGAGTATGCTCAGTCCATGTGAGCATGCTCACTACAAGCCAAGTAGCAAATCTAGGGGCGGGGGAAGGCGATCCTGCATGCCACCCCCTGCCCCGCAATCATCCCCTTTCAGACTTTCCCATCAGTACAGTGAACTATATACCTTGTATGAAAACATTGCTTCCCAACTCCCTGATGACCTTGTAACACTCCCCTACCTCCCTTGCCCACCCCCCACCCCTCCCCGAGTTTTGACATCCACTCCTATTATCAGGCAGTTGAGACTTACAGTCCCTCCAGCTGTCACAGCTGATGCTGCCCTGGTTTAAGCACCGGGCCATTTACCTTCCATGTGTCATGAATTAGGAGAAATGGACAGGAGGGCTGGGTCTGTTGAAAAGTTAAAGCTGATTACAAGGCATTAACATTACATTTAAAGACATAGACAGCAGCCCTCCTCATTCATCATCGCTGCAATATGTTCCCCTTTGAGCTGGAGGAGAGTGCACTGATATCAATGAGACGTTGGCATTTACTCAGGCCCCTCGTTTTATTTGTATCTTAGAAATCGCAGCTTGTGGATTTCATTTCTGCCGGGAGATTTAAAAGCAGTTCTGCTTCCTGCACCCTAAATGTAACCACCATTTCCGTGTGATCACACCAGTGCAACAACTTTCTTCCTACTGACAATGCACCCAGGGTCACTAGCGCTGTGATTTTTCCAAGCTGCTTGAAAAAGTTACATGTCCAAATCTTGTTGAATTACAGTGGGATTTGGGTGCCTAACTCATTTAGGCAATGCTGACTAGTCTGTCTCAGGTTTTTGCCTGAGGAGGAGTGATTGTGGGGGAACAACCTTATTTGGGGGTGGGGCATGACAGACTGTTGAGCTGACATTTCTCCTCAAGTGGTGTCGTGTGGAGACACACAGCTAGATGGACAAATGCTTCAAAGTCCCTCAGCTGAACGTCCCAGTCCCGGGACTGCATGGGTCCATTTTCAAACCATTGTGACCTCAAGGAGCTGAGAGTGCTCCGCGATGTAGAAGAGGTAGTATTACTGCTTCCCCGCAACGGCAGGGCTGGATAGTGGTGTCCTGATGAGCTGCACTAATTAAATAACCCAAGGCAATTTGCTTTGCAGTGCTTGGGCTGCACTGCGCTTTGTTGTAAACACAGTTGTAGGCAGCAAAGCAGCCATTGGGGTGTCCCTTCCCTCTCCCATAGCAATGGCACCCAGAGTCATTTTGCTTGGCTCACGAGTTCAAAGCAGGATTTGTCTAACCGTGGCAGCAGAACAAGATCAGCCCCAAAGCTGCCCCTTGAATTCCTGCCAGGTGCTCTGTGTTCTACGCACTTTTAGGAAAGAGGGGGCATTGTTCCTGACTCTAATGCCAAATAGGATTATAAACATGCTTTTTGCTTGGGGCAATATCCAAAATTTGCTCAGGGTCCCCAAAACATGTAGGAAGACCCAGTCCATGCCCCCAAAGAGCTTCCATTCTAATAGCAGTCACCATACAAAAAAGTGCCCCTTCACTCAATCTTCTCCACCACTCTCACTATCCAAAGTTCCTTGCCCACCATCCTCTGTCATCACTTATCAGGCAGCCTTGAACAAGTGCTGCAGTAGCCCCCTCTCTTATTCAGGGGCCTAACCAAGCTGCCTCCATGAACAGACAGCTGGTAACGTATGGAAGGGAGTGCCAGCCCGCAAGAGGGAGACTTGGAGGGAGGGAGACTTTTTGGTCTGTGTGCTCTCTGATCCCTGCTGATTCTCTGGTGTCTGGGGAGTGAAGTAGAAGGAAGTGCAGGAGCACCTGCTGCTGCTCCTTTTGGTGCTCTGCGGTGGCTGACCTCATTCCTGGGCGAAGCAGATTTTCCCTCAGATCAGATGTTGGGGGCCTTCTTCCGGGCCTTGTATGCACTTAGCTGCATTATTTTTCTACCCACACTCTCCCCTTGAAGGCAGGGTTGACTGAAGTGTTGCCGAGGTATAATCCCGGCCCACAGGACATTGACGTGTAGCCTGTGGTTACCTTGAATCGGTTCCGATCCACAGGGGCTCTGCGCCTCTGTTACTGGCTGCACTCTGAACTTTTTGATGCAAATAGGGCGTGACTCTCGGAATCCTGGCAGATTGCCCACATGGCTATTAGCTGGGCAGAGCTTGGGTCTCCTCTGTTTTTAGGAAAAGAGTGAAGAGTCCATTAGAAAATGTTACGGGATTTTTTTGGTAGGAGAAAAATAGTCTAACCTGAGGGCAGCTTTAAGCTAAAGGCTCTTTCTTAATGGATGGCAGTGGGAGAGGGATGCAATTTGATCCAAATGGGAAGCTGGCGCAAATCCCAGCAAGCTGTTGTAACTGTAGAAAGCATCTTGCAAAGCGAGACAGTTCCTCCCATAAACTTCCCCTGCAGGCAGAAGAAATCCCTTGTAAGTGAAGCTGTAAACGAGGGCTTTCCCAAATACATTTCTGTTTCATTTAATTTCAAGCACTGAAGCGTGTTTGTACATCTGTCTCTTTAAGAGAGGAACAGCCTTGACATGTATGTTAAGGGAAGTTCCTTCACAGTGGAGTCAGACCCATTCTCTCTCTCCTCAGAAAGGGTAAGGCCCAGTCAGTGTAGCCTTCGTCAGATCTCTGCAGCACAGACAGATTAAAAAACCTTGTGCCTCTAGGACTTAAGTAAGAACCCAATCTCCTTGCCCTTTCCCATGTGAGCACTCCTCTGAGTAAGGGCTAGAGGTGGGGCCCTAAAACTGTGTGCATGGCATGGGGATGAAGGCAGCATGTGTTTGGGAATTAATTTTAGGAGCCGGTCACACAGGACCTTTGTGCGTCTGCTTTTATAAAATGTGTCACTTTCCTCCTTTGGTCACCATTTCCTAAAGAGTCAAGCGCTGCTGCTGGCTTTGAGAAGGGGCTGGATAACATTTCTAGCTACTCATGCTAAGAGAGGAATAATCAGCGCTCGTGTCTCCAGGTGTCAGCAAATCGAGACAAAGAGTCAGGAAGGAATGTTCTGCCACTCCAGTGTACAGCATGGCTAGCTAACGCAGTGTGTGGCCTTTGTCTGAATCACCTGCTGTAGATAGAGGACCTAGACCATAAATAGCCACTGGCAAATTCCAACTTGACCATTCTGGCACTTCCTGGTAATCCACCATCTTGTGCTCTTCCCTCCCACCCACCCCAGATTGCAGTCCAGCAAACGAATGGGGTGAGACTGACCTAGGTAGCAAACACCTGCTCTCTGCTGTCATTGGGTGGGTCATGATGACAGGCTTGAATGTGAAGCCATTTTTCTCTTCCCTTTGACCAGGAGGGAAATGTTAATGCTGCTGCCCCTTGTTGTCTTGGGCAGCAAATCATGCCCTCAGCTGCCCTGTGGAGGGCAGCATGTTTCTCTCTCGAGCCTGGTGTCTTCCCAGTGACCTTCTCAGCTCACGAAGACAGCTTGGCTTTGCTGTAAAGCAGCTCATGTGACTGCAGTAATCCGCAGGCAGTAAACAGCTGTGTAGGAAGATTGCAAGAGGAATCGGCCTATTTTTCCGCACTGCAGACTTTGGCATGAGAACACAAGACTCGAGGCAGCGGCTTCTACTGCCGCACACCCACCTTTATGCATTATATCTGTGGCTGCACAACACAGCCAATCCAACCCCTCTCCAAGAGCTCTCTTCCCCATGAGGCTCAGGCTGCCGCGTGTAATGCACTGGACAGGAAATAGGGCTTTAAAATGGCACAGGGGTGCTAATTACTTGGCTCTGCAAGTCCGTCAGGAGGGCAGTGCCATTTGGAGCAGTTCCAGATGTCACTATGCAACCCTTTCTCTCTACTAGTGGAGGGGGCGCAAGGGGTTCTGAGTCACTGTGAAGCTGCAAAATAAATTATAAGATGCAAAAAGTGATTGCTCCTGAAGTGGTTTCCCCTGGATCTTTTCCAGTACAGTACAATCTGAATTGTACTCCATCCTCACACCACTGAGAGTGAACTCCTTTGGCTTCATTTATTCCTGGGTAGAAATAACCCTTGAGGTAGCTTGCTATCCTACATAACTCTTCTTCTGTGGATTCTCAAATAGCCATCTCTGCTGGGGAGGCTACTCACTAGCTGCTATTCCTAGACTAGAATGTTCCACACAAAAAAAAGCTGTACACCTGGGGTCTTCGATTCTGCACCAATTAAGTGCTGACAGTGTGCTCTATGCTGATAGAAAGTCCTTGCCCCAAGAGCTCCCAAGCACAGACACACTGTGAGACCCAGAGAAAGGACATTAGCTTGGAACTTGTTCCGAATTAATCATGGCACCATTTGCTATTCCCATAGCTGATTTATAGATCAGTCATTTTCTCTCCGTTTTTAAGGAGAGACTTCAGTGTGGATCCTCCTGCTCTTGAAGTTCTGAGGATCCTTCAATTTCCTCATCTCTGCCTCCCCCAATGATTTTAGTCATCAAACTCAAAGCGTCTTCTGAGGAAACTTAGTAAATATTTGTAGGATCCTGCTTACAAGGAGCAAAGCGCAGGAGGCAGTCATGAACTAAGTTGTCTTATCTTCAGTTGCTGAGACTCTGAGAATAGGTGTTGCAAAGGCAGCTGCAGCATGGTCTTCCTACATATGATCCCGTTGATGTGATTCGACCTCCTCTGCTGGGAGCTCCTTTTATCGGGTAGAGAGTAGTTGTTACCTGCTTTTCTTCTCCACTGGATCTGCCAAAAAATGCCAACAGTATGTGTTTGTGACATGAACAAGTTGTCCACTAGGAAACTGACTGAGACAGTCCCTCAGTTCATAAGTTACTGAACAACCTTTGGGAAATGGCCATCTGTTACAACTGGCTAGGACAGATTTGAACAGGAGAGCTGTCGGTGAAAGGCTCTTATTTCCTATTCCCCAAGCTGTCCAATTTCTCCCCTGCTAAAACAAATTCTGTGTATTTTCAGATCCCGATTGATGTGCACAGAACCCTGTGTTCATTGTACTTCAGAATGTAAATTTCTATATTCCATTGCAGTTATATTCATGGCTCTGTAGCCCTTAATCTCTGAAATCATGGGTGTTTACTTTCAGTATAGGTCAAGCCAAATTGGCAGTGATCTTGTAGATTGTTTTGACTCAGTTCTGGTTCAACTCTCTTGAAGTCACTGGAGTCAACAAGTCAGTGGAGCTGTCCAGTTACATCCTCAATGGATTTAACCCACTGATAGCTTTTAAATCACAATGTGGCATCTTAAAAAATGCATTTGTACTGAGATTCTTGGGTAAGAATTTCAAAAGCACGTTAAGTCTCATTTTGGATATGACAGGCACTTGGGAAATCTACATGAAAGTCTATAGGAATTAGGATTCTGAAGTGCTATCTCACTTTTGAAAATGGAACTTGGGCTTTTAAGACATTGAGCTTTTGAAAATGTTATCTGTCAATATTTACAACAGAATTATTTCTTCAACACTGGGGGTTACTTCTTTCTGTTTATGTATCAACCAGAATTTTTAACCTGTTCTGTTGTCCTTTAAGGCAATGGTTCTCAACCTTTCCAGACTACTTTCAGCAGTGATCTTGAGTACCCCAAGTTTCACCTAACTTAAAAACTACTTGCTTACAAAACCGGACATAAAAATACAAGAGTCACAGCACACAATTACTGAAAAAAGTGCTAACTTTCACCTTTTTACCACATAATTATAAAATACATCCATTGGAATATAAATACAGTACAGACCCATTTATGCTTGGATGTCGGGAGTCAAGCCGTCACGACCGCATTTTAATGGACCATGGATTAAGAGGGTCATGCTGAAATATCTTAAGATATCTACACATCATCAAATCAGCGAGAATCAAATAATTTTGAAATTTATTAGCACAGACTACATATGTATTACATACACCAAGCGTCCACAATGATATACAGTCCTTGGCTCTAAAAAGTGTCTATGATTCACTTAGAAAAAAACTCCATTATTTTCTGCTCTTTCTGGCTCGCATTTTTTTTTTCTTTCTTATGAAGTCTGTCATTCACTGCAGATGAATGATTTCAACAGTTTCTGCATTTTGCTTCTCCATAAATCTTACAACAGTTTCTACAACATTCAGGGGTTTTGTGGGCGAAATTTTGACTTTTTCGACGACATCCTCATCATTATTAGAATTTTCACCATCACTTTCGCGGTCCGACATAACCTCGCAGCCCAGTAGTATTTCTTCCTTGGACAGAAATTCTGAAGTCGGGCAATCTTCATCCATCTCCAGCTACTCAGTAATGATTTCCAGCAATGTATCCAAACTAAAATCTTTTATCATTTGAAAGAGAAGTTTATCTATATCCTCTCTTGTCTGTGTGTATGTTTGTAGGACATCTTCTTCTGAAAACCTTTCAAAGTCTGGCTCTGAATCAGTGTCACTGCTGGAGTTTTCTGAGTCGGAGCAATCTTTGACAGAAAAGGCACCACCGAGAGCCTTCATCCACTAGTTTTCAGTGGACTTTTGTTTTACTCCATCCCAAGCTTTTTTAACTAAATATATAATTTCCTTCACGTTTAACTCTTTCAGGAATTTGGAAATGCCTAAAGACATGCATGACACGATCGCCAAAATCAGCTCCCGTCGATAATTGTTTTTAAAATTCTGAATAATGCCCTGGTCCAAAGGTTGAAGTATTGAAGTTGTGTTGAATAGTAGGTATAGTAGGTGAATTTTTCCATTGCTTGATACCAGTGATTCAGCTGGAGGATGGGCTGGACAATTGTCAAGTAGCAAAAGTGCTTTGGCTTCGAGTTTCTTCGACCGCAGATGCTTACGAACAGCTGGAACAAAGCTGTTGTGGAACCAGTCGTCAAAAATGTGTCTTGTCATCCAAGCATTTTTGCTGTTAGTGTATATTACTGGCAGTTTGGCTCTATTGAGGTGATTAAAGCAGCAAGGGTTATGAAAGCGGCCAACGAGAAGAGGGACAAGCTTATGGCTGCCCATCTTATTACTATGAAAAAGAAGAGTCACACGATCTTTTATCTTTTTAAATCAAGCTGTTTTCTGTGTCTCATAATTAAAGGCTAAAGTCTTATCAGGTAGCAGTTTTGCAAATAAAGCTGTTTCATCACAATTATAAAGTTGTTCTTCGTGGTAGTCTTCATTTTGTAAAATAGATTTTAAATCGGCGGGAAATGTGTTCACAGCGACTCATCAGCTGATCGGCTTTCTCCAGAAATCAATACCTGCGCTATGCCATGACGCTTTTTAAAACGACTTATAAACGCCTTGCTGGCTTGGAATGATTCATCCCCCAATTAAATTTCCAAATTTTGTCGCTTGGGCTTGAAGAATTGGCCCACTGAGCGGCGTTCCTTTCAGCCTTTCCTGAGCAAACCACGTGTGCATGGCTTTGTCTGTTTTGGATTTTGCTGAATAGCTCACACGTTTTTGCTTAAGCCCCAAGGCACAATCAATATTTTGTACAAAGCCATTCAGTTTAGATTCATTTTTTAGCCATCCTTAGAGAGTAGATTCAGCAATCCCAATATCTTTTGAGACTTTGGCCTAGGTTTCTCCGCTATTTTCTCGGTCTATTACAGCTAGCTTTTCTTCTATAGTGTAGGAACGGTGATGCTTGCCCTCTGCCATTGTATTAGGAAGAGGAAACGCCAGTAGGCTACAGCATGTTTCTGCTCTGCACTTCCTGTCGATTTCTAAGTCAGTTCCTGTACCGCATGTTAATGAGTCTCATGTGTTAAATAAGCAGCACTAGGAGGCATGGTGGTACCGTGTGTTAAGTGGATTCAGGCGTAAACGGCTCGAGTGTGAACGGGTCTGTACTGTATTGTACTTACATTTTAGTGTGATATTTGAACCTGCTTTTCACTTGTGAGCCTTGTCTGAAGCCCAAGTCCCACTGCCCAGAGCTGAAGCATGTAACTTAGCTTTGTAGGGCCCTGCTTGCCAGCCCTGCACTTACAACACCCCTACACCCATCGCATCCTCCCCACCCACTCCTAGTAGTTGCAGCCTCCAGGTTGAGAAACAACTGATCTAGATGAACTAAGTACCCACTGGAAGACATCTGTGTAGCCCCTGTGTAGAGGTAAATGTACCTGTGGTTGAGAACCACTGCCAGGAGGTAGAGAACAAACAGGCCTATTAAGGAAGGTGCTGCTTAATTCTTCTTCGAATAGTTGTCTGTGTGAATCCCACTTGAGGTGCACATGCGCCCAAGAATCTCGTAGCACCATACTAGCTAACCACACTCAGTACAATCCATGATGTGTATGGCTTATGACACACAAATGTTATATGTTTTAATCATCAGTCCAAGACTCTAAACATTTTTTTATCAACAGATGTACAGAGTTATGTAGCAGTAATCTGCCAGAGGCAGTAGCATTCCAAAAAGAAATAGTCTCCACCTGTTACACAACAAAGACACGATGCGAGAAAATACTTTTATTTAAAATGTTGACTGTAACCTACTACAATATGGCTATACTACTACTATGACTTTGAGTCATGTGTTCACTCTGATTTATTGCTTCCAGTGTGGAAGGTGTATAGGACATGTATGGTGGGCAATGTGTGTCAAACAGTTAACAGGTTCCTGCCCTAAAAACGTGCAGTCTACAGGACGTAAATGGATAGCTTGTGACAATCCAGCACATAACAGAACAAAGAGCAGTGTGTGGTCATTGTAGCAAGAAGGGTGGCACAGGCGTTAGGTTTAGGTGTTACTTTAGAGGAGAAAGGGAGGAAGTTTGGACTTTCTCAATGACCTTGTCTTCACAAGGAAAAAAGTGTGCTCTTAACTTGAGTTACTTAACTAACATGAAGCGAAATCCTAGTGAAGACAAAGCAATTTGTATATCACGCCTTCACTAGAATTTTACTTCCCGTTAGTTGACTCCAGTTAGCTAAGTCAAAAGAACACACCTTTGTTCCTGAGTGAAGACACCAACGGAGCTGGTAGAATTCCATGAGAGTGAGCTCGGTTCTAGTCTGCTGCATGCTCCACAGTTATATGCAGTGGTGTTGTGGCTGTGTCAGTCCCAGGATGTTAGAGACAAGGTGGGTGAGGTAAAAGATGTTATCTCACTCACCTTCATGTTCCATGGATAGAATGGCCCTTTGTAGCGGAAGGGTGACCGAAGAGTCGGGCCCTAGCTGCGCTTTTGGATTCCACACCGAATTTGCAGTACAGGCAAGAAAACCTTATTTTGCGAGTTAACTGAGCCAATTTGATCTCTGAGCCGTTGAACGAGGATTAATAGAGAACCTCATGATGACAATTTTACAGTATCCCTTTTCTGCCCTTAAATCAAATACCATTGGATTGGCCTAAGAAAACATATCAAAATGGGGTTCTAAGTAAAACCAACTGTAGGCACTCAATTAACCAGTGTTTTGTCACAAGGAACAATTAACATGAGCCTATTGCACTGATGAACACAGGTTTACTCATTTCTAACACACACACAAGTGAGTGAAGAAAAGAACCTGCATATCTTGGCCTGTTTGTCAGCCATGAATGTAGCTCTGTGTGTTAGCAGAAATATGTTCACTGCTGAACAAGCCAGTGAAATGCTCAGAAAGGCATCTTTTAGATGAACCCAGAGAATATCTGGTTACATATTACTCTACTCCCTGAACAATAGTTGCTTTATACCTTCACATATTAAATGCTCTACCGTGTGCGCTAATGCTGGTGGTCATGTGTGATCCTAGTGTGAAATGTACCCTAACTTTTGAAGCTCATTTAGATTTAAGTCTCTTGTAACTTGAAAAAATAATTCAAGAGTAGTTTCTTTTTTTTCTTTTTTTTCTTTTTTTTAAGTGACTGGTGAGTCAGATGGGGAGAGAACCTGGAGTTTTGGAACTTGTGCTCTGAGATGTGTAGAAGTCCCAGTTTGGCATCCATCTTTGGTCGTGTGTCTGTGTGGTTTTGTTTTGTGTTGGTTTGTTTTGTTCTGTTTTGTTTGATTTTCACCTCACACACACACTTTCCCTGGGAGTGGAGGGAAGAGCATTAACAGATGGGGACCGTAGCTGTTAGGAACAAGCAACAGCCCCTGCCTGTCAGGCTTTCTGTGGCCTGATTATGTCACTGATCTAAATATTAGCAAGAAATCTCCTCCTTGGTGAAAGGTTTTGCACTAATGATCTGATAAAGGGAGTATTAATACCTGGGATCATCTCTAACAATTGCACACTTCTTGCCCCAAAACTGTTTATGTAATGTAAAATATAGTTAGAAATATATAGTCTAGCATATCTAATATTTGGTGATACTCCATATGTGGACACTGAATATGGCTTTTAATTCCATGAAGGGCAAGAATGACTTCTGTTCAGTTGTTGTCCTTCACAAGTGGAGTGAAGAGGGCATATTTCTTGTCCGTACATGGGCTATTCTGGTTATACCACCCATGCAATATTTTTGCCCGTTGTTCAGCATTTTATACTTGCATTTTATTGTCAGGCTTCCTAGCAGCAGACTGTTCAGGTTGCAAGTGGAGTCTAACAGAAAATTCCACAGGTGAGTTAATTTTTGTGGTGGTAGTTTGGAATGTTGGGATTAAGCTGCTGATTGGCGTTATTGCTTGTTTCTGTAGGTTTTCTGATCACACATGGTATTTCTTAGAGCAAAGAGGAATACATCTGTCTGTCTATCCTTTTCTCTCACTTTTATGAGTGAAGAGTAGTAGAATTCAGATGTAAATGTACCTGTGGGTGTGTTAAATTTGCATATATACAGTCAAATTCACAGATATATACTAGAGCAGGGGTTGGCAACCTTTCAGAAGTGGTGTGTGCCGAGTCTTCATTTCTTCACTCTGACTTAAGGTTTCGCCTGCCAGTAATATATTTTAACATTTTTAGACGGTCTCTTTCTATAAGTCTATAATATAGAGCTAAACTAGTGTTGTATGTAAAGTAAATAAGGTTTTTAAAATGTTTAAGAAACTTTATTTAAAATTAAATTAAGATGCAGAGCCCCTCGGAACGGTGGCCAGGACCGGGGCGGTGTGAGTGCCACTGAAAAATCAGCTCGTGTGCCGTCTTTGGCACACGTGCCATAGGTTGCCTACCCCTGTACTAGAGTAACAATCATAGATGTGGGGTAGAGATTCACATGCTAATACACTAAGAGCCCAATCCTGTTATCCTTATTAAGGCTAAATGCCCATAGAAATAGATGGGATTGCTACCCCCGAAAGAAATGAGAGTGACAAGATTGGGCCCAAAATATATATTTCACTAATATACTCAACAACACTTGTGGTGAGGGCAAGAGGGGTGTATGTGTGATATTTTGATTTGTAAGATATCTGATTCGACATCTTAGACAGCATGTGCATAATGCGTAAAACACAATAATTATATAAAGAAAAGCCCTCACCCCCCCACACCTCCAGTGTAAACTTCCACCAGCCCATCAGTGCCGAGAAACTACAGTGAGGAGCATTGTAGAAAAAACAAGAGTCCCTTAGAGATCATCCAGTCTGGCCTGTGATAGACCAGTGAAACTCCAGTGAGTGTGCATCTGTTCACATGCACTGGAGTTCACTGGTCTATCACAGATGAAATGTATATGTACATACACATACTTCTCTGTTTGATACATAAACACACATGGCATATATTTCGCTAACAGTCATCATGATCCATGAAGGGTGGGTGACCAAGACGGTAGCCCCCCAACAGTGGGTGCCTTCCCTTCTCAAACTATTTGAGAAATGCAATTGTGTGTGAGAGAGAGAACTGGAGTGTGAGATAACTGTTAAGTATTTTTTTAATTGTTTTAAATAAATTGAATTTAAATATATTTTAAAATGCCTTTGTGACTTCAAATTACTGTTATGTATATTTTAAAATAGACTTTGTCCTTAAAAATCAAAATAGAGCATCACTTTCAGGTGCAGTTCTCCCTTCACACTTCAGAATTTACAGCTGCCATTATACAAACACCCTCTAGAAATTATGGGATCCTAAAGGATATTTAAATGTAAAACTAAACTCAGCTTAGATATAGTCTTTACTTTATGGTAAAGCCCTGTAGATTTTAATGTGGATTAAACTAATAGATTTTGATAGAAATGTAATAGGGTTCCATACAAATTGCCCTGTAAACCCCTAGAAATTAATAGAGAATGTTGAAATCTGCACTGTAATTAACATAGTTTTCAGGGAAGGGGTGATATTTTAATATTTATGGTAAAATGTAATGAGAATAGCTTTCTGTTAAATGACTATTCAGAAGTTTGAAAAACTATAATATGCTACCTTGACCATTTGACTAAGATCAAACATAGCAGGTTAATATCTGAGGGATCCTCTGTTTGGGAACCATAGAGGAATCTACTCTGCGACTGATTAGGTGTTTCCCATCTCTAATATCTGGGAAGCTTTGTCTCGTAACACCTGTTAGCCGGCAACTGAAAATATCCTCCACTGCTGTTTATATTTCATTAAAAGAAAACAAAACTGAAAGTTTCTAACTTTTTAACTTTCTCAGTATTTTTAACTAGGTTTCCTATATATTTGAATTGACCACGATACAGATGGCTAATCTTATCAGGTTTACCCTTCTCTGTTCTGTAAAACCAGCTGATCAAGGGAGCTTAGTGGCAAGGTGGATTAGTGCATTAGACTTCTGGAGTCCCAGGTTCAAATCTTGTTTAGATCACAAGTGGAAATGAGCATGTTTGGTCTCCTTGTCTCCATTTGCCACATCTCTCTGTTTCTCTTGCAAAAAATTGGCCAGGTTTTAGCACACTTGCAGTCCCTGCTTGAGAGAGAGGCCCAAAATTAGTGTCTTAGGTAGGGAATGAGTTACATAGGAGCAGAGCCTCATGGGGGAAGCATACAAATGGTATGCCCATACTTTGCCTCTAACTCAGACCAGTCTGAGTGTCTTTATTCAGCTCTAGATTCATCCTCCACATCATATGGAGGTGAAGGAGGGACAGGTAATTTAGCTGACAGGGTTGTGAGCTGAGGATTTGAAGTTGGTTTCCCATGGAAAAACACGATCTGCTTCTTTGTCTCCTCTCCTAGCCCCTCTTTTTTTATCAAGTAAGAAGAACATAAGGTTTTTACAGATACATCAGAGCGAGGCCAAAATGACAGAAGAGGAAGGTAAAGGCTCAAAATTTCAGAATAAAGGAATATTGTCAAGATAAAAACACCTTTTTAAAGTGCTTCCCGGTGTTACTAACACCACCTGAGAGTATTAACAGAGTGAATTTGCAATCCCAGTTTGTGATCAAGTATAAAGGCCGCAGTGACCTGGAAGGGGATAATCCGAGCCTCAGTCAGCCCCACCCAGTTCCCCTGTGCGAGGTGTCAAACCTGGAGGCAGGAAAGAGAGGAAAAGCCCAGCTTCATGGTGGCTGACTGGGAAAGGGAGTAAGTTAGCCCTGTGAAGGAAAGAAGGCCTGACTGGGGCTAGAATCTAACTAGAGCCTCCTCGGGACAGGTAGGCCTGGTACAGGAGCTTTGTGTCTCTCATAAGTAGTTTGGGCTGCCCTTTGTTTTGGGACCAACAGACGAATAAGCTGGGGCAGAGACTGTAAGAAAGGCCCAGCCATTGGCCACGGTCGGAAGGAGCCCAGCTATACAGCCGGGGGTCTGAACAGCTCTCCTCTGCTTTATACAGAGCCACTGGGGCTGGGACCCAGGGTAGAGGGTGGATAGGCCTGGGTTCCCCTACTAGGGCAGGGGGCATGATGACTCTGGGACCAAGGCAGGCCAAAAAAGCCTGAAATTGGGCCAATCCACTGGCATGCTGGAAAGGGCGAGACTTATTGACCTGGCTGAAGAGCCAAGTCACAGGAAGAGGCAGATCAGCGCAGGGCCAGAGCAGCTGTCGGGAGGGGGCGCCGGAGGAGGAGAGCTACTGCATCCTGCCCAGCCACGAGGGAGTGTGTCTGCGGTGAGTAGACTCTTCCACATCGCTTGGTAGAGCATGCCCAGGGCCACAAATTGCTCCACCCATGAGCAGATGCTCTTGGGAGCCACAGAAGGGGTATTTTGTCACAATTGCTCCCAGCCTGTGGATCCGTGCTTGGTCATGGCAAAGGATCACGTGTATGGATGGCTTGCTGGGGCCTCTGCATTTCTCTTTTTCCCCCCCACACCTTCACCACCCACAAAAAGCAGAGACTCCTCAGGAGATACTTCCACAAGGACAGGTCAGTCCTCTTCAGTACTTGAATCTCAACAGGTGGCTCATCTTCTCCAGCCAAGGATTCTGTAGGGGTAAGTCCAAAAATCTTCCCTGCCCAATCCATCCCACATTGAAAAAGCTCCAGGGCCGTGTCCCAGGTTCTCCAGTGGGTAATAGTCACTTGGCAAGGAATCCTTGCTGACTCTCTTCCCAACAGGAAGATCTGAGCTCTTTCTGGGATGTACTCCCTATGCATCTTTTCTGGTTTCATACTGGACAAAAGAAATGCAGGGGCTTCATTCAAGGCTCTGACTCTACCATGTCTTTGTTATTAGAAGCCCCAAGTGATCATCCTTCCCCTCCCAAGAAGGCAAAACAAAAGTAAAAAGGCTAGAAAATAAAAAATAAAGCCAAAAAAATCTTCAGCTCTTCTCCTCCTGAACTCTAGCTTCTCCCTCAGAGAAGGGGGATTTTTGGCTTTAGATCATGCTAACCCCAGGCCAGAAAAGCAGACAAGGTAGAAGTTGATGGATTGTAGCAGAAGATAAATGTGTAAAAGAGCAACTTAATCTCAATACACACAGCAGGCATCTGCTCTTAACAAGAGTGTGGAGGAAAAGATAAGGCCAGAACTTGAAAAATGGGTGTCTAAAGTTAGGCTTCTCAGTCCACATTTATGCACCTAAATACGCAGTCTGATTTTTTTAAAATACCGAGTAGCCAGCAGCTCTCATTAAAGTTAAATAAGTTAAAATTCATCAAGAAAAGGGTGAACCCTTGTATGCATAGTTCTTTGGAATCCTGACACTTGCTGTTAGTGATGCAGAGCGTAGGGTAGCAGATCCACCGTTCCTATCCAGTCTTTGAGCTCTTAGATAAATCCACTCCTGTGGTGGTTATGAATGAGCTAAGGGGAGCACACTGAAACAAAACAAGATGAACCAGGACTGTGCAAAGGGTTAATCACTGTCAGTTTTAGGAAACATTTGGCGGCTGAATGGCAGATAACACAGTGACATCCACATAGGTAGTTTGATGTGCTTAGCTGTTGAGGGTGTGGGGGCAGAGCTATTTAATTATGGTAGCTGCAATGATACTCTAATCTCCCTTGGAAAAAGTAGCATTTTTGATTTGCTGTTGTGTTTGGCTAATGTTCCATGGAAAAGTCAGGACTAAAGCCTCATTATATTCATTTTAATTTACAGGTTGGTGTCTGGGGCTTCCCCATTCATACTCATGCTCCATCCATAAGCTGCCCTGTTTCACCTCGACATTGGCGTTCACACGTTGTTGTGTAAAATCCCCTACCTGTTCTGCTCAGCTGTGCATCTTTGAGAGAGTTGGATTTTTTTAACATGATTAGACCAGGATGGCTCCTCCAGAGATGCATGGTGATGTGAAGGCAGGTTTGAGGTCACACAACAAAATAAAGTTTGCAAGTCCTTTCAAACTGCTGGGTGGAGCAATTTCCATAGCTAGTGTCTGTGAAGTGCCTTGGGATAGCTAGCACCAGGGTCTGACTATTCAGAAAGGGGGAACTCAGCACCCTTTGCACTTAGAACCCTGTGGAGCATCTCAAATTCAGCCCCCCCCCCCCCAAATCGAGACGCCCTGAATCACATAGATGAACAAGATTTGTTGGGGGCGAGTCAACACAGCTTTTGTAAAAGGAAGTCATGCTTCACCTATCTGTTAGAATTCCTTGAGGGGATTAACAAGCATGCAGAGAAGGGTGATTCAGTTGATATAGTGTACTTGGATTTTCAGAAAGCCTTTGACAGGATAACTTACCCAAAGCTCTTAAGGAAACTAACTAGTCATGGGCTAAGAGGAAAGGTCCTCTCAAGGATCAGTAACTGGTTACAAGGGAAACATAGGGTGAGAATAAATGGTCTGTTTTCACAATGGAGTAAACAGCGAGGTCCCCCAATGATCTATACTGGGATCTGTGCTGTTCAGCCTGCTCATTAATGAGCTGGAAAAAGGAGTGAACAGTGAAGTGGAAAAGTGTGCAGATGATATGGAATTATTCAAGATAATTAGGTCCAAAGCTACTGCAGAGAGTTACAGGGGTATCTCACAAAATGGAGTGACTGGGCAACAAAATGGCAGATGAAATTCAACATTGATAAATGCAAAGGAATGCACATTTGGGGAAAAATCCCAACTACACATATATAAGGATGGGTTCTGGATTAGCTGTTACCACTCAAGAAAGAGAACTTGGAGTCACCGTGGGCAGTTTTCTGAAAGCTTCAGCTCAGTGCACAGCAGCAATCAAAAAGGCTGGCTGTGGTAGGAACTATTAGGAAAGGGATATAAAATATAGAAAAATATCATAATGGCATTATATAAATCCATAGTCCACCTGCACCTTGAACACTGTGTTTAGCTCTGGTGGCCCATCTGACAAAAGAAATAGTGGAACTGGAAAAGGTTCAAAGAAGGACAACAAAGATGGTCAGCAGTATGGAACGGCTTCCTTATGAGGAGAGACTAAAAAGATTAGGGCTATTCAGCTTAGAAAAGAGATGGTTAAGGGGGGATATGATAGTGGTTTATAAAATTATGAATGGAGTAGAAAAAGTGAATAGGCAAGTGTTAACCCATTCCCACAATCCAAACCCGGGGCTCACCCCATGAAATGAAGAAGCAGCAGATTTAATACAAACAAGAGGGAATACTCTTTTACACAACCCACAACTAACCTGTGGAACTCATTGCCATGGGACGTGGTGATGGCCAAAAATATAACTGGGTTCAGAAAAAAGCTAAAGTTCATGGAGGATAGGTCCATCAATGGCTATTAGCCAGGATAGTCAGGGATGTAACCCCATTCTTGGGGTGAACCTAAACTTCTGACTGCCAGAAACCAGAAAGGGAAGACAAGCAGATCTCTTTAAATTGCGCTGTTCTGTACACTCCCCTCGAAGCTCTGGTACTGGTCACTGTCAGAGACAGGATACTGAGCTAGACGGACCATTGGTCTGACTCATAGAATCATAGAAGATTAGGGTTGGAAGAGACCTCAGGAGGTATCTAATCCAACTCTCTGCTCAAAACAGGATCAACCCCAACTAAATCATTCCAGCCAGGGCTTTGTCAAGCCGGACCTTAAAAATCTCTAAGGAAGGAGATTCCACCACCTCCCTAGGGAACCCATTCCAGTGCTTCACCACCCTCCTAGGGAAATAGTTTTTCCTAATATCCAACCTAGACCTCCCTCACTGCAACTGGAGACCATTACTCCTTGTTCTGTCATCTGGGACCACTGAGAACAGTCTAGATCCATCCTCTTTGGACCCCCTTTCAGGTAGTTGAAAGCAGCTGTCAAATCCTCCCTCATTCTTCTCTCCTGCAGACTAAACAATCCCAGTTCCATCAGCCTCTCCTCATAAATCATGGGCCACAGCCCCCTAATCATGTTTGTTGACCTTCACTGCACTCTCTCCAATTTGTCCACATTCTTTCGGGGGGGCAAAAACTGGACACAGTGCTCCAGCTGTGGCCTCACCAGTGCAGAACAGAGGGGAATAATCACTTCCCTCAATCTGCTGGCAATGCTCCTACTAATGCAGCCCAATATGCCGTTAGCCTTCTTGGCAACAAGAGCACACTGCTGACTCATATCCAGCTTCTTGTCCACAGTAATCCCCAGGTCCTTTTCTGCAGAACTGCAGTTTAGCCAGTTGGTCCCCAGTCTGTAGCTGTGCATGAGATTCTTCTGTCCTAATACAGGACTTAGCACTTGTCCTTGTTGAACCTCATCAGATCTCTTTTGGCCCAATCCTCCCTCCAATTTGTCTAGGTCACCCTGGACCCTATTCCTACCCTCCAGGGTATCTACTCTCCCCCAGCTTAGTATCATCTGCGAACTTGCTGAGGATGCAATCCATCCCATCATGCAGATCATTAATGAAGATGTTGAACAAAACCGGCCCCAGGACCAACCCTTGGGGCACTCCACTTGATACTGGCTGCCAACTAGACATCAAGCCATAGAGCCTGACAATCTAGCCATCTTATAGTCCATTCATCCAATCCATACTTCTTTAACTTCCTGGCAAGAGTACTGTGGGAGACAGTATCAAAAGCTTTGCTAAAGTCTAGGTAAATCATGTTCACCGCTCTCCTCATATCCACAGAACCAGTTATCCCATCATAGAAGGCAATCAGGTTGGTCAGGCATGACTTGCCCTTGGTGAATCCATGTTGACTGTGCCTGATCACCTTCCTCTCCTCCAAGTGCTTTAAAATGGTTTCCTTTTAGACCTTCTCCATGATTTTTCCAGGGAATGAGGTGAGGTTGACTGGTCTATAGTTCCCTGGATTCTCCTTTTTCAAAGATGGGCACTATATTTGCCTGTTTCCAGTTGTCCAGGACCTCCCCTGATTGTCATCAGTTTTCAAAGATAATGGCCAATGGCTCTGCAATCACATCAGCCAACTCCCTCAGCACCCTTGGATGCATTGCATCTGGCCCTATGGACTTGTGCATGTCCAGCTTTTCTAGATTGTCCTTAACCTGTTCTTTCACCACTGAGGACTGCTCACCTCCTCCCCATGCTGTGCTGCCCAGTGGAGCAGTCTGGGAGCTGACCCTATCTGTGAAGACTGAGGCAAGAAAGGCATTGAGTACTTCAGCTTTTTCCACATCATCTGTCACTATGTTGCCTCCCCCATTCAGTGATGGTCCCACACTTTCCCTGACCACCTTCTTGTTGCTAACCTACCTGTACAAACCATTCTTGTTACCCTTCACATCCCTTTCTAGCTGCAACTCCAGTGCTTTGACCTTCCTGATTCCACCCCTGCATGCTCAAGCAGTATTTTTATTCTCCTTCCTAGTCATCTTTCCAAGTTTCCACTTCTTGTAAGCTTCCTTTTTGTGTTTAAGTGCCCCAAAGATTTCTCTCTCAAGCCAAGCTGGTTTGCCTGCCATATTTGCTATTCTTTCTGCACTCTGGGATGGTTTGTTCCTGCATCCTTAATAAGACTCTTTTAAACAACAGCCAGCTCTCCTGGACTCCTTTCCCCCTCATATTAGCCTCTCAGGGGATCCTGCCCATCAGTTCCCTGAGGAGTCGAAGTGTGCATTTCTGAAGTCCAGGGTCTGTATTCTGCAGCTCTCCTTTCTTCCTTTTGTTAGGATCCTGAACTTGCCCATCTCGTGATCACCGCTGCCCAGATTGCCACCCACTTCTACTTCCCCTACTAATTCTTCCCTGTTTGTGAGCAGCAGATCCAAAGGAGTATGGCACCTAGTTGGTTCCTCCAGCACTTGCACCAGTAAGTTGTCCCCAATACACTCCAAAAACTTTCTGGCTTGTCTGTTCCCTGCTGTATTGCTCTCCCAGCAGATGTCAGAGTGATTGAAGTCCCCCATGAGAACCAGGGCCTGTGATCTGGAAACTGCTGTTAGTTGTCTGAAGAAATCCTCGTGTACCTCATCCTCCTGGTCTGGCGGTCTATTGCAGGTGCTCACCACAACATCATCCTTTGTTGCTCTTGCCTCTAAACTTTTAACCCAAAGTCTCTCAACATGCTTCTCTCCAGTTTCATAATGGAGCTCTGAGCAATCATACTGCTCTCTTGTATACAGTGCAACTCCTCCACCTTTTCTTCCGCCCCTGTCCTTCCTGAACAGTTTATACCCATCCATGACGGTGGTACAGTCATGTCAGTTACCCCCACCAAGTCTCTGTTATTCCAATCACATCATAGTTCCTTGACTGTGCCAGGACTTCCAATTCTTCGTGCTTGTTTCTCAGGCTTCTTGTGTTTGTGTCCAGGCACTGAAGATAACTAGCCGATCTCTCTAGTTCCTCAGTATGAATTAGGAGGCCTCTCCTGTTGCACCCTCCTCCTTGTGTTTCCTCCTGGTATCCCACTTCCCCACTTACCTCTGGGCTTATATCGCCATCCCCATGGTAAACCTAGTTTAAAGCCCCTCCTCACTAGGTTAACAAGCCTGCCTGTGAAGATGATCTTCCCTCTCTTTGTTAGGTGGATCCCATCTCTTCCTAGCAGTCCTTCCTGGAACAACATAAGAACATAAGAAAGGCCGTACTGGGTCAGACCAAAGGTCCATCTAGCCCAGTATCCTGTCTACCGACAGTGGCCAATGCCAGGTGTCCCGGAGTGAGTGAACCTAACAGGTAAAGATCAAGTGATCTCTCTCCTGCCATCCATCACCTCCCTCTGACAAACAGAGGCTAGGGACACCATTCCTTACCCAGCCTGGCTAATAGCCATTAATGGACTTAACCTCCATGAATTTACCAGTTCTCTTTTAAACCCTGTTATAGTCCTAGCCTTCACAGCCTCCTCAGGCCAGGAGTTCCACAGGTTGACTGTGTGCTGTGTGAAGAAGAACTTCCTTTTATTTGTTTTAAACCTGCTGCCCACTAATTTCAATGGGTGGCCCCTTGTTCTTCTATTATGGGAACAAGTAAAGAACTTTTCCTTATTCACTTTCTCCACGCCACTCATAATTTTATCTACCTCTATAATATCCCCCCTTAGTCTCCTCTTTTCCAAACTAAAAAGTCCTAGCCTCTTTAATCTCTCCTCATATGGGACCCGTTCCAATCCCCTAATCATTTTAGTTGCCCTTCTGTGAACCTTTTCTAATGCCAGTATATCCTTTTTGAGATGAGGAGACCACATTTGTACACAGTATTCAAGATGTGGGCGCACCATGGATTTGTATAAGGGCAATAAGATACTCTCTGTCTTATTCTCTATCCCTTTTTTAATGATTCCTAACATCCTGTTTGCTTTTTTGACTGTCGCTGCACATGGACATCTTCAGAGAACTATCCACGATGACTCCAAGATCTTTCTCCTGATTAGTTGTAGCTAAATTAGCCCCCATCATATTGTATGTATAGTTGGGGTTATTTTTTCCAAAGTGCATTACTTTACATTTATCCACATTAAATTTCATTTGCCATTTTGTTGCCCAATCATTTAGTTTCGTGAGATCTTTTTGAAGTTCTTCACAGACCATCCCATGGTCGAAGAATCCAAAGCCCTCTCTCCAACACCACCTGCGTAACCATGCATTCACCTCCACAAATCGATGATCCCTACCTGGGCCTTTTCCTTCAACAGGGAGGATGGGCGAGAATACAACTTGCACCTCAAACCTCCTTTATCCTTCTTCCTAGAGCCACGTAGTCTGCAGTGACCTGCTCGAGGTCATTTTTGGCAGTATCATTGGTGCCCACATGGAGAAGTAGGAAGGGGTAGTGGTCTGAGCGCTTGATCGGTCTTGTCAGACATTGTCACATCCTGAATTCTAGGTCCAGGCAGGCAGCATGCTTCTCAAGTTTCCTGGTCTGGATGGCAGATGGATGACTCTGTCCCCGTTATGAGAGAGTCCCTGACCACCATCACCTGTGTCCTCCTCATAGGAGTGGTGGTCATGAAACCCCCATCTCTAGATCAATGCATCCCATGCCTTCTGGTCAATGGGGTCTCCTCCTGATCCCTTCCCTCAGATAAGTCTTTCCAAACCATTTTTCACCATAGTACCTGTGCAGAGAGCCTGAAAATGGTTTCTTATCTCTGCATTGGGGGTACATGGGTTCTCCTCTTTCTTCTTCCAGAGGTCACATGCTGCCAATTTTCTTCCCCATTTTGCATGGCCCTCTCTGATTCTTCATCATGCTGTGCCTGCAATACCAAACACTGACTTCTATCCAGAAAGTCTTCATTTTCTTTGATGCAAGGCAGGGTTGATACTTGGGTCTTTAATCCTTTAACTGTCTCTTCCAATATGGAGACCAGCTTGCACTTTGTACAGATGAAGTCGCTTCTATTCTCTGGGAGAAAGACAAACATGGCATATCCTGTGCGGGTCACAACAGCTGACCGCTCTCAACAGGGGTGTGGCCCTATGGCGTCTTCAGTGCCAGCTTGTCTTCTACTCTGATCACGATGGAACATTCCCTATTGAGACCTCTGGGGAATAAGCAAGTATCTCTCACCCTGAAAGAGATGGGAATTGCACCAGCGTACTTCAGGGCTGAATATTACCTGTAGTCCTGGTGATGATGTATTATGTATTCCAGGAGTGCCCACGAAGTGCTAGACATTGTCCATACACACAGGAAGACTCCATCCTTGCCCCAGAGAGCTCATAATCGGAGACCAGCAACAGAGAAAGGGGTAAAGCAGTCAGCTTGTGTACAAATAAATACAGCTGCTCTGCAACTGCCCTTCAGTCTCACCATTAGCAATGGGCTGATTTCACTGCCACTTTAAACTCAACATAGCCAAAGGTCACCTCCTCATCTCCCTGCCCGCCCAGCACCTTCCCACTGGAGGTGATAGCTGAGAACACAACCGTCCTCCCTGCCACTCAGGCCTGTAGCCTGAGCATCATTATTGAATATCGCAACTTCCTTCTCCTTTAGTCCATACAAAACAGAGTTGCTAAGATGATTTGCCTGGCCTGGCATTGGCTGTATCTAGCCCTCTTTGTATCCCTCCAACCAGCTCCTGCTCCTTCACTACATCAGATTCAAGGCCCTTGTTCCTACTTGTAAGGCCCTGCACAGCTCTGTTCCCTCCTGCTTATCTACTCTAGTGTCCTGTCAGAGCATCCCATTCCCCTGCCAGTGATGCTGGCCTTTTTCTGCGTCTCCCACAGGCTCCTTTGGGCTTGTGTCCAGCCTGCCCCTTAAAAACTCCCCTCTGAACTACTCCATAAAGTTGCTCTCCTATCCTTCAAGACCCGCTTTCGCAGTGCTAGCACAGGGAACTGCAAGTGGTGAGATGGAGGGACAGCTGATACTGATCTGATTTATTGGTTTAGATTTTATCATTTATTTTTTAAAGTTTGTCTCTAAGCCGTCTAGCTGGCCTGTGTACATGGATCTTCTAACCATTCCTGTTCGTTTGTTACCCGTGTGTTGCATCTGCTTGTCATTTAGACTGTAAGCTCATGGGGGCATTATGTTTAGTTCCCAGCAAGATGGGGTCCTAATCCAGACTGGGGCCTTTGGGCCCTATCCCAACGCAAATAACATACGTAACATGGCAGAAGTGGGTCTTGAGTGAGGATTAGAAGGAGGGAAGCAGAATGCACTGGAATGGGTTCCTAGGGAGGTGGTGGAAACTCCATCTTTAGAGCTTTTTAAGACCAGGCTTGCCAAAGCCCTGGCTGGGATGATTTAGTTGGGGATTGGTCCTGCTCTGAGTAGGGGGTTGGACTAGATGATCTCCTGAGGTCCCTTCCAACCCTGATATTCTATGTCTGGAGGCCATGTTGTTAGGGCTTCGTGGGCTGCATTTGATGCCATGCTGCTCTGTCACACCCATGCTCCGACCTCTTCCAAGTGAGTAGTGGTGGGCAAGGTATGGTGTCAGGCAGAAAATCCCTTCACAGACAGGGGTGAATGTACATCCTGCTCCATCTCCGCACACCACTGCTTTGAAATTCTGCTTCTATTGTCTGCGCGGGGGTTGGTGTATTACTAATCATGTTTGTTTATAGGCCTTCACCTGGCAGGAGCCAAGCTGAACTGTGTGCGCAGCTGAAGTGTAGCCTTGTGCCTGGAGCCCTGCAGTATCCCACTCATCTGTATGATGATTTCTGCCGGCTGGCTCTCTCAGTAACAGCCACATCTCCTTCGAGGAAGTGTCCCCTCTTTGCAGATACTTGTATTTCCATAGCCCCGAAAGTTTTGTATGAGGGATTTCCTATTTAATACAGTTGAAAGGATCCCAAACCCATGCTTTAGATTAACATGTGCCATCTAGATTAGGGCTAATCAGGGTCCAGGTCTGTGCAGATGCAGACCTCATTACGGGGTATCTGCAGTTTAATCATCTCTCTCCCAGGAGTGATCATCTCTGCTTTAATGCACAGCAGACTTACCGCCCTCATCCATCTCCTTTCTTGGTTTGTTGCCACTACTGTCAGAAAGGCTCCTGCCTCGGACGCTGAGGTGATTTAGTTTAATCCCATGTAGAAAGGAGCGCGAGTTTATGTGCACCTCTCATTCGCGGATAATTCCCTGCTCTAAGGTATCGCTGTGTGACAGGGGGCTGGGCTTGACTAAGCCCCTGATGCCAGGAATCCATCCTTCCCAGAGAGACCGAGCCCATTCAGTCTCCCCATCTCAGTAAAGACGGCAACGGCTGTATCCTAGTGTGCGCCGACCCTCCCCTTTGTACATCGCAGGGGGATCCGCTTTGTAACCTTGCGTGTTCCCTGGCCAGTGAGAGAGAGTCAGTCCCTTGCATTGTGTGGAGTCTTTGGAATATCCAGGAGACCCAGTCAGCCAGTGTGGCACAGTGGAGAACTCTTAGGACCAGTGAGTCTAGCTGCCCGGAGTGGAGATCTGCCAGCTGCTTATGTCTTTGGTGGGTGCCCAGGTTCCATGCCGGCCTAAGGCCAAACTTCTGGGTTTCTGCCTGGTTCCCCCACAAGGTTTTCTTGACTAGTCCATTGAAGACTTTTTTTGGGGTGGGGGCTGTGTGTGTGGGAGGAATGTCAGCTTAGATGTAAACCTCCACAGCCTATCATCTCCCTTTGAAAATGCAGAACAGTTCCCAGTGCCTTCCACAGTCTGCTCTGCAGGTGTCAGGCGGTGGGGGTGGGGGAAGGAGGTGCCGTAGGCAACAGCAGGGCTCTGGGAAGTGGGTCTCTTCTCTCTGGTCCAGATCCTGCCGCTGACTCGTGGTATGACCTTGGGACAGGTACTTAACCCCTCTGGATCTTTCTGCCATCTGTAAAGTGGGCAGACTAATACCTACTTTCCAGGGGGTTTGTGAGTCTTAATTGTTTGCAGGGTGCATTGAGATCTTCAGATGAAAGGGGCCAGTGCAGTGCAAAGTATTACTGGACTCTGTGCCCTCTCCAACCCTGGGGCACCCTCCTGGGCAGCATGATTAAGACATAAGCTTTTCTGTCTGCCCAAAAAGGGACGCGAGGACATGGAAACTGCTGCCTCCTGTTCTTCAGTAGTGTCCTTTGGGGATAGAGGTCCTGACCTCGGCTAGTGAAATCAGAGTCAAATTGCCCAACTAGGGCAATAGTTTGACAGCAGACTCCTCTGTCTGGAAAATCTGGATCAAAGAGCCAGCTATTCAGAATGATTTGAACTTGGTCTGGGTAAGGGACAATTCTGCACTAGCCACAGGAGTAGACTAGATGATCCAATAAATCATTTCCTTTGCCAATTTCTTGGATTCCATAGTCCAGCCAGAGTTGCTACAGCCTTCCCTTGCTCTGCCTTGCATCCAGGTGCACATACCACAGTGTTACTGGTAGGCAAGAGGCTGTACCTTTATTGCAATTACTGTCCATCACTTAATCACCCAAACTGCACAGAAACCTCTGGGGCCTTAATACATTTTATTATTGTCTGAACCGTAAACTAACCTGAATTTGTCATATCCCACATCACAGGGTTATTCCTATAGCACCAGAAGTGAGCCTGGAGCTTTATAGAGACATAATTGAACCTTAAACTGTAGCAGTGTAAATGAACATGAGAGCAGGAGTAGATAGCTGGAGGAAAAAGGAAAGAAGCTGATAGGAAGAAATGAGGTTTATTTCAGAGGGGCTGGTGGCCGTTCTAGGGCTAAAGGGGCAGGCTGATTGGCGCTTGGAGAACAATTTAGGATTGTTGTCTATAAGACCCCTGCCTTCCTCATTGCAGAAGTTGGAAGGTGTGTAGTGAATGAAGCAGGACATTGCAGGAAGAGAGAGGATGGTCTGATGAAGGCAGTGGATGGTTGCCCTAGAGAATCGGACTCTCTCCATGCCTCTGCTGCACAGTTCCTGGGCAAATCCATTAAACAAAACTTGTCATAAAGCAGCCACCAATTGTGTGTTCCTCATTTTCTGAGTGCCCAATATGAGACTCTTGGAGCCAGATTTAGAAAGATTCTGTGTAGTCACAGCTGTGACTGAAGTTGATTGGAGCAAGTTGTTCTTTTAAAATAGTGATATAAAATTGCTAATTACTCTGAAAAATCAGACCCTAGACATCGAAAATTGGAGACCCAAAATAGGGGCGACCTTTGATCATTTTGGCCTCGATCATTCAGTTTCACACCTGTAAAATGGGGATAATACCACTTTACCACACATTCATTAACATGTGAGAAGCACTCAGCCATTATGGTGAAAGTGCCATAGAAAGGCCCAGAAGTAGATTAATAATTTTGTATTCAGAGCGGGTTTGAATGGCATGCCTTAAACAAAACCTCAGGCAACACACCGAATGTGGAGGATAAAAAGGGATGTTGAATAACTATCCATTCACTGAAGGAGGCAGGAGTCCTGTGGAAAGAATAGTACATGATAACGTAATTGAAGACTGTATCATAATGCATATGAATAAGAGATGAATTAACGCTGAACAGGTACAAAGATGGGTTTAAAATTAGCAGCCATGTTAGTCTGTATCCGTAAATAAAACGAGGAATACTTGTGGCCACCTTAGAGACTAATGCATTTCCCTAGTTCAGTTCCCTTCAAAGGTTCTTATCACCTGTCAGACACAGATCCACTACAAAAGGTTTTTTTCTCCTGCTGATAATGGCCCATCCAAATTAAACAGCCTCTTAGAATTGGTATGGCAATATACAACTTTTTTTGCTTTCTGTGTATATAAATGAATCTTACTTCTGTGTATTCCATTCTATGCATCTGATGAAATGGGCTATCGTTCATGAAAGCTTATGATGAAATAAACTGGTTGGTTTCTAAGGTGCCACAAGTATTCGTCGTTTTATTTACAGGTACAAAGATGTATCCAAAAACTGAGTTACCGGCTGATTTCTGTGACCTTGTCCAGCTTTAACCCAGACTGTTCCTATCTCTTCTCGCCTTCACTCACATTCAGTCTAAATTCAGTACTAGGAACCTTGTTCAATCTGATCCGTGAGGCAAGGAGCTTGGAACACAACACAGATAATAGATTTTTTTTTTTCATGACTATGTTCCTGAAAATAAGAGCTTTGCTCTCGTGGCTGGGCAGGGCTGGAGAATTTACAAGCTGCCTGTAATCCTTGTTCCAAAGTGAGAGGATCAGGGGAAAAACTGACCAGCCCGGTCTCATTTTCTCAGCTGAGCGAAATGCAGGCAGTTTACTTCCCAGTTCAGCCTGTGTGTTAATTGCATTGTTTAAAATTGGTTTGGGTTTAACAATGACAAGGTGTTTTGGCTACTGCCAAAGTCACTTTCCCGCTGCTCCAAACAGGTCTCCCCCTCCCTTCCTGAATCCTATACGAGCCTTCCCCACTTCAGGGCCCCCTCTTCCACTTTCCCTTCTCTAATATGTCCCTTCCACTCTTGCTCTGGCCAGTCCCTGCTCCTGTCCAGATCCTAGGTCCCCATCACTTACTTTTGCCTTTGTGCCTTTGCATAATCATGTGTGGACCAGCCTCCCAGTCAGTGCACACAGAGCTCCTGTGCTCCTTGAAACCAACATGTTCTTCAAGGCATTCCAACTCCAATCACCCACCTCTCTCACATTGTAGCACCATGGGCCCTTAGAGCCTTTCAGGACAGGGATCTGTTGTTTCATGGCCACACCTTCTCCCCATGTATTCCACCATGTACCCAGTGGAGTACCTTCTTTGGCATACTGTGTACAGTTCTGGAGCCCATATTTAAGAAAGATTAATGGAATCTGGAACCAGTGCAGAGAAGAGCTACTAACAGGCCCATCCTTCCCCGATCATATCTCATGAGAAGAAATTGGCAGAGCATGGCTTATTTAGCCTAGCAAAATGAAGACTGAGGGGCTCTGAATACCCTCTACAAATTCATTAGGGGTTAAACACCAGGGAGAGTGAAGCGCTCGTTAAGCTAAAGGAGAGTGGTTGGCACCAAAACAAATGGGCATAAATTGGCCATGAACAGACTCAGGCTGGAAATTAGAAGAAGGTTTCTAATCATCAGAGGAATGAGGTTTCAGACCAGCCTCCCAATAGGAACTGTGGGGGAAATAATTAGTTTTGAGCGAGATGGACAAATTCATGAGTGGGATTGTGTGACACGGTGGTTTAGGGTGGTTGGGGGCAGGGCTTAGCAGCCTGTGGGGGCCCTTCCCATTTGTCTTTTATGTTCCTAAAGCTCATCTGGTCACCTGTGCGGAGAGGAAGGGATCAGGGCCGAAAATGACCCCCCAATGTATTGTGTGGTTGGATGGGGTTTTTTGTTTTGTCTTTTTGTCTCCTTCCTCTGAAGCACCAGGGGTCACATGGCTGGAGCTGGGAGGCTGCACAGGGAGGGTCAATGCTCTGAGATGGCACCAAGCATTCGCTCGCTCACATTCTTAGCCAGCCGGTTCTTGCTCATGTACCCAGGCTCTCACTGATCATCACATGTGGGGGACAGGAAGGAATTCCCCCCTCCCAGGCAGTGATCATGTGTGGGCTTTACCTTCCTCTGTGGTATGGAGTGTGGGTCACGTGCCGGGATCATTGGGGTCTATCTGCCATTGCAGGGGCCATGAGCACTGGTGCACCTCAGTCCTTCCTGTTCTCTGCATGTGGCACACAATAGTTTAGTCTCCTGTGGGCTGTAATACTTTGATCTAATTTTGGGGTTAGCACATGGATGCTGGGTGGTGCTGGTGGCCTATGATAGCCAAGAGGTCACCAGAAACGGTCTGGTCCCTTCTGGCCCTAAACTCTGATTCTGGTTTAAATGATAGCAACACACACAGGATAAAAGATGGATCAAAACATGCTTGAGCCCTTTGATTTGTACGGTTGAAATGATTGAACAACCTGCAAATCCCATGGCCTCCTTTTGTCTCCACAGGGCTCGTCCAGATCCCCGTCAGCATGTACCAGACGGTGGTAACCAGCCTCGCCCAGGGGAATGGTCCCGTTCAGGTAGCCATGGCTCCTGTTACCACGAGGATAGCAGACAGTGCCGTCACCATGGACGGTCAGGCAGTGGAGGTTGTGACCTTGGAACAATGACGTTGCTGCCGCAGCAGGATCATGACGGCGTTTTTCCTCGTCTCTTACGTGAATAATTTTTTTACGCCTCTTCAGAGATGCAATCAGGTGGCATTGAGTCTCCCAGCTTTGGAAGCAAAGGTTTCGTTAACCTTTTTTTAAAAGGAAAAAAATAGCAGAGGATGTGTGTTAAGTGCATTTTTATAGCGCCACGCTGATCTTGTGGGAGTGGAAAGCCAATTTGTAATGGACTTTCATTCTGAGGAGATTTAAATCAAAACACAATCCCCCTCCCCCACGCCCCCCGCATGAAATATCTCTGTTTAGAATCAGGGCAGGATGGGAAGATAGCCACTTCCTACAGGAGGTGGTAGTGCCCTTGGCTGGAAACCGTTCCAACAGTGCTGCTGCCCATTAAGCCGGCAGTAAGTTCTACGGTGACTCCCGAGGTCAGCCCGTCTGCCCCGTCACTTTGAGAATTAGGTTTCAAAAGAGAGCGAGAGAGAGTTTGGAACAAGTCTCTCCTCGGGGAAGGTGCACGTACGAATGTGTAGGAACAGCAGCAGCCTTTCGAAGGGAATACAGCTCCTCAGAAGACAGCAATTGATTACCCTGCGGTACCCGTAAGAGAGGAAAACTCTGCCATTGAAGTTCTTAAGAAATTCCATGCAGAGTTCCCCCCATGCCCCTGCCTTGCTCTCCTGTAATCCACCCTCAAGACCTGCCTGTATCTTCTCTGCTGTTGAAATGTAGCTGACATTTTAGACCCTTCTCTTTATTATTTCATGTTTGTAAATTTAGACTGCAATGGAGAATCTCTTGAGGGGCTTTGGCTGGGGTGCTAAGGTGAGGGAAGGCTGTTAAGAGAGTGAGGAGTTCTTGACTAAGGCAAATTCTTTCTTCCCCTGTATCTCCCTAGGACTCGTTTTGTAACTTAATCCCATTCAGCCTCATTGTTGAGAGATACATCGAGTTCATCTGAGCTCTCTCATTCACTGATATTATCAGAGCCATGACAGGACCGTATGAAACAGACGATCCCCTATTGCAGCCTCTACCCATCTTGGAATATTCAATCCAATCCCCACAATATTTCCTTGTTCAATAAATATGGCGGGGGTCAAACAGACTCTTCCCGTAGCCCCCCGCCCCAGTTCGCGTTCCACAGGTCATGCACCTGTTTCTGCTGTATGTGCATCTCCAGCACGGCTTGGCTGCTGATAGTTTTTTAATCTACTTCATGTGAAAACCTCTAGACAGAAAAACGCCTGGTGTGTTTTCAGTGGCTAATTTTACTTGACTTTTCAATGGGCCAAACCTTTGCTTCCCAAAAACAACAAACACTGCCCCTCTCCCAGGCAAACTCCGCCCTTCTTTTAGCCACATCCTCCCTGGGTGTGCGCAATTGTGCATGATATTTAATTTTTTTTTTATTTTAAGTGGCCATTTAACAAAATTCTCCACATCTTGCTCAGCCTTCGAGGAAGTTTTCAGATTCTTGTATTTACTTGTTTTATATGAAAATATCAAATGTTCTTTGTATATGTTTTTCTGTATCTTAAGGAAGGGAGGGAAACATTTTCATAGAAACAGCCCTGCTTTACTGATTTATTTTTTTTAACTATTATTATTTTTTATTGTCGTTGTGAAGATGTCCAGTGGCTTTAAAGTCAGTGTTTCTTTGGCGATGAAATAACGTTCTTGCGGTCTAAGAAATTCTCCCCAGAAAAAGAATAAAAAAACCAGTCAAGTAGCAGAGCATGGAATACCTGTTGTTTTCCCATTCTGTCTATTATTGCCTCATTCAATAAATTGTTACAAATGTGTCTGCACCCAGAGTCTCTTATTTTGAAGGTCTTTGCACAGTTTTGGTAAATGGAAGGAAAATGTTTTTAAAAGGGAGACTATCAGGTGGTAAATTTATAGTAACTTTTTTTTTTTGCTTATCTGTGTCGCTAATATCTTAGGGCCTTTCCCTGCAGACATCTACACACCTGAGTAACTTGACTCAGGTGTGTAATTCCATTGACCCCAATAAAACTATTCAACTGAGTAAACCTATGTGTGGGCGTAAGAGTCTTCATGATCCGGACCTTAGATTAAGTGAACATTTTTTAAAACTTCCTTGTTTACTCTTTTTGCACTTCACTCAGCTTGAACTATAAAATTAGACACGTCGCTCTCACTTCTTCATTCATATTCCTTTTCATGTTCTAGACCCATGCACTAGCCTACATAAATGGCAATGGGAACTCAAAAGGTGGCATTCTTCTTTGCGTATGTCTACATTACCCGCCAGATTGGTGGGTAATGATCGATCTATCGGAGATCGATTGATCATGTCTCGTCTAGACGTGCTAAATCGATCCCCGAGCGCTCTCCCGTTGACTCTTGTACTTGTACAGGGGAGCGGCAGCAGTCAACTCACCGCCGTGAAGACGCCGTGGTAAGTCGATCTAAGTATGTTGACTTCAGCTAACTTAGATCGACCCCCTCCTTTCCTCCCCTTCCCAGTGTAGACCAGGGCTTTGTTGTTCAATGTCACGCTAGGGCCTTGGCTGAGAGGCATGTTTCAGAGAAGACGTTAAACCCAAGGCCCTGGTCCCACCCGATCATTAAAGATCCCACAGCTCTTTTTTGCAAGATCATGGAGTTGGTCCTAGTGATTAGTTAGTTAATATTTATAACGTACTCGCAGATGAAAATTATAAGTGCTAAGTATTAATTAGTGCTTCTTTTCGGGCCAAATTTCAGTTGGAATAATTACACGTTTCCTACCCAGATTTGCTCTGCAGTCTCAATTGTGGTACTCTATTCAGACTACATCTGGAAATTCTTTAGATGCTCAAAGTATATAGCATGAAATAGATTCCTATTCTTGTTTTAAATGTGAGAAACTACTAAGAAGGGGTGGGGAAAAGAATTTCACACTGACTCAACCCTGAAACTTGGTCCAGGAAGCTTTATTTGAATATTGTGTATAAAACTATTAATGTATTTGTATTACAGGAACATGTAGAGATCGGAGCCCCATTCTAGGCTCAGTATGAACACACACTGAGACACAGTCCCTGCCCCAAAGCACTTCCAGTCTAAATATACAGAGGGCTCAGGCCACTGAACTTCTTGTCTGTCCTATTGCCAAAATATTTGCTAAATGTTTCAACTGATCCAGCCACGCTGCCTCAACCTGTAATTTTTGTCATATCCCCCATGCTCAGGAGACTCCACTCTGGTCAGTATTGGGACGAGAGGCTCCTAGGGAAACCCAAAGCAGCACTGGTCGTTCAGCAAGTGACCCCCTGTCCTTTGGGCTGTTATTGATCCAATACCCCAGCATGGCATTTGAGGTTCTGAAGAGGATGTTAGAGCAAGATTCTGACCACTTCTGGTCGCTGTTAGCCCTGGTGTTTTGGGCATATTCCTAACCCTAGACTAGACCTTTCTGCTTCTGTAAATTCCCTCCAGCAGTTTTATTTCAGGTGGTATTCTTCCCTTTCTGTTTGTAATGTTCAGGAATGTTGAAGAACTGCCACGTTCTACCCCAGAGCTAGCTGCATTATCCTGTGGGCGAAGTGATGGCCTATCAGATAACGAGGGCTTGCTCTTCTCTCAAATAGTGCAGTTCAAAGCAGGAAGGAGAGCTAACACATAAGTACTGAGTACACACGTGTGAGGGAAGCACATGGTACCCTGGTTTTTGATCTGATGATAAAATTTAACAAGGCACTATCCCATCCAGAGTAGCAGAGCCATCTCCCCGCTTCTTTCTCCTGCACCCCAAAACCCACTTGTGTCCTGTCACCTCAGCATCCAGGACAAACCCGTTTGCCCTCACTCCAACCAGTGTGACTTGCCCCTTCTCACAGTGCATAACCTCCCCATTCCCAGGAACCACTGGGGCTGTTTGCCAGCGGTACGAAATGTTAACAGCTGTGTCCAGTTTCTTCCAGATTCTGCTGAGGGATTGGAAAATCTTCACCGATATCTGCCTACCCCCAACACACACACAACCCTTAGGAGGCAACAGATGAATGGCTGCTGTCCTTGTCGACAAGCCTTTCTCATATACGTTTCTTTCACCCAGTCCTCTCTCCCTTTTTTGAATTCCTTCCCCACCGGCCAGAGATCTCCCATTGCCCTGGCGTCGTCCTCTCTCTCTCCCAGCACAACATCAGACCGGTGACCGAGCACTGAGTTAACTGCCTTCTTAAAGCTGGTCTCCCTCTCCGCCACCTGGGCTGTCAGCCACGTTTGGACCCAGGGCCGTCAGCTCTCAAAGCCTAGACCTCTGTCACTGGAGCTGAAGGAGTAATGCTCGCTGTTGTAGAATCGTCTCTGCTGGGGACCTGCCACAAGGGGGCGACAACGCTTCCTTAGTGCAGGTTGTGTTTGCATTCCTAGTTCTCCGGCGCCGCCTTTCAGGCGACTCTAGCTGCAGGGGATGAAGCACAGGAGCTGACCATTGCTATTCTGTAAACACGCTCCCTGCCCAGGCTGTGCAGTGGCCCTCACCAACCCCCCAGTGAGAAATGTTTCTTCTTCCCAAGGCCGAGCATGCTGGCGCCAAGCACGCATTTACTAAACACACGAGGTAGCATAAAGAAAACGAGGAATACTTGTGGCACCTTAGAGACTAACCAGTTTATTTCAGCATAAACTTTCGTGGGCTATAGCCCACTTCATCAGATGCATAGAATGGAACCCACAGAAGTAAGATGCATTTATACACACAGAAAGCAGAAAAAGTTGTACATTAACATACCAATTCTACGAGGCTGTTTAATTTAGATAAGCCATTATCAGCAGGAGAAAAAAAACCCTTTTGTAGTGAAAAATCAAGTGGATCTGTGTCTGACAGTTGACAAGAATCTGTGAAAAGAAACTTAACCAGGGAAATACATTCAACTGGTTTAATGACTAAGCCATTCATAGTCCCTGTTTAACCCTTGGTTGATAGTGTCCAATTTGTAAATTAATTCCAGTTCGTCAGCTTCTCGTTGGAGTCTGTTTTGGAAGTTTTTCCATTTTAAAATAGGCACAGAAGATGGATCTATTAACCCTGCTGGTGCCTCTCCATCCCCTCTTTCCCCTCCCACCCCACTGCAAAAATACCACTGGCCAAAACGTATGGCTGCAGTGAGTTCCTAGAGCTTCATCCAACTAGACCGCTTTGTCCTACGCAGTAGAAGCCAGTATAAAAAGTGCAAGGCTTTGTTGCTATGGCTGGCGGGGGCAGGCAGGGGGAGAGGGCCAAATCCCTGGTGGCTTTGGGAATGAGACGCGGAAGCCATGACAGAGACGGCTGGGAGGGTTACTGGGACCGGTAGGCGCTGGTCGGCTAGAGGAGCGTGCCCGGCATCTGCCAGGCACGAACCGGGAGAAAGCTGCCTGCTCCCCGCTTTCCTTCCTTCCTGGTTTAGGAGCCAGGCCCTGGTAGGGGAAAGGTTAACAGGGAGCAGCTCAGGTGGAACAATGGAGACAGGCCTGTCCCATGTGCTATCACTGAGGAGCCTGAGGGGTGGGGTTATCCCCCCCACCACGGAGCGTGTGGCCTGTTGCCTGTCGCGCACCATTGCTACGAGCGCACGAGGTGGTTGGTGTTTGCAGCCTCCCCCCAGGTCCCAGGGCAGAGCCCTCCGCTCATCACATTGTGCAGTTAGCTGCTGGGAAGATGGCACCATATAGGGGCAGCTACAGGGCCATACCCCTGTACCGGCTCCCTCAGCTCCAGGGGGAAGATGAACGTGGGATCTAGGGGGAAAGAGGCAGGCAGGCACTGAGCTGAGATTCGCCCCATTCAATGGTGCAGCGATCGGGCTGGGGGCAGAATGGGAGGCCGGGTAGGTTTACACGTGATATGATGCTGCCAAAGGAACTGGAGCAGAAACGGTCGGGCAGCTGTGAGATTTGCATGCTGGGATGGAGCCCATGGGGCTGGCTGCACAAATCGGGCATGGACCACATAAAGGAAGGCCTGGCTCTGGGACTGTGGCTGGGCTGTGGAGCCTTTCAGGTCTATGTCAGTGAGCCTCAGTCCAATGGCTGGAGGAGAGGCGTCTGTCACCAAAACTCCCAGACCCATGGAGCTCCTTGCCGGCAGTGAAATCAAAGACTGAATGGGTCCCTGTAGCCTGAAGTGGGCACAGCCGCTCCCAGGCACCTCTGCGCGCCACAAGGACGCTGCAGAGCAATAAGTCAAACAGGGCTAAGCCCGGGACTGCTCCCGCCCCATCCAGTGTTGTCTGCTGTCTTCGAAGCTGTGGGTGTGATCCTGTTGGCTTTATTAAGCTAAGCGGGTCAGATCAGGCCTGGCTAAGCGGCCTACGTGGAAAGTGGGGCTGGAGCGCCTGTGTGCAAACTGCGCCAAGTTACAGGTGGTGTTTGCTGCAGAGGAGTCCTACAATAAAACCAGAGCAACGCCAGGGCCAAGGCCTGCCCAGCCGCTGTGCCGCTTTGCTTCAGTGACCGGCGGCCGGGTCCCGCCCCAGGGCCAGAGGCGGGGACCCTGCTCAGGGCCTCGGGCGCCTTGGCTGCGAGGTGAGACGAAATGTGAGATGATCAACCACGAAATCTACATTCTCACCTGGATTTTGTGGGCCTCATCCCAGTGCAAAGCAGGAGCAACTCCGTGACGCCACGTCCGCGGAGCCCTGTGTTTTCCTGCAGCTAAAGCCACAGCGCTCTGTGCCCGCTGGATGTTGTAGGGCAGGTGACTCCATCGTGACAACTGCCAGAAGACTGATTTAAAGCTAGGCCTAGCTTAGGGGACATAAATACCATCAGGACCCCTGAGGAGGCCATGGGTCACATGCTGTTCAATTCCCAGTTGGGCCCACTAATGCCACTTGCTGTGGTTAATCAGGGTTTGGGCTGCACTCGTTTAAAAAGCTAGTTAACGAGCTGCATATTCACCCTGAGCGACATAGAGAAACATGGACACTGGGCTGCCTAGATCTTCTCCAGCACCTTCTGTGCTACCAAGAGGTGGGGAGGGGAGTTACGGGCACACAGGCCAGTGACAGTCCCAGCTGAAGTTAGGGTTACCAACTTTCTACTTGCACAAAACCAAACCCCCCCTGCCCCACCCCCTTCTCACTCCATTCCCCCCTCCCTCCATTGCTCGCTCTCCCGCCCCCCCCCCCCCTTCACTCACTTTCACCAGCCGGGGGTTGGAGTGCAGGAGCGGGGTGAGGACTCTGGGGATGAGGGGTTTGGGGTGCGGGAGAGAGCTCTGGGCTGGGGCAGGGGGTTGGGGTGCAGGGGGATGGGCTTTGGGTTGGGGGTGCAGGCCCCGGGTGGGGCCAGCACTGAGGGGTTCAGGCTGCAGAAGGGGGCTCTGGGTACATTGCTCCTCTGCGCCCGGTCATGTGCTCTTCCTCCAAGTCTGGGTTTCATTGGGCTCAGCCCGGCTGCAGGGGGCAGTGCCCGGAGAGCAGCGTTTTTAGTAGGTTCCTTGGGCATTAAACTGCATTGATCCTGTAAGAAGCTAAATCACAACTACCCACCTAAGCCACGGACGGGTTTGGTGGGGTGCTGACCAGCTTGGGGCGGGGGACAGGGCAGTTTGGTGGGGTGCTGGTAGGGTGACCAGATGTCCTGATTTTATAGGGACAGGCCTGATTTTGGGAATCTTTCTTATATAGATGCCTATTACCCCTCCAGCCCCCGTCCCAATTTGTCACACTTGCTGTCTGGTCAGCCTAGGTGCTGGCCAGCCAAGCACTGACTGGGCCACTAAGCCAGAGCAGCTCCGGCACCGAGGAGCCCGTGCCTCTTGCGGGGGTGGGGGGCTTCCTCGTGGTTTGGGGCGCAGGGATGGGTTATTTGATGCAGCAGGCTGGCCCTGGCAGGGCTCCGGGGGGGCTTGGTGGAGGATGGGACACGCTTGGTGGGGGGGGGGGGGGTAGATAGCGTCCGTCTAGCATTAGCCCGCTCACTGCTGAGGGCTAGCAGCACAGAGGAGCCACCCCCTCTCCAGGGCCGCCCAGCGGAGACTGGCAGCGCGGCTTTAATCTTCGCTAATCGGGGCTCAAGAAGAAGGTCATGGCCGCCCGCGGGGCCCGGCTCATGCACGCCAGAGCAGAAGGGTTAATCCCCCTGCAGCTGCCGGGCCACACGGAGCCAGGCCACGGGAGGAGCCAGCGGCCCGTGAGGTAACGCTGCAAAGGGAAACGGGCCAGCACCTTCTGCATGGGGGACTGTCCTGGGAGAGGAACCGGGCTCCATGCAGGGCAGAGAGGCGCTAAGGAAAGGGAGGGCGACGGAGGGGCTCATGCTGGGACCTGCAGGGCCTGCAACAGCGAGGCTGGAAGAGCGTCACATCAAGCCAGGCTCTGGGGACGTTCAGTCCCAATCCACAGGCCCCCTGCCCCGACCAGTGCTGGGGCTAGCCCCATGGGGGCTCTAAGCGGGCATATTCCCCCCCACACACACACATAACACGTACTGATAATGAATAGGGGGAACCCTTGAGCTGCTCGGGGGTGCTAAGCAATTGCCTAGGCCTAGTGCGGGCTCTGCCCCCTGTCCTGATACTCCAGCCTTGGGCTGCTTCTGAGCGAGCACGGCCAGTCGGTGGGAGTGGGGAATAGTGTGACACTATTGGTGTCTTTGCTTGACCCCCTCACGCACCGCGCCGCTTCAGCCCCGGCCCCTCCTGAACGCTGGCCTGGTTCAGGCCGGGGTCTGGTCACGAGGGCCTGAGCGGCAGGGCTGGGTGGCTGGACGAGGTGGGCAGAGGGCACGATCGCTGTGGGCGTGACGCGCGACAAAGGCGCCCCGGGGGGACGTGCTGCCCGGTGCTGTGGGGAACAGTCATAGAACCTCGGGTTTTTTTTCTTCTTGAGGCGAGACGCTCTAGTACCCCAGGCGAGGCGCCGGGAGCTCCCAGGCCACGGCTCGGTGGCAGTCCACGCTGCTGACAATGGGCCGCCAGGCCAACCTCACCGATTATCTTACTGCAGCCGGAGTACCGTGCGTGGGGGCTTTAAGCGAAGCAGGGAGCGGCTGGGTGCCCACATCTTTCCGCCAAGGCTGCCCCCTTACAATGCCGCCTCTCCCCTGGCGCCTCACCCGTCCTAGGCCCTAACGTCTGGCGCACGCAGCAGGCTGGCTGGGCTAGCTTAGGTAGGGTTACCATTCGTCCGGATTCTCCCGGACATGTCCGGCTTTTTGACTTAAAAATAGCATCCGGGGGGATTTGTAAAAGTCTAAAAATGTCCGGGATTCCCCCGCCCCCGGTGCAGAGCGCGGCGTTGGGCTCCCGCAGTCAAAGCCTCTGGACTCTCCCTCTCTCTCCCGCAGCTTCCGGCAGCTGTAACCCCCCCCCCACTCCCCCCCCACCCTCCCGCATGCTCAGAGCTGCTGGGTTCTGCCGCCTGCTCCCCTGCTGCGGAGCGCGTGGGACTGGGCTGTGCAGTTGAGCTGCGAGTGTTGCAGCGTGTGAGGCTCAGAGCCTCACATGCTTTTCTGAGCATGGTGGTGGGGGGGGGCAGGGGTTAGAAAAGGAGCAGAAAATTTCTAGAGGGGGCAGTCAAAGGACAGGGAGTGGGGGGGGGGTTAGATGAATCAGGGCGGGGAGTCAGGGAGCAAGGGAGGCTTAGATGGGGGGGGTGGAGTCCTGGGGGCAGTTAGGATTGGGGGGGTCTCAGGAGGGGGCAAGGAGCAGGGAGGTTTAGGTTGGGGGTGGGGTTCTGGGGGGCAGGGGTCCCAGGAGGGGGGGCAATCACGGGACAAAGTGGGGGGAGTTGGAGATGCTGAGGTGGGGGGGGGGGGCAGGGCTCAGCCACACCCCCATCCTCTTTTTTGATTGGCACAATATGGTAACCCTAACCTTAGGGCACACACCAGCCCGAGGCCTGTTAGCCAGGCTCCAGCTCACAGCGCCCAGGGTGAAGTGTGGTGGGTGCAGGGGAAGGCACGTGAGCGCCACTGGTCTGCGGAGAGTCCCTGGCTGGGCTGGGGCTGGGCTGGGCACCTGTGTAGAAATGAACAGCCGGGGCGCTTTCGCCCCCACTCCCTTGGCGCACAAGGCCCTGGGCACAGCTCACTTGCTGCAGGGCTCCCCGGCAATCAGGCAGCTGCCGGGTCACAGGCGCGTTCGGGGCCCAGGGGGTTTCCGGGTGGTGTTTAATTGGGCTGACACACAAGCTGGGGGCTGTGGGGTCGAGGGAGGCGGGGTTGGTGTGGCACAGGCAGGCCACATGCAGGACCAATGAGTAGCACCCGTTGGGACTGGGCTGCACGTCAAAGCCCGATGGCTCCGTTCTGCCCTTGTCCCTAAGAGGTGAGGCCTGCCTGGAGCCCAGGCCTTCTGCAGGCACTAAAGCGGCGCGATTAGACCGAGACGGCCCAGCTTGAGGTATGGCCTGTGACGGCAGGAAAACCCACCGGGTTCCCTAGCACAGCTGGCTCAGGGGCTTCTTACCGTCACTTAAAAACTTGCACCTTAGTGCAAGCCTGAATGTGTCTGGCGGCCACTGCTAGCCCTTGGCGCTCAGTTTGCAGCAACTAGCCTAAGGAGCCCGTTGCTCCCAGAATGCTAGGTAGTCACAGGCCACCTGTTGACCCCTGCAGTGTGCAGCTAATGAGCCCGTGCTGTGGCCTGCACGGGACGGGTGGATCTCGCTGCCTGGAGGGGCTGATCCACTAAAGGAAAACAGCACAGTCTTAGCTCACGCTGTGCCCAGCCAGGCTCTGCGGGCTGGACTCACAAGGGTCTGTGGAAGGAGGCGAAGACAATTGCTGCTTGGCTTTGCTCAGGGACCGTGGGCTCACCGCAGCAGGGGCGGCCTGGGAGGCAGTGCGGGGCTGCCTGGCTGTGGAAGGCTGGACACGCAGGTGGAGCAAAGGTTGGGGTTGCCCGCAAGCCGGGCTACTAGGGCAGCCCGGTGGGGTGGGGCTAAGCGCTGAAGGGCTCTGCAGGTCCCAAGATGTCGTCTTCAGCATGGCAGTGAAGGGGGCAGAGGGGCCAGGCCTCCTTCAGGAGAGGGCACCCGCAGCCCGATCCTGGGGCTGGGCCGAAGACGCAGGCTGAAGGTGTCCCCTGGTGTCGTCGCTCCTCCCCCCCCCCACCCCTTCCCTGGTTTCGCGGGGGAGGGGGGCAGCCCCAGTGCTGAGCTGCCTGCAGGGGTGCAGCGGCTCACGCCATGTAAGGCTCTGGCTGGGACAGCAGCTCGGCTTCGGCATTTCAAGCCACGAGGGGTGGGGGTGGGGTTCCATGGCTGGCAGCTCCTGGGATGTCACCCTCCCACCTCTGTGAGCCCCTGGTTGTCCGGGTGGCCCAGAGCTGGGGGGGGGGGGGACAGTTAGAGTGGGGCTGGGGGGGGGATTTTGTGTGACTGGAGGCTCACATGACAGCACCATGCGGATGCTTCGGTTCCTGCCTCCCGCAATTGGACTTGAAGCTGGGGCAGTGCCAGGTACTGAGGAGCGGCCGGCCCTTGTGCCCCACCTTAGGGTCAGCTATGCCCAGGGCCCCCCCAAAGTCACGGTCCATTTTGGTCCATTTCACGGTCATAGGATTTTTTTTAAAAATCATGACTGTCATGATTCCGGCGATTTAAATCTGAAATGTCACCGCGCTGTAACTGTAGGGAGCCTGAGCCAATAAGGACTCGTGGGCGCGCGCATGGTTATGGTAGTGGAGCTGGGTGCATCACTGCTACTCTTACTGCTGCTGGCGGGGGGGGGGGGGGGGCCCGGCCAACCCCGCGGGGGGGGGGGGGGGGGGGGGCGGGGGCCCCCCCCTGACCCCCCCGCCGCTGTTAGGTCCCCCCAACCCCCCCCCCCCCCCCCCTCGCCCCCTTCTCCCCTGCAACTTTTGGACGGGGGCCCCAGTTTGAGAACCGTTGGTCACCCCTGTAAACGCTGTATAGTATAGGGTAAAAGCACACCAAAGACCAGAGGTCATGTGTTTTTTCCCATGGCTGTGAATTTGGTTGGGCCCTAGCGGTGTCCATGGTAGCACTGATGGTTCTACCACCAGCTAGATTAGGTGACCATGGTGGTAAGACCTCTGATGGCAGCTTGTCTAGCATAGCGCTCCCAGCACTGGGAGCAGGGATTGGCCTCAAGACCTCGCAAGCTAAGAGAGGGACCTGCTCCCCCTTAAGCTGGGTATCAGGAGGGCATGAGAAGCTCATAACTGGCTTATATGGCCCAGTTCTTAGGGGGGTCTTTGCTACAGGTCTTGAGCTGGGGGAACTGAGCCGCCAGTGGGGGCTTTAGGGCTAAAGACCTGGCCACAGCCCCTGGCACCACCTTTTTTTTTTCCATAGCGAGAGAAACCAAACCCAAGCTGGAACCCATGCGACGTGTCTCAAGTCTGTGGCCATCTGGCCAGTCCCCTCGGTAACAGGCTGCAGTTCCTCTGAGAACAAAATGGCTGCTAAGTTCAGCCCACTGGACGAGGGCTTAGCATGTGAAAGGCACAGATGACAAAAGACATTTCCACAGCTAGCTAGGCTGGTGGTAAGATGGGCATTTGTTACCTATACCAGGTTGGGGGGGGGGGGCGCAGGGGCACCAGAATGCAAGGTGGGGGAGTTTTCCCACTTTTTAACCAGACATAAGGGTGAGGAATGAGGAGTGCGGGGGGAGCGGGGCCTTGTGTGTGGGGGATGGCAGCACAGCCTTGGGGGGGCATAGCCATGGTTTGGGTGCCTGGGGGCCCCCACTTTTAGGGCGTGTCTGCTGCTCCTGGTGGGGTGGTAGGGACATTATCTATATATGCCCAAGTGGGCATTAGCTATATATGCTGGTGGAACATTCAACACCACACGCCCCAGAGCAGCAGAGATGATGTGACTGAGCCCAGAAAGTCCAAGGGTGTGCCTGACATCGAAACGTGATCTCGCTACACTAAAATAGCCGGCCTCCTCGCCTCATCCCCCAAACTCCATCAGGGACACACACAGCCCCTCAAAAACCCCACCAGGTGCCCCCCACGCCTTCCCCTGGAGAGCATCAAGGGTCCTGTATGAAAAGGCACCACGAAAACCCCAGGGCTGAGACCTTGCAGCATCCTGCATATGGCCCAGTAGGCGCACAGGTGTTAGCACCCCCATTTGGCCAGTGCTCCTGGGCACAGGCACCCGGCTCTGGCTAGTCTACGATACTTGCTCTGCGGGCGATGCTGGGAAGCTAGATGCTGCACCCGGGCTGCCTGGTCCCACAGCATCCTTTTGGAAATTACCCACAAGCCCCTGCAGCAGTGAGGGGTTCTAGGGGACTCCCAGAATGCACTGGGGAAGGCTGAGCCTCAAAGGCACTCTCAGACCGGCTGTTGTTGTGCCCATGCACCGAATGCAAAGGGCAGATGCCCCTACTCAGTGCTGAGACCCCCCTTGGCCCCTCTGAAACGTATGGGTCCTACCTTACCCTGCCACTGGCACAAATAGGGCTCAGGGCCCAGACCAGCTGCTACCATAGCAGCAGGACACACTTGCCAATCAACTGCTGCTGGTGCCGCAGGCTAAATCTGGCCTGCAAGATGTTTTTGACCAGACCCCAAAATCTTTTATTTACTTATTATCGTTATGGTTTGTTATTACTATTATTTTCTCCGGCACCTGGACCTTGACTGAGACATTTGGACCTCGACAAAAAATAAGTGACTACCCCCGGGTTAAATGAGAAACAAAATAAAAGTTTATTAAGCAAAGGCTATGGGCTTTTAAGTGATATCAAGTAGAAGGATGAACATTAGAAAGAGCTACAAACAAACGCAAGTAAAAGTAGGGTTTCTAAATGACTAAGAATTAACAAAACTACAGTCTTGGTTCAAAGTGAGAGTCTTACCAACCTTTCTCCCACCAAGATGACTGACCACCTCTTTGGTCAGGATCTCTCACAAAGTGCAAAGGGTGCAGTTCCTTTGTCTTTGTAGGTGACAGATAACTTGGGGTTCTGTGCCCCTCTATTTTATAGTCCGGTGAATTTTGGAATAGATTCTTCTGATGGTTACCCACCAAAATAACTTTCATTCAAGCTGTGTAGAAGGAGACATGGAGTCTGGTGACGGAAGTTCAATGATGGGTTCTTCCCCATGGGTGTTTGTCATAAAGCAAATTGATCTGTTTCTGCTCCCCCTCGGGTGCAAATGAATGTCCACTTGACATGTAATTACCAATTGGTTCTGATGGCTGGAGGCATTGGCTTGGCCTTTGTCTGGGAGAAACTGCTCCCTAGACTTGTGGGTAAAACACATTTTAGTTCCACATTTGTATGGTCCCTTGGGTGTTTATTGTACAGTCACCAGGCAAGAATATTAATGGTCAGTGTGTTATTAGCTTTCCAGGGATACCTTACATGATACATATCACCTACAGTTTATGACATTAATGAATGGGGGTGCACTGAACTGGTCAGGCCAGCTGACAAGCTACAAATATCAGGGAGTCCCCTTCCCCTTTGGTATTGGGATGCTCTTAAGTTACAATATACAAACAACAATTCAAAATACATTTCTAATTCCCTAAAACTACTTACACTACTTCATCCCCTTGTCAATTGCATTTAGGCCTGAGCAGTGTTAAAGAGCAATTCTTTGCGGGGGGGGGGGTCTGTTTGCATGTGGCGTTCCTTGTGGAGGGGGCTCATTGCCTGATCGAGTACATGCGACTCCCAGATGGTCTCACCCTGCTGTATTGGGAAATACTGAAAACGAGCGCAGTTCCTCTGGAGAATTCCTTCTGATGTCTCCACTAGGTAGGATCTGGGAGCTTCTGCTGAGTTCTGAACAGTTCCAAGTGGCTGGGAGCTTTTGAGCCAAACGTGGTTCCCGGCTCTTCGTTCGTGTGGCGCTTTTGTTGTATGCCAAACATTGACGTTTTGAGGCTGCTGAATGTTTTGTTTCAGCAGCCCGTTTTCAAAACGCCCGCAGGGTGGGCCACTTAGGTTTAAGCAGTACTGGTGCCACCGGTAACGGCGTCCTTCATTGTCTTCCCATCAGCGGTTCTGCTGGCGATAGCCCAGGTACAAGTGGTGTCGACCAATTCTCACCTTATGATACTGCAGCATGAGTTGCTCCCCAAAACTCACAAGGTATACACACGTGCCGGGCATGCCACAATCCCTATAGTGGCCTTGCCTGTGTAGGCAAAACTGAGCCCATGGTAGAGGGCTGCAAGATATGTAACAAGGAAAAACAAACACCCCACACCCACAATTACAAGAACCATTGTTCTTTACAAAGCATTATTCAGACCTTGGCACCGGATAGCCACAGATCTGTTTGCCTGGAAAGGCACATGCATTATTACAATCAATACTTCTCCGGATCGATTGACTTGGCTATACTTACACAGACGTCATTGGCACAGGGCGTCCAGAAATGAAAGTCAATATCTGCAAGAAAAGGAGTTCCTGAAGTCCTCCGGTCTGATAGTGGGCCTCCAGCTACTTTTCCTACCGTGTGCCCAGGACATTGATTGGGAACATCATACTAGGAATCCATATTACACCAGAGCCACAGGGAGGTGGAGAGACTTCTGCAAAATCAGTGAACATAAGAGGGGCCATTCTGGGGGAGACCAAAGGTCCATCTAGCCCCGTGTCCTGTCTTTCGACAGTGGCCAATGCCAGGTGCCACAGAGGGAATGAACAGAAGAGGGAACCATCAAGTGATCCATCCTCTGTTGTGAATAGACCCAGATAAAGCCCTTCTCGGTTTCTGTGACACTTCTTAAGCAGCATGCAACAGGTCTTTGGGCTCCTTCTTGGGGGGGTGACCAGAGAACAAGTGTGAAAAATCGGGACGGGGGGTGGGGAGGTAATAGGTCCCTATATAAGACAAAGTACCAAATATCAGGACTGGCCCTGTAAAAATCACCTACCTTCTGTCTGCTTTTGTGTGAGCTCTGCTCCTAAGCCTGTTGGAGAGTTGACCGAATATTGTGCTGAAGCATGCCGAGATGTCAGGAGTTTTTATTTTATTTCAATATGTTTTGTTGTGGGCTACCCCAGCCTCTGCCTCCTTTCCCGGGTCTCCTCCCTGAGTTCCCACGCTCTACGCTGGCAGTCCAGGGGGCTCGTTTCTCTCCTTTACACCTTCTTTAGGGAGAGGGACTCACCCATGTACTGGGAGGCCAGACACACCCACACAGCTCTGCTTTAAGCAGCAGCCCAGTAACTCCCCTAAACCAGGAAATTCCCACATTTATTAAGTTCCATGTTGCAACACAGCCTGTTCCTCTCTAGTACCAGTGGAGGACCAGGAACGCTACCACCCTTCCACAGGGTAGATGCAGGAACAGTTAAAACCACCATTGGCTGAAAAATAATTTGGAAGACACAATGAGTCTGTAAATGCATTAGGTCAGCTGGACACCACTGGGCTATTGTCCGCACCAGCCAGGGGGTGTTTGTTCAGCCTCTTGGCTCTTTGCTGCAGTCCCTCGCATCAAGGCCTGGCAGCTCTCTGTGGCACCTGGCTGGAGAATACAGAAGAGGAGCAAGTCACCATAGAAACAGATGCTCAGAGAGAGGCTGCTGGTCTCAGGTGACCTAGATTCCATGACTGGCTCTGCCATGGGTCTTGGCATAATTCTTTGCCGCTGCAAAGGATTGTGGGATACGGTGGGTCACAGGAGGGTTTTTTTTTTTGGCCATCTTGGGGGGGCCACGCCACAATATTTTCCTTCACTTGTGCACTGTTGCTGCACATTGTTCAATAGCTGCCGGGTTCCACCCCAGAGCTGCTGTCCATGACACCTCAGAGCACATTGAGAACTTCACTGAAAGGCCTTTGCAAAGTACTAGTGCTTGTCGGAAGGGATGGAGGAATTACCTACAGAAAGCGAATTCATTTGCAAAAGAAGACCTTGTCTGTGCCACTGATAGATCACAATAATCGTGTCTAGAGACCCCATGGCCACTGCTGTATGAACCCGTGGTGAGAGACAGGCCGCTCCCCGAAGATCTCCATCTCTCATAGCCGCTATCCACTACACGGCAGTAACGCTCTGGTCACGGGGCTCTGGACAAGCCTCTGCATCAGAATATCAGCTCTGCAGCCATTTTCTCTCCTCTTGGGAAAGAGCAGCTCAGAAAAGACAGATTTTTCCCTGGACTTTCTTCCCCTGTGAGCTGCATTGTTCTAAGGCTCAGAGCTGGGCCTAGGTCTGTTCTTTGCAATAGTGTATTTAGAGAGGACTTGCCTTTGACTTCCCTGGTGGGTTGAAGAGGAGAAGGGGGAGGCTGCTTTTCTAGACAGCACTGTTGGTTCACAGCGATGATGTGATGTTGGTGGATTCTCCTTCTCTTGGAGCCGTTAAAGAAGCCTGGGTATCTTTCTTAAACAGATGCTCCAGTTCAGCGACAAACTTCTGGGCTGGAGGTAGGACTCGCCAGAGGAGGTTCTCTGGCCAGGATTCTGCATCACGTAGGACAGGACAATCATGCTGGTATTTACTGACCTTAAAAATGGATGACGCTAGGATCCTACTCCAGCACTAATTCAGCTATAGCTGGGGGGAGAGGGAAGTGGGTGTAAGGATTAATTAGCAAATGACTGTGAAGTGCCTTGATTGCTAGGTAGATGTCTTGTGGAATGATTCTTTTACAGCTGGGGGCTAGTGCCTCCCTTTGGGGGTTTGTCACTAGCTCACCTGGAAGGAGGGAATTCGGCATCTTGGACGGTATTTTTACCGGCAGCTCCATCCCAATGACAGAGCAGCCAAAGTCCCAGGTCAGGCCAGCGCATGTTGGCTCAGAGCAGGTCTTGAGCAGATGCCATAATCTCCCCTGGGTGACACACACGCTCCCTGTAATTCCAGCTGGAGTCTCAGGAAGGGATCAGCTCTTAATGCCGGGGAGTCAGATGAGGACACCGCAAGCCGTGTGGTTCCAATTCCCAGCTTCTTCAGGGCCCTCAATGGTTTCAAGGCCTGATCGCGCCCTTGTTACCCAGGCAAGTCTCCGTGGGCCACTGGAGTCAGCGAGATATTTGCTTGGCTTGGGAGAGCAGAATCTGGCTTTGCTCCACTCACAAAGCCTGGGCAACGCCGCTCTGGGGGCATTTCTGTTCCTAAGGCCTCTTTCACGTTCCTCCTCTCAACTCGAGCTGGGAGTGTTTCACGTCGCACCAAAAATGCTTCGCCACCCAGCAGCACTTAGGAGGGGTGCTAAAGACCTATGGTCAAAGCCTGTCAGAGTGGCATAGCTGTACACAGTGCCCACAAAGACACCAACCCTGGACCCTCCCCCCAATAACAAGAGTGACGTTCTCACTACCCCAAAGCAGGGACGCTCTGCTGCGTCATCTAGAGATGTGGAGATCTGCACATCAGAACCCAGCTCCCAGAGCGTTACGTTCTGGTGGGACACACCCATTCAGAAATGGGCCTATTAAAGATGCCCAGTTACCATGATGCTGGTGATGGCTGGGCACCTCTGAACCCAAGGGCACTCACCTGGGTATTATCTGCTCTTCCTAGTGTTTTCACAGAGGGAGTCCATGATGCTGCATTCATTGTGCTGTTTTGGAATCAAACTCCACTCCTTGTGGTGCCTCTGGGGGAAATCTCTGTCCACTACGCTCGGGGCTGGGGCTGCTGTCCCCGGCCGCTTCCCAAGGACAAAGTCGATCCCCAGTGGGCTGAAATGTCAAGATCTGCTCCCAGTCTGCTGCCGCTTTTCTCTCTCTGCATCAGTTAGGAGTTAGATGCTGCACACCGCTGGGTGCTGGTCAGTCATATCGCCAGGATGGACCAAAACACCCCAGCCCGCCATGCTCTCAGACCCGCCAGCAACGCACGTAGGGGCGCACGCCCTGACCCTACCTGACATCACCAGTGGGGCAGCCCCAGGGATTTGTGGCTCTAGGAAGTTCACTTTATGATGCCTGTTTGTGACGCTGTCATCCGGGGTCACTCTGGCTGGCCCGAAGGTCCTTCGCAGATGATGCTTGTTCAAGGAGGAGGCAGAAGAAGAGGCAGAGGGGAGAGTACAAAGGTTGCTATGGCTCATGGCCAATAGGGCAGGGTGCTGGCCGGTTCTTTACACGCCCCATGCGCTGGAGAGTTCTTTGAAGGGTGGATTCTGGTGTATCATAGAATATCAGGGTTGGACAGGACCTCAGGAGGTATCTAGTCCAACCCCCCTGCTCAAAGCAGGACCAATCCTCTATTAAATCATCCAACAGATTTTTGCCCCATATCCCTAAATGGCCCCCTCAAGGGCTGAACTCACAACCCTGGGTTTAGCAGGCCAGTGCTCAAACCACTGAGCTTTTCCTCCCCCACAAGGTGGGACTAAGCCAGCAAGGGGCAGCAGTTGAAGTTCAGAGTTCTCTTTGTCCTGCTGGTGCGAATCATGTGCCCAGGGGAGGCATGTTTTACATGGGAGCAGGGCTGCAAGGAGGGTGGTACCCTCCAGTACGCAGTACCGGCAAGAGATGTTTAATGGGTACGGGGTACCGGAAAGACTGGTGTCTAGACTCCCTGTTTCTGGGGCGGGGGGGGGGGTTGCCCCCTGCTCCTTAATGGAGCAGAACACAACTAGGGAGGACCTTCATTCTTTATATGGCTTTAGCAGCACATCACACATGCTAACGAACTTTGTTGAAGTTTGTTAGCATATGTATTGTGCTGTTACATTGGTCAGGAGTCCTCAAGAGGGGCTGGGGGGATGAAGGGTGTTTAAACAGGGTTTTTGATTCTGTTTCTCCCCATTGGTCTGGATTATCCATGACATCTATGCTTCAGCACATCAAGTTCAGATCATTAGAGGAATGGCTCTGCTTTCACTGACCGAGGCTCTTTGGATTCGGATGTCAGCCCAGTTCAGCAGTGTGATGGGAATCAGATGTTGTCCGCAGTGTAAACAGAAATCTTCTTTGCGGCCAAACTAATCTAATGCATTTTGTTAACTGGAACTGGAACAGTAAACAAAGAAAAAAAAATGTCTCATTTTCCAGCTTTGTGGGTGAGAGAACTATAAGTGAAGACTATAAGTCCGGACCCTGATGGCCTTAAACCAGCTGCCTCAGGAATCTGCCAAGAACTTTGCTGAAAATATGTTCCTCATCTTAGCAACGGAGCTAAGACTTATCACACATCTGCCCACCATTGTTCGACTGAAGCTCCTTCTGATTGGACAGCCCCGGCATTGTCAGTTTCATCCAGAACAATTTACAAACTTGGAACTTAAGCCTGTAAACCCTTAATGATGTGATCAATCCCATTGAAGTATGCCTCTTCTTACTTCCACTGCATGCATCGGACAAAGTGGGTATTAGCCCACGAAAGCTTATGCTTCAATACTTTTGTTAGTCTTTAAGGTGCCATAGGACTCTTTGTCACTATTGAAGACAATGGGACTGTTTGCATGACTATGGACCACTTTTGGGGACTGGCAAGTGTTTCAGGAGTCTGTTCTGTTCCTATAAAGGGAGTTGAAGCCCCCATTGAAAGGCAATGTTTGGGTACAAGAGCATAAAGTAGTTTAGGATACAGTTCTCCTTAAAATTTGTCTTTTAATAAGTCAGACATATGCTGAAATGGCACCTCACCCAATTCCCATATTCCATATAAACAGAGTACTACATATTTGGGGGGAAAGTGATTAGTCACACATTGATGTCTGTATATCCAAAAGGGGGCGTCGGAGGGGATGGGGAGAGCGTGGGGGCCCGATCTGGGGGTGGGGAGGGAAGGCATCAGATGGAGGGTCACGTGGGAGGGGTTATGTCCCCTCCCACCAATTGCATCCCTCCTGTGAGTGCAGTACCGGCAAGACATGATTTCTACTTGCACCACTGCAGGGGAGGCTCTGTCAGGCATGACATGGGGGTGAACTGGGGGTAGAATCCACATTCCCTGCTTCCGCTGACATCACCTGCAGAACTAGGCCTCCAAGATGAAGCCCTGAGGGCAGATTCCCACCTGATTAAGCCAGTGGCGGGGGCGAGGGAGAAGAAATTTACACAGCCCATCCCAGTGGGCGGCTGTTACTGACTTCAGCCTCCCCCCAGAGCTGCCCATGGGCTGCACTACAGCCCCACAGTGCTTCTGTGCCAGGGGAATCTCCTCCAGTCCCTCGGGGCTCAAGTGCGGGGGCGAGGGGGAAGGAGGGAATTAGACTTAGCAGATTGGGTGGAAAGTCCCACTCTGACCTCATCCTCCCAGCAGCTGGGGCATCCAACTTGCTCCATGGGCATGGATGAAAATAGATCGGGCCTTGGCTCTAGATGCCAGATTGGCCACAACCAAAATCCTAAGACCTAGGGGTTACATAGGTCTCACTCGCCCGTCCTCCGGGACATAACCTGTAATGGCCCAGGTTCTTAGGTAGCGCCTTAGACGTGAAGCACCAAGATGCGGCAAAGAGATCCATGACGCAGCACTGCATGGATCCAGCCGGTAGCCTGCAGGAATCCAAGGGGAGGGGAGGGAAGGGGAGGTTAAATTCAGCCCTGGTCACATTACAGCCATTTTCCAAACCTGGCTCCCTGATCAGGCAGCTCTGACAAGTCCTGGGCAGCAGAGGAATTGGGCGTGGCTGGTAACAGGAGTCCTGGGTGCAGGATTCATGAACCACCCAACTCCTTCGCACCGAGATGGGCCCATACGGTGTGCTCCTGCCCTGCGGGGCCGGGCTAGGGCTACCCAGCACATCATCCTCCCAAGGACAAAAAGCCAACCCAACTGGTTCAGTTCCAGTCCTGGCAGCTCACAGGTCAGGGATCTGGTGCAGTTTCTGCAGCTAACGGTGTTAAAGGGGCTGGGGCCAGATTCTGAGGTAAATCCCTCAAACGCCATTGGAATCAGTGGGGGTGACTCTGGATTTATGCCAGTGCTTCAGAATCAATGAATCGTTTGACAGGAAGCATTAGCAAGAGTTCAGAGCATAGGACGAGGCCCCCAGGAGAGCTCTGGTCAACACCCATCACTGGGAGTGTTTTGCTAGGGGGAAGGTCATGTATTTTCTTTGTGCCTCGATTTCCCCATGTGTGAGGTGATGATACGGACCTGCTTCGCAGAGGCCTCATTAACTTGCACTGAGATCCTTTGCTAGAAGGGGCTACGCAGCTGGAGTGCTGCTAGTCGTTTAGACTGGTAGTTACCACCATAGGCTAGTCGGGAGGAAAACGACTCATTTTTCCCTCCTCCGGCCCAGCCACTGTAAAAGTAAGCAAGGTACAGCTGGTGGCGGGTGTGTCTGAAGTCAGGCAAAAAGAACAACCGTTTTTAATGACTGGTTCCCTCTGGGCAGTGGCCCTTCCGTCTGTGCCATCCCCAGGCTCTTCCTCAGCAGGGTGACTATTATCACTTTAGATTATGCCCCCCCCGTGCAAATCAGGTTTGAATTTACTTCTGCGCCTGGAGGTTGCTTTGCCCTTTGCCCGGCTGCAAATTTCACTGGCCCAGGGAAATTAAACTGGGCCCTTCTGGGCCAGCCAGTTTCACGTCTTGCTGCCCGTGCACCGTCACCATGTTGGGATGGCTGGGTTCACGCGCGGCCCGTGGAATGGGGACGTCATCATCCCCGTCTGCCCTCCCGGCCAGGGCTCAGTTGCTGTCACGACGGAGCCCTTGGCCATGAAATCCAGGCCCCGTGACCCATTTGCTATGGGAAGATGCAGCTGCACAGAGGGGGCTCAGCCCTCTCCCCGCTGTATGACAGCCATCGTGCCGCAGGCCGGGGCGCTGGGTGGCGAGGGACCGGGCAGCGGGTTTTGGAGGCGGCCATGGTCGTGCAGAGGAAAGCCGCTCAGGACATAGGAACTCGCCAGGCCTTCAGGGGCAAAAGGTCCTGCTGCCGGAGACGGGCGCTGCCCCTTAGCGGGCGCCACTGTGGACCAGCTGGTTCGTCTCCTGGCTCCGCAACTGCCTGCGCCATGAAGCACCGAAGCGACGATGCAGCAGGAGGGGACGCAGGCACTGCACAGAGCAAGCCCAGCTTCCTGCAAATGTCCCACTGCAGAGCTACGGCTTCAATAGCTCCCCACCCCCGGCAATCCCCTCCCCTCAGGGCTCACTCTGCCTCCAAGCCCAGACGCTGAGGGGATCCTGCCTGATGCATGTTCCCCAGGGAAGGAGGATGGTTTAGGGCCTCGTGGGGGTATGAGGCTGGGGACAGGCACCTATGCCAGGGGCGGTGGGGGGTTCCTGGGTTGCACTAGGCCTAGCCCTATATCGCACAGTTAGCGGGAGATGTGTAGCAGCCCACAGGACCCAGGCGTCCGGGCAGCGCTAGCTCCAGGAAAGATCCTCGCCCAGGGATGGGCGACAGTGAGTGACAACCTCGGGGGCTCCCGCAAACCCTGACGGTGCGAGGGACCCAGTGGGCAGACCCACCTGCGGCCAGATCTCCTCCCGCCTCAAGGAGTGAGGCCAGCGGCCCCTTCCATGATGGCTGTGTCCCTGCCACACCGTGTGTGGTGACTGGACAGGCTGGGTGAGACACCTGGGACCAGAGAGAGCCACTGGGTCTGTCTGCGTCCAGCAGCCTCGAGTTTGAATCCCGCATCCTGCCCCTGCTCCGCTCCACTCCATGTTTACCCTGTGGCAGAAGGACAGCGGCTTCCGTCTTTGCTGGAGTGGGTCTGGTTTTATTGCATCTTGAGTCTGTGGTGCCCGACTGAGGTGCCATCTGATGCAAAGGGGAGACCTATTGGCACGAGGGGAGGCCTGGATTCACCTCCCCCAGCTTAGGCTCCGTCTTCACTCCCGGCAGCGTGTGTCGCTGCCTGCCGCGGGGAAAGGCTCCAGTGGCAGGAAGACAATGGGACACGACCCTGCTCCGGGAGACCAGTGGAGACGCAAGGCGCAGGGGGAGGGGGTTGGAAGCCGTGTGGGGTATGTAGCCAGGGGACAGGGCCCTCCCGTCCGCACTGCCCGTGCAGACAGCTGCAGGCTGGGGAGTGAGGGGACGGGGTAGGAGGCCTGTGATAGGAGGCCTGTTTAAGGCACCGATCTGCCCCTCGCAGCCCCGTGAACTCCAAGCCGCAGAAGAGGAGACGCAGAGCAGCCGGGCGGATCAGAAGCCCTGTGACCACGGACGCGCAGGGAAGCCGGTAGCTCACCTCCTGCTGCACTCACCCGCGGCCACTGGCGGAGGGAGAAGCCTGCGGCGGGTTGGTCGCGGGGTGACGGAAAGGGCTCCCCTGCCCTGCCAGCCTCGGGCGGCTGGTTTCCGAGAGGCGGGCGCGCGGTCCTGGTGCCGCCGGCTGTACCCTCAGGCGGTAGTTGGCAAGTCTAGAACCACCGGATCCTGATACCTCACCAGTGTGAGTTCTACCATTGCCAAAGACAGCGAGAGAGCCCATGCGCGCAGCCACGGTGGAGGGAGGGCAGGCAGGCGAGCCGGAGCGGCTGGCAGGGTGGGAACCAATGTCGTCCTGCCCGTTCACGCGGTGACCCGCGGTTATTTCACCTTTCACCCCTTCCACGCACAGGGACTTGGCTTCACGTGCCACGACAAGTCTGTCAGCAGGTGGGGGACCAGAGAGATCCCGGGTGAAATCAGGCTGAGTCTGGCCCTACGGACTGGGCATCCTAGAGTCCATTCCCAGCTCTGCCGCCCATCTTGAGCGCCTCCTGTCAAGGCCTGTAGAATGAGGCTCATCCCCTCCCGGGACTGTGGAAGAGAGCAGCAGAGATGCATCTTGGCAGGGAGAAAACCGGATCCAACACACTGGGCAACTAGACAACCTGGTAGCAAATGGAATTTTGTTGTGATCAATGTAACGCAACGTGCATCGGACAGCGGGTGTAAAGAGCGGGCAGGTGTGTGTGCACCAGTGCCCTCTGCTGGATGGAACCAGAACTGCTTGGCTGTGTCATAAGTCCTATAGTGCTAACAGAGGTCCACCTTTAGCGCAGGTGGTAGGAGAGGGGTACCATGGTTTTAGAGCAGAGGACTGCAAGTTCTAACCTCCCACTGTTGTCATGGCAAAGGCCAGTGGGGTGGTGAGAAATGTCCTTAAATGGCCACTGACTTGTTACAGTATTCGAAGCTTCCCATAAAGGCGGGTGGGCTCTGACCCGGCTGCACCCTTGGAAGCGATACATCTAGGAGTCGGCTGAGGGAGATCAGAGCAGGTGGCCCCTTGAAGTGAAGCAACAGTTAAAAAAAAACAAACAAAACCCCAAACACAACAGGATCCATGAAGGGAAAAGAAAATGGCATTGTAGCAAACAAGGCTGTGTCCATCTCATCCACAGCTGGGGCCGCCTCTGCTCCAGAGCAACACAGCAGTGACCAGAAAGGCCCAGGAGAGACAGAGGCATCTGGATGTGAGAAGAGACTGCCAGGGGCAGCCTGGAAGGGAGGATACTGAGCAGAGATTTGAAGGGGACTTTTACAACCGTGAAGCGTGGAGGAGGAAGAGACCAGTCACTCCATTTTTGAAGTTATTAAAAGGAAAATGTCACCATTGCCCTGTGGAACTCACTGCTGCAGGAGGATCTCAAACAAACAAGCTGTTGCAACCGGCTCGAAGGTTAATAGGAGGCCTCTTCTCTCCTCCCATTGAATACAACAGCAATTACACCAGGCATCTTATTGCACCCTCCACATTTGAGCAAAACTCCCATGGCCCTCAAGAGGAGCTGGCGCATCCTTGAGCGCCTTCACTTTGTAGCTGTGCCCCACGCCCCATAATAAAAACCGAGCACAGATCGCATTGCGGAGGGCGTTTGAACCCCTTGCTTTGCGCAGGCAGCTGGTTGAACCTTTCCCCAGAGCCCATTCCACCCACCCTTGTTGTTTAGGAGGGCGACTACCTCACCCGTGTCCCACACTCTGCCCCATCACAGCAGGGCCCTGACCAGCACATCGAACCGCTCACAAGAGTCACCCAGGCGAGGTCAGCGGGGACCACCGTGATCAGCCAGGATGGACACAGGCCAGGGGGTTCCCCTGAATTCACACCTGGTGAATGCCTGCACGTCGGCCAGTCAAGAAGGCTGGATTTGTGGCAGAGGCACTACCCGGGCACTCAGGACCCGGGGCCACCAGCACTGACTGTTGCTTTTGCCGGTGGGTGCGCCTCTCTGACCCCTTCTACCTGTGCAAGCAGCAGGCAGGGCCTTGTGGGAAAGAGGCCAATCAGTGGCGGGCACCCCCTATTTTTGTGGTGGGTGCTCGAGATCCGTCATCTGCCCCTATGCCCTGGGTTCACTCCGTTCCCGGCTCAGCCATGCTGCATGACCTCGGATGAGTCTCTTGGTTTCTCTGGTCAGGCCTGTTTAACCTTCAACCACGGCCCGTGCACGCTGCAAATGCCTGACTGTGTGATGCACGCTGGCGGGGTGGCGTGTCTGTGGTGCTCTGCTCTTCATCACGCCCTGGAGGATGGTTACAATGTTTTTAACTATAAACTCTGCTGCTAAGGATGCTTCTTCCTTGTGTGAATTAAGGGCACCCTTTTTTTTTTTTTTAAGGAAAACAAATTTCTGTCACCCCACATGGGTCATTGGCTGGCCTCGAATCTGGACCTTCAGCCCAGATGTCTACTACTCGAGCTACAGGAGTCATTGATCCTCCCTGTGGACCAGCACCTACAGGGAGCCGTGGTGCAGGGCTCTGCCAGAGGACTGCAACTATTTTTACAGCTGGGGTGCTGACAGCTATTGAAAACCTGCACGTGATGGAAGCCGTGTGTTCTAGGCCCGGCTAGTTCTAGTTCCAGAGCCCACTTCAGGATGCCTGGGTTCTATTCCTGGCTCTGGGAGCAGAGAGAGGCTGCGTGGTTACAGACAGGGGAGCCGGCTCCGTAGCTCCAAAAGGCCACATAACAAAGGGGTAAGACTTGGGGCTGCCCTGTTAGAATCTCAGGTTCTGCCCGTTGCTGGGCCCTGGTGCAACTGCTCAGCTCACCTGGATGTGCAATGAAACAGAGGGGGAAGGCGCCAGGTCTTCCTCCGCCACGGCTGTTCCGAAGTGCACAGAAATTCAAACAGCAGCCACTGCAGGACAGACAACTCATTCGCCTAGCTCCCTGCTCAGGGCACTTTCCCCTAGGCAAGATCTCGCTCTGCCTTGGGGTCCATTGGCTGATCTGGCTGTTTGCCAGGCGAGATACCCAGAGTCAGCCGACATGCAGGGCAGCCTACACAGGCTGAGCGATCTGCCTTGGTTCCCCACCAGTAAAGTGTCGCTGATACTGATTTCCTCCCACCTTGTCTGTTTAGACCCCGGTTCTGCATCTTGACTTCAGGGAGGATCTACATGGGCACAGGGCTCTGCCCGCTCAGAGTCAGTTGCAGGATTGGGACCTCCAGAGCAGGGACAGTCTCTTATGAGGTGCATGTACAGCCCTTAGGGGTAGGGTGACCAGATGTCCCTATTTTATAGGGACAGTCCCAATATATGGGGCATTTTCTTCTATAAGCTCCTATTACCCCCCACCTTGTCCCGATTTTTCCCACTTGCTGTCTGGTCATCCTACCTCGGGGCCCTGATCTCAGCTGGAGCCTTTGGCCACTACGATAACACAAATAGCAATTCCCTGTGTGTGAGAGACCTGGCTGGGTTCTTGACCAAGTCCCCAGAGAGTGGGAATGGCTATAGGAAGCCCACACCAGCCCATAAACTTGGAGCCACACTGGATATCCATCTCTCACTATATTAAAACAAAATGGAAGAACGCTTTCCTGGACGATGGCCGCAGAATGCTCTGAGGAGCCCTCTCAGCACATCTGAAGCCATCAGCACATCCATTAAGCTCTCAGTTCACAGCTTTGCGGTTCCACTGTCTGTCGTCAGCCAGCCTAATATAGAGCACTATGCAGCAGAGCTCTCAGGGAAAATATGACAGGAAGATCTATGGGGATTGATCTAATTTCCTCTGCATCAAGGATATGAGCAGTAAAGTGAAATGCAGCTTGGAAAAGCAATTGTGGGGGTGGAGTGGGAAGAGAAAGATGATGCGGTAAAGTAAACTCGGTTATCAAATAAGCAAATGGACAGAAGAAGTTAATTCACCGACCTTTAGCCCGATGTCGTTTGCAGGAGGTCTATGGAGTCAGCAGCCTGTAGGCTGAGCTTAAAGTGTTTTTGCTTTCAAATATTAGGGGTGATCCCATAAGCAGGGCACCCATTGACTTCAGTGGGGAGTCCGTACCCTTTATTGCGATCTGATTATTGGGACATCCTTGTGCCAAACAGGAGAAGAAGGGAGGGTGGAGAAAATTTGCCTGGGACTACTGAGTTTGCAACGAGATAACGGCTGTTGTTTGAGACTGGCGAGATCTCAGAGACAGACCTTCCCGTAGGGTGTCATTGCTGTTACTAACAGAAATTCTTTAAACAGGAGGAAGAACGTGTCCATGCCACACGTGATCTGGAGCAATGTTTAATGACTGATCTTTAAATAATCACAACATTAATTAATACATTTGCTGTGTCACTCCTTTCAAGGGTGCACTCTTCGCCTAGGATTTCATTCGGTCAGGGGCACCGGCTGAAATCAACGAAGCTGAAATGCCAATACCAGTGAGCCAGTTCTGAGAGAGGCTTAATATTTTATGCTAAGCAAGGAGTTGTTTTGCTTTACCTCGGTCAAAATGACTAAGAGAGCACGCTAACCTAATACTTTGCGATGAATAATTTATCAGATGAACTGAGACTCTTGAGCTGTTTACAGAACCTGCGATAAGACTGCGATTTCCTTGAATTTATCCGAGCTTGGCGGGACCAGCGGCAATACCTATTGTTAAGGTTACTCAACACTTCCTATAAGAGTCTGTCTTCAGCTGCTTATAAATTTGCCAGACCTCACCTCTTTTGGCTGAAAATTTCCATGCCAGGTGTCTGCCTCAGGTTGGAATTTTTTTGGAGGGTTTCAGCCGAAAGAGTTTTGCCATTTCCAAGAATGAGGCTAGGGAGAAATGTGCTATGTTGCCTCGGTTAAAAAAAAAAAACATCTAGGGACCTTTTCTTTGAAAAAGCTGTAGCGCCCCCATGCTCCAGAGCAGGGCATTGACATTTGGTGGGAGAGGGGCCTTTGGCTCAGGGATGTGAGTTCAGTCCTTGAGGGGGCCATTTAGGGATATGGTGCAAAAATCTGTTGGAGGATTTAGTTGGGGATTGGTCCTGCTTTGAGCAGGGGGCTGGACTAGATACCTCCTGAGGTCTTGTCCAACCCTCATAGTCTAGGATTCTATGTGCCTTGTGACATACCCATGAAAATCCACCCAAGTTTGGCCAAGTTAGAAGCGTTTGAGTTTTGTGCAAAATTGCAGTTTGCACATGCTCAGTAGAGAGCGCTTGGATTTTAGCCTCTCAACAAGATTGCGTGCTCACTGGGCACGCTCCAGCTCTTGAAATTGCAGCTGTGAGCTGTGCTGAAGTGACAGCTGGCAGCCCGTATTTCCTGTGCCAACCCCTGCTCAGTCCAGGCAGTCTGGTGGAGGCAGCTGCCTGATTCGAGTGCAATCTATCCCAGAGCCGGGGGATAGATTGGGACAAGGAGCTGAGGAGGTGGGGTACGAAATGGAGACTAGCAGGGGTGGGGAGAGGGGGACTGAGAAGTTGGGAATTGGGACCAGTTGGGCAAGGAGACAGGGACAAGGAGTCTAAGGAATGGAGACTGGGGCTAACTAGATAAGAAACACGGGGCTGGACAAGGAGCCAGTGGTGTGGCAGAGACAGAATTGGGACAGAGAGGAGGGGTCACACTCATGGAGAAGGAGGATAATAGAAAGAAGAGTCTGTGCCCACACGTCTCCAGAGCTCGGAAGGGAACCCATGATTCCCAGAGTCTCGCCATTCCTCTGCTGTCAGCAAATCGCTGGGAAACCCACTGGCAAAGTGCCACACCCCCCTTTAAGTGGATGACAACCTACTACTGCTCCCTGTTCCTCTCTAGCTCAAATGGCAAATTTGCCATGGATCTAAAGGTTCCAGCTTTGCTGATGCCCCATCCGGGTGTCAGTGTGAAGCATCAAATGGGAATTTGTTTTCCCACTTGGCGATTTTTTTAAAGCCTAGAAAATTGCACACACAAAACTATGATAAAAGTCCATTATTAAGGCTACAAAGTCAAGCACTCAAAACAATAGGAAATGCCAGAATTAACCTTGCCCATGCACCCTTAATTCAGCCCCCTTGTGCATGTACATTGGGACACAGTCTTTACTGACATGGTCATATACTATTTTTCCTGCCTCCTTCGGTGCCCAGATTGGAGATGAATCGGGGCTGTGCATGAAGGAGCCTGTTGTCTGCAGGACTCCTGGCTCAAATGGCACAGAAGTGGGTGCAGTGAATGAGGCAGGGGGATGCAGGAAGAGAAAGAGGATCCCATGGATAAGGCAGCTGGATGCTGCCTGGGAGAATTGGATTCCACCCTTGCCTCTGCCACAGAGTTCCCGTGTAATGCTGGGCATGTTACTTACACCATACTTTTCACAGGTAGTCACTAATGGCTGACTTGGGATACTGGGGGGTCTATTTTGCAGAAGACCTGAGCACCCATGGCTGCAATTGAAGTCACCTGGGGCCGTGCTGTGAACGTACGAAGAGCCACGTCATGCTAAGTATTCCGAAAACTCAGGTTCTCAGATTGGGCCCCCCCAAATGAGTGGATACTGGTGCCCCCCAAATGAGTGGATACTGGTGCCCTTAATTTCGCTGAGCCTCAGTTCCCCATCTGGATAACGGGGGTAATAGCGTCCTGCCCCCATCTCACAGTGGAGCAGTGAAAATAAATTCACGAATGCCCATGAAGCACTCGGATACGCCCGGTGAGGAGTGCTGGCGACAAGCTTGGGAGGAAATGACTAATCCGGTCTTCACAGCAGGGTTTGAATCGTGAGCAGTGAACACAGGTTGGGCCTGCGCACGGACCGACGAAACGAAAACCAAACACCAAACAGCGGCTCGTTCGGTGAGCGCCACCCATTCCGTGCACTGAATGAGGCAAGGGCTTGGTGGATACGGGAGCTGTGATTGGTCAGCTCAGTCCCATGGAATCGTTTCCGTTCCCCGGTTGGGCAAGAGTTGAAAGCAACTCTAACGTTCTTGCGCCGGGAAGATTTGCACGTCGACGTTGGTCTTCAGTGAACACTTGTGCCAGGAAGGGTCGCACAGACATTCACGGAAAGTGAATGCAAAAAGGGAACAAGTGGGGGGTTCACCAGTTCGTGAAAAGATCTGAGCCAATGCTGGAGGAAAATTTCCTGTGGGATTCACCCTCCTCTACGGGTGTGTCTCCATGGGAATTTTCCCTGCAGTTATCACGGAACAGCTAAGCTGCTCCATCTGTCATAATGCCCCATGTGAACACTTATTCCAATAGGGAGAGTAGCTTTTCAAGGCCTTAGCTTAAACCACTTCCAAAGTGACAAACTAATCTGGACACAGGCATGCTTATTATCCTGGAATAAGAGTGTGCACACGGGAAGCTTTGTTTCCGTTCACTTCCTACCAGATCCGGTTAGAATTTCCTTCTTGTGGCTAAGCCCTATGTGACTTTGGTTTAGTGCTTGTCAAATTGGCAGCTATCCTTGAAATTTCAATGGCTTCTCACCTCGAGGATCTGTTACACTTCCCAGGGATAGTTCGGACAACAGTACTTATTTTTTTTTTCCATTTTAGTCAGACATAATTTTTCAGGGTTTTTTTTTTTCAAAATCTGCCATTATTATTATTTTTTTTGGTTGTCAAATGGAAAAAAAAATGTCGGGGGTGGGGAGGACAAGCGGAAAAGGGCAATTTTCTTGTGAAAAATTTCATGTAAAAAAAAAAAAGTTTTAGCCCTGCTTTTCTGCAGTTTGGAGCGAAGCCACATTTTTGCTAACTGCAGACATCTGGAGGTCTTATTCTCCACTGCCCAGCACTGTTTGCAGACACGCCGCATCCCAGCGTGCGGTTGGAGTAAAATGCTACCATAGGCCATGATGAGGATCAGGCGCTAGGTAGTAAGAATTCCACCTTCTCCTTGGAAACCCGCATTATGACACAGGGATTTCATTTCCAGAGCGCAAGAAGAAAATGAGTATTGTCTCAACCACCACATGCCATAGGGTAAAAGCTATGAATGAAATTCCCTGGGAGGAAGTGGAGGAATAATTTTTTGACCTCGTTTGAATAAAATAAATTATAATAATCAGCCGCTCTCTGGTGTCTTTCCCCCTTTGCAACACCTCTGTGAGCTAGGTCAGTATTATGCCCTCTTTATGATGGAGGTGGAGACCGAGGCATGGATAGATTAAGTGACTGGCCCAAGGTCACACAGGGAATCTGTGTCAGAGCCAGGAAGAGACCCTTATCTCCCAACACCCAGCCCCATCCCTTAAGCACATGTTGACAGGATAAGACAATAAAGAAATATACTAAGCTCTGTGCAACGTAAATAATCGGAGAGCGAATTTAGGGTCTGTTAGTGCCTTAACAGTTGGGGCTGAACTCCTAGAGTACACGGAGAAGAAGGTTGGGTGCTTTGCGGCTAGGGAGGGGATTCCCCTCAAATTGGCAACAAAGTCTTGGATTTGACATGTGCTCCCCACGTCACCTGGACTAGAGGCTCTGTACTGGTAAATACACAAGTGCATTTGTTTGTTACTGGATTTGTGTGTGGGGGGTGGGGTGGGGAATAGCTTTGCTAGAAATTTGCAGGATAAACTCCATTAGTGGAAGGATCATTTATAAATCTTAGGGCCTGATTGGCTACTTCGTTACCCCACTTCTACACCAAAATCAAGAGTTACACTGGCATGAAACCGGGGCAATGGGGCAGCAGGTCAGACCTTTCCCCTTTATCTTGAACCCGACTGATCCATGGAACAGGATCCCCCGGGGTATCACCTGTCTCATTCTTCGCCCCCCTTTCTGACTCCGCACAGTCAGTGGCACCAGGGGTGATGGCGGGGGCGGGGTGGGGTTTAGACCAGGGCCCCTCGGTTTAGAGCATACAGGCTGTGCCAGCGGATCTCACCTGCTGCGTCACTCCGTAGGGAGAGAGGCAGGAAGCACCTTGGATTGCACCCGTATGGGGCCTGGGAGCTGCACTGACTTCGGAGAAGGGGGGTCCATGCTAGCGCTAGGAAGTCGGGATGATTCCCATTTTGCTCTAGCTGGCGCTTCTGACTGGCTGCCAGCAACGCTGTGCCCGGGTCTGGGGGCAACAGAGATTGTGGTATTGGAGAGAAAAGGCTGCAGCCTCCTGGCTGTATGCGGACGCAGAACCCCGCTTCTAGCAGTGCCAGTCTCTGAACCCAGGAGCTGCCCTGGGCCGTGAAACACGTTGACAAAAGGACACGCCCCCCCCCACTAGCAGAGCCCGACAGTCCCCTGCCCCCTCTCCTAGAGGGCTCCCACCAGCATCTCCACTCCAAGACCTGCCCCCGGCCGAGCACCGAGAGAGGAGAGACACGACACGGTGCCATTTTCCCTCAGAGCTGGCCGGGGGAGAGGATTGCCAGCTTGCAGGAGGCACCACAGCCTGGCCCATCTCCCTCTCTCCTCCGGTGGCATCTCCAGGCACCTCGAACAAGAGAGGCGACAGATCGGGCAGCTCCAGTGAGCTGGCTGTTGGAGGGACGTCTGCCAACTTGCACCTGGTCATGAACTATTTAGGCTGGAAGGAAACGACCTCTAATCAACTGCCTTGTGCCCTGCAGGAGTGACGCTGTGCCTGAAAACGTTGGCGATCCTGGCTGTCCTATTACCCTTAAACCACCCCTATCCACTGGGAATCCTGAGTGCCTTAGGAACACCGTACTGGGCCAGACCAATGGTCCATCTTGCCCAGTATCCTGCCTCCAGCCATGGCTGGTACCTGCTGCTTGAGAGGAAGGTGCAAGGAACCCTCCCACAGGAAAGTTTCTTCTTAACCCTCAATAGTCCAGGCTTGGCATCAGCCCTGGAGCAGGAAGCAAGAGTCTCCAGCAATGAGATTCCACCCCCACTCCATCACCTTGTCCTGTTGGCTCTTTGGGTTAACTGCCCAGCCAAGGAGTTCATTGCTGCCGTGGGACAGAGCGCTGCCCTCATAAGAAAGAAAAGAACCGTCAGGCCTATTCTCTCTTCTGCACCCATTGCCCAGAAGTTAGTGGGAGTCATTGGCACAGATCAAAAACCAGTAGACTATGGCCAGTTTAGCCCATAATTTTATAGACAGCAGGGCTGGCAAGCAAGTCAACTACCCAACCTATTGTTATCAGCAAGTCCAAAGGCAAAGTCCTCGTGCTAGACACAACTTGCTCTACTTTGGTTCATTCTTATGATATTCTTACTCTTTGCCTTTGCAGGCCCATAAATTGACAGTCATCTAAGTATTCATGTGATACTGCTCTGGGTCTATCCTTTGAGAGACATACCTTCCCATTTACAGATGTGTGAACCAGTGGCCTCATTACAGAATGCTGCACTTTGACAACTCCATAACTGCCTGGGATTTCAGCGACCCCAGTGCTGGACAGCGAGGATGCTTAGAAATTCACAGCAACAGCTCAGATCTTCCTGACCTAAAGCCGAAAGCCTTTATCTCCTGGAGTTCTTAGCAGTGTAGGCCCATGACACACACATGGTTGAACAGTTCTAGCTCTGGCCAGCAGAGGGCAGTAGTACACATCCGCTAGTCGATACATTACAGTACCTTAGCAGGGCAGTAAGGCCGCTTGCATTTTGCAAAACACATCCACCCGTTTCAGCTTGGTTTCCAAAACAGGTACTACTCTGAACCACAGACCATAGTACGAGAGCTGCCATTTTAGTAGGTTGAACTACCTATTGCAGAGAAATTAAAGAGGCAAAGAATATTGGAGCATTTCCCAAGGGCAGAGACCCCTTTGCAGGAAACAATCCCTCAGTTCCATGGATGATTTTGTGGTGCAGGGCTTAGAAGACACAGTCCTAATTCTTCAAATTACTTGCCCGCGGGTGCCTGCCATGTTTTTAACCCGGCCACATCCATCCTCACAGAGCGCTGCTACTTCCGTCTTCTCCCATATTGGCACTACACATAATTGCTCAAAGTATATGTACAAAAGCAAAAATGTGCTAGTGCCAAACCGGGCGAAGCAGAGATCCCGATCCCAAGAGCGGTGGGCACGTGATCCCTTCCCATTCCTCCCTGGAATCTCTCCCCTCCTGAGCAGATCATTTCCTGGTAACAATCAAGAAGAGAAATCTTAGGCCAAACTGATGACGGGTATTGCAAGCAGCTTTTCCACCCCCTAAACCTGATCGTTCGCGCATAGGTGGCTTTTCCTTGAAGCCCCCTTGGCAGCAGGGACTGGGATTGAAGGTGTTAGGGCTGGAGGGGACACACACAGACAAGGAGGGTAGTGGGTCTTGAGGTTCTTTCTCTGCTCTGTTTATGGCCCTATGGTAATTCACTGATAGTGTGTTTTCACAGTGAATTCTACCAGTGCCATACACAGAACAGGAGTAACGCTCGCCCCAGTCACATCTGCCACTGGAAGAAAGCAAGAAAGCTTTAAGCAGCCTAGTTTTCCTGATTAAACCAGTGATACAGTGCACAGTACAACACCACTAGTCCGAAGCTTCTGTGGCCACACAGCCCAAGTACTCTCTGGACTCACTGAAGTCAGTGCAGAGCTGCCTTTGCTTTACTGGGCCCTGTGTTTACAGACACGTCCGTAACGCAGCCTTATGTGCTTTCATGTCCATCAGCCAGATCTTATTTACCCCCCTGCATCCCCTGTGGGGCAGAGACCTGTTGTTGGTTTAAGCCCAGTTTGCCTCCTGGGCAGCACTCTAGACGCTGACCGCACTGCGGTTGTAATAAATCACAATGAGAACACAAGCCAGCCGGCGCACACACAACTTAGCACGCCTTGACCTGACCATATGTCTCGCTCCCAGAAGGCAAGTATCCATTATAGCAACTCCCCACTCCTCCCTCCCATCCACCCCCATTTTCCACTGGCCTGCAGGCTTTTTGCCTGATGAAAACTTAAAAGTAGGCTTGGAAGGATTAGATTTTAATTAGTAAGTGGCGGCACTTGTCAGTTTCTTCCCCCTCACCCAAACACAGATGGGGAGGAGGGGATGGAAATGGATCATTAATTGAAATGTACAAGAAAGCCACTACATTTTTTCAAAATATCACTTGAGGGTTAATGGGGAGGGGGTTAGGTTCCGGCCAACACTTAATTGTTCCAGGAGGCTTAGCAATGAAATATTAAGGATTTTAATCAAGTATTAAGATTCTGTTGATTAACCTAGTCTTCTACAGTCATTACATTTTGACTAAATAATCAGCCTCTGAGTCTATTTCCTGCTAGCACCAAAGCTTAAATTAACAAGAGTGGAGGAAATGGATACTGGCCATCAAAATTATTTCAGTCTCCCCCAAAACACTGCAAAAACTAAATCATGACACATGGAAACATTCTGATCTGGATCCAAAATTTGAGGGTCAGGAACCATCACTGAGAAATGTGACTTTAAAAAAAATGAAATTTAGTTCTCCCCAAACCTACTTAAATGACAGTCTTGACAGGTCAGATTCTGCTGATGGTTACACTGGTGTAAATCCAGAGTCACTCCACTGAAGATTTATACCTACATAACCGAGAGCAGAATTTGCCCCTAAATCTCCAGGTGAAAATGCCATCAACTGAGATAGAGAAATTGCGTGACCTTAATCTCACATTGAGCAATGAACGAATAATATTGGATGATATAAAACCAGCTCCAAGAATGGACTGAGCCACCGATTAACAAAAGGAAAAAGAAACTGCGTAGATTGTGAGAAATGTCTGGCAACCACATGTGACACAGCTAAACCTAGACACAAACACAGCCAGATAACAGGCAGGTCATTTCAACTTTGCATTGAGCTGCTGATTACCAGAAGTCTGAAAGCATCTTTGTTGCCATTTTTCATTCAGAATATCTGATCCTTTTACAAAGGTAAAACAAATCAGATCTCATGCTTCAGGGCCTGAGGTAGTGATCACATAAGGGTCAGGAAGGAATTCTCCATTTTTCATCGGATAGCTGAATTTTGGGGGCGCATAAGCGCCTTTATTCTAGACTGACCCACTGCTACTAGCAAAATGGCTGATTAGATGGAATAATAGCCTCCTCTAGTCTAGCAGCTCCTAGAGTAAATCCAATTGTATCTCAGTGCTAGACAGAGTGGGGCCGGCAGCTCCTGCCAGACTGGGATTTTGACACACAAAAACTGTGCCAAGCAGACATTAAAGTCCAGGGCTTTGCACCCTCCTCACAAAGTCTCCATTGTGCTTGGAGAAGGCTGAGACATCGGCAAGTCTGGAGAGCAAAGGGATGGGCTGGCGGGAGCAGACATTTGCAAAACTCAAAATCAGAAGAGATGTCAAAGGAAGGGCACAGTACAGCAAACGAAGGAGAGCAGAGGAGGGGTGAATGTGAAACTGACCATTAGCTTTTGATGAGCCAAGAAATAGAACAGGAGCAAAGCAAAGATTTTGAAATGCCTTTCTGGCAGAAATTAACAGAGAGACCGGTTAATATTAACTCATGTCACAGACGGGGAAAATGACTTGACCAAGGTCACACAGGGCATCAGTGGCAGAGCTGGTAATAGCCCTGAGAACCAAACTTCCATTTCTACTGATCTAACTATTGCACTCTGCTTCCTCTGCTGTTAGCAAAGCAAGACCAGAAAGGGGGAAGTTGAATTGGAGGAGATGGCGAGATCTGATTCCTCTGACAAATCATCTAGGATGCCAGAAAGAGGCCGCTAAAACAGCTGCCAGAAAGACACATTCAGTGAAAGACCCAGTACACTTTAACCCTCTAATAAGCAAGGCTGTTTAACGAAGGAAAGGATCTCATTCAAGATTAGTTTATAAGCACCTAGAAGTATGGAGATTTCTGCAGCTTTCTCCTATTGATCAGGGACGGGAACGGCACAGGATCAGCTTGTCTCCTGGTGCGAACAGATGCTGTCCTGCACTTACAGCGACACTACAGGGCACTTTGCGAAGACAGCTAAATCTAATCCCCAATTTACAGATGGGTAAACTGAGGCAGTGAAGGGTCCTGATCACATCACACAGAAAATTAGTGGCGGAGTCAGGCCTAGCATCCCAATCTCTTGATTCCCAGCGGTGTGCTCTAACCCCTTATCCACTCCTTCCCCCCCACGTATTCTCTTTGGTGCTTCTGGCTCAGAAGGGTTGAAAACAAAAAGGTTTTTAGAGAGGACGGGGGTGGGAAAGCCGCTGGATTTAGGACCTGACGTCCTTTCGCGGGCAAGCCTCCCCTGGGCACGACTTTCACTTCAGCTTTGGCCATGAGGCCCACGCTCAGTTCGCACTTCACAGACCTAGAGCCTCTCTCATCTGGGACTCTCAAAGCATTTTACAGACAAAGCCATTCACACTGCTCCACTGCAGAGGAGAATCCTTGTCCCCATTTCACGGCTGGGGAAAACTGGAGGCAGGAGAAGGTTAAAGGACTGGTACACGGCTTGCTCAGTAAATCTGGGATAGAGCCAGGAATAGAACCCAGGAGTCCTGATCTCCTTAGCCATTAGACTAAGCCTCCTTTCCAATCCGAATAATTAATAATAGAGTTTGATCCCAATTATATTTATATTTATTTGCCAGCCTTACCTAAATGACAGCCTCAGACTGAGGGGTTTTAAGTCTATTCAATGGCCTGGGGAAATGAGAGTGGGTTTGATTAGCTCATAGAAATCCACTGCTTTTAAATCTCTTCCCCAAGGGACAGCCAACCTGCCAAAACCCCACATGGTATCCCATTAAAGACAATGGGCTCCCGGGCTCGGTCGCTGCAGAAATTTGAGAAGAGCTACAAACTGAGGGACGTGCTACCTCTTCGGCTGCAGAGCCAGACGCCAGCAGCTTCCTGTAACCTTGCCGCAGTGCCTCTTCCGGACTGAGCTGCTCTTTTCTGTCACTCACCCACACCTAATTCTGCAGCCCTGGAGAGCTGGCATCGCCCGGCTCCCTGTGCCTCCATAGAAACCAGGGGATGTGTCTGGAGAACGTGGTCATCTGCCAAAGCAACACCTGGATAAAGCTTATTCCTGCTCCTCTGGGCCTCAACCCCCAAAGCCCCTCTGGAGATGTTGGGCTAACCGGATGGTAATCTAGACACAGGGGGGATGGTCCCCTTCCACGCATCCCTCCCAGACAAATGAACCCACAGCCCTGATCCTAATGGCCCATAAGATCAAGGGCTGGATTTAGGGGCAGGCGACCCAGGCGATCACATGAGGTACTGGGCTCGGGGGGCTGTTTTTTGTTGTTAGCGTCTTATAGGACAGGGATCAACCATGCACAGAAGTCGTGCCTCAAAGTCGTGAAATAGGCTACAAAGGCAACAAAAAATAAGGTTTTCAAAAGTTGAAGAAAGGGAGGGGACAAAGCCAACAAGGCTCCTCACCTGGGGCACCGTTCGGTCGAGGACCAGCCCTGGCTGGACCCGGCCAACAGCCCAGACCTCGTCTCTGAAGCGACACCAGAAGCTTCAGTAGAAGTAGCGGACACTGTGCACCTGGGACAGTAGGGCAACAAGAGAAGTTTCTAACTAACCCCCAGCTCTCTGCCCGCGAAGGTCCCGACACACAAGAGCAGAGAGCTGTATAGATTGTATTCCAGCTCCTGCCAGTGCAAATCTGCCTGGGTAGCCACACTGTGTTCATTGGCATAGCATCTGAGAAGCCATTTCAGTAGGATACTGATAGCCTGCTAGTAGGCTCATTAATGTCAATTAAGGCACATGTTTAATCAGGGCACAAGTTTAAAGCCTTGTTGAGTTAGGGCCGTAGGGCCAGTTTTTTAAAGGCATCTAATTCCCAATCCCACTGGGCACCGATTGGCATTTTTAGTTGCCCCAGTACCTCAGCCCCCCCTCCCACCATGCGTCACAAATTGTAATGTTCTAGTATACTAAAGAGAATGGGTTTCTCTCCCTCCCTGACCCAGTAGTTAGGACTCACTGACAATGTTCTTGTTATTCACAGAAATGGTAAAGCCTCTAGGCATCTGCAATTTCTTGTGGTAGTGAGTTCCACATGCTAATTATGCTTTATGTGACTATTTCCTTTGATCAGTTTTAAATGTCTTGACTTTTAAACTAACCAGCTGTCTCCATTTCCATCTGGGAGAGGAGTTCCTGGCTGACCTCCTCTGTTATTTTATATACCTCCCTCATGTCCCTCCTCATTCCTCTACTTGCTAAACCAAATAACCCTCAGATCTTTCATGGCTAATATTTGTACCACTCTTCTGCCTCTGCTGTATTCTCCTTGAGATGGGGTGGCCAGAATTGAACACAGCATTGAAGGCAAAGATTACGTTACATATATTTTTTTAAGTTAATGACAGTTCCGGGAATGATCAGAAACCTAAAGAGGCCTATGTAGTGTTTGATATTTAGCTACATTCCCAGTCAGTTGTTCTTTACATGACACAAATCAGCTGTTGCTCCCAAATCAGAGCTGAGCCAGACTCCTCCTCACTGATTGGCATTAATTTGCTTGATCACCTTTCCACATCTGCAGCTGGATTTCAACTCAAGCGATGGCTTTTTTCCCCAGCATTCCTATTCACCCTACGGATCCTACAAAATGCAGTTATACCAGGTATTAGCTACAGGCAAGTCAGACACACGATCTACCCCCAAAACTTCGCTCACTATCAGAACTGAACCTCAAGTGAACCTTCTGATCCCAATTCCCCTTTCCATGTGAGAACCTCAACACACTTTGCAGAGAATAACCAACGTCGCCTCCCACCGCCCCGGTGATTTAGGTATTGTCCAATGGGAACAACAATAGGTGGGGAAACAGAGGCAGGGAGGTTCAGGCCAATGTTTTCCAAGTGGCCCCGGATCCAGCGATCCCCCTGGGATCTGATTGTCAGATGTGCTGGGCACCTGCCGCACTTCCCGGAAGAAAAGAAAGGCAAACGAGCGGCCTTTCAATTCAAGCTGTTCCCGAAAGCCAGTGGGCACGCTGGAAACTCAGAGCCTGTTTGTTCCCCGCAGGAGCCACAAGCAATCTATGGGGTCTCCTTTCCCACCCTTGTGCTTTAACACCTACCCCGTCCTTCCCAGGAGACTCAGACATGGACACCAGGTTCCCCCACACTGGTTTTCTTTGCATGACCAGGCTCTCCTGAGATTTCCAGCCCAGGTTTTGCCAGCTCAAAAGGCTTGAGAGAGCTCAGTTGTTTTGGGCACTTAGCAGATCCAAATCTAGTTGGGTTTCACCCACTGCTGGTCATTAGCCTCGCTCAGCTGCTGCTGCTAATGGCCAGGGGACACCGGAAGACACAACACGGGAAACAGGGAAGGGGATGGGAATTTTTGAGGCAGCTCCTAACGAGAGACGGAGCCTTCCACCTTCACTTCCAATCCCAGCACTTCGTTACCCTCTCCTAGTTGTTCAGCGGCCTGGGTGAAAGGAGCTGCTGGCCTGGTTATCCGATGGGACATCTCAAAACCCAGCACCACTCCACGAAGGAGCCAGGGACCGTCTGAGTGGGTGCTCCCATCCCTGGCAAGGCCAGGCTGTCAGCACTGATGCATGCTGGGGGCGGGGACCTCACCCCGGACTTTGCTTGGTCTCTGGAGAGAGGCTTTCCGTCTCCAGGGCCTTGCTCCTTTCACCACCACTGCAAACACACCCCACCACGTTCCCCTTCGCTCTCTGCCTGGTTGTCTGCTCCGTGCAGCCGCAGTCACGGCATTTGTTTACACCCACCAAAGCTAATCGCTGAGTGTCACCGTCTGGTACCTCCCCACCCCTAATCCAACACCCTGAACTGCACCCTCCCCGCCCGCCCCCCTGACAAAACGGGGCATTTGCAGAGCTGTGCACGCACCAGGCAGAGCTACACAGTGTTAGAGCTAGACAGTAATACAGACATCACGGCACCGGCTTAGCCATTATGGTCTCTTACAGCAGCAGGTTTCATCCCTGGATCCCCAAGACCCCTAACAAAGGAAACTCTGTGCGGTCATCCCCGTCTGCAGATGAGCAAACTGAATTACACAACAGGGCCAGGACTTGTTCAGTCCAGGGCAGAGACAGGAGTAAAACCCAGGGCTCCTGACCTGATTCCACTGGGCCATCCCTCCGCTCCAGTACACAACGCATAGTATAGTCAGTGGCCAAGCCGGATTTCCAAAGGCCTGTTGTCTGGGTAGAAGATTACCGCTTGGAGATCCCGGCTTGGGAACAAGTGCCCGGTACCAGGAACCCTAATTGAATAGTCACCTAACTAACCCCCAAATCACCAGAGATCACCAGATCTGTTTCAGCCCTGGTTGGCATCAGATACCCCGGTCATGGGCCCCACGTAAGAGCCCACACAGATAAGATATCTGGTAATGACAGCTTGTGCTTGGCTGTGAGAAAGACCTGAATAATCTAGAGAAAAGGGGAATATTTTTTGTCTAAGATTCCCTCCCCGCCATTTATGTTCCCCTCATAAACGTCCCCCCTGACATGGGACAGCTGAGACCTTGTGGACTCTGGTGGGATTTGAGCTTCAAAAGCCCTAGTGCAGACGTGAGGGAGACTGGTGACCTGCAACGGTGCAGCTCACCCCGCTTTGACCCATCAGGGCAGCCCCACTGGCCTGCGCCCCCCGTCCTCCACTCCGGCCCAGTCGTGGCCCAAGGAACAGGGACACTAGGACCAAGCCGAACATCTGCTGGGAACCGCCTCTCTTGAGAGAGCCCGGGGGTTGGGTGGTGATTGGGAGCAGCTGTGAGAGAGGAGCAGGAAAACCCCATAACCAGACTCAAGTGCCGGGCCTATTTCTTAACCCTCCTGGCCTCTGTGCTAAGCCCCCGGGGGGGCGTTTCCCCAGCGGGGCAGGGCAGAGGCAGGAGCCTGCTCACTTCAGCAGGTCTGGGATGAGTGAAGTCCTTGACCTGCCTTTGGAAGTGACGCTTCTGACTAATCCCCGTGTTTAACCGGGTCCTTTCGAGGGCAGCGGCGCGGGGGGGGGGGCAGGGTGCCAGGTTCTCCCCTCCACACCCTGGCTCCTGCCTCGGGAGAGGGATGTTTGGGGAAAGAGCCACAGAGGAGACGACTTGCAGCTCTTGGGGGCAACGGAGCGGGCAGGCCGGGGCGCTTCTCCCTGGCACCGGAGTCACTCGATTGACTGCCCAGAGCAGCATCCGGCCCCAAACCTGCACCCTGGAGCGCTGGCTCCGGCCGGATGCTGCCGTGCTGGGGAGCAGCTCGTCGGGGCTGCAGTATCAGGGGGGAGGGCTCCTGGAAACAGGAGGAGTTTGTGGCCCCAGGCCAGCCGTGAGGCCCAGAGCTGGCTTTCCCCTCCAGCTCTGCCGCAGTCCCACCGGGCTGTGCCCCCGGGTGGCCAGACCTCACGTGCCAAAGGGGCAAGTTCTCCAGCTCGGAGGGGATCAGGGGGTAGAGAGACCACTAGCAGAGTGAGTGGGGCTCCCTGGTGGCTTCTGCCCTGACCAGGCCTGACCCTCTACAGATCTCCTGCCTAGCACTTCACGGCAGCTCCCTGCAATGCAGGGGAGGCGGCCGGCGGTTCTGCTCTCTGGCTGGCAGCCCGGAGGAGCCTCCTTTGTGCCCAGCCCAACGTCCCCCTGACTGCAGTGAGCTCTGGACCAGGGCGGCTGTGCTCAGGGACCGGGGCTTGGCTTTCAGGCGAAAACAAGGGCAGGACCCTCCCTGCCCTTCATCCGTCCTTCACGCATCCCCCGGCCCCGCACCCCCGCCGGCTGATGGAGCCCCACAAGCTTCTCCCGCCCGCCTCCTCCACCAGGGAGCGTGATCGGCGCCATTCTAAGGAGCAACAAGGGGAGGCGCAGGGGCTGTGGCTGGCCCAAGGTCACAGGAGGGGAGGGAACCCAGGAGTCCTGGCTCGCAGGCTCTCTGCTCTGAGCATTCGAACAATAAGCGAGGCCCCCCCATCTCTTCCTCAGCGAGACGGAGCTGGAAGAGCCTCTGCCCCGCATTTTTAAAGGCATGTAACATTGCAAAGCCAGACGGATTTGGGTGCCTGAATCTCATTGAGGTGGTGACTCCTGAGCACCTAAACCCCTTTGGAAAATGAGATTCAGGCTCCTAAATCGACACTAAGTGCAATGAGACAAAGGTTTTCTCCTGCCCAGGCTCTGCAGAGGCCCAGCCCGTGGGTGACAGAGGGGCTGCGTGGGGGGAAAATGGGCAGAGCTGCAGCTGATTTATAAACACGACAGAGCCTGATCCCTGCGCACCGAGGGCTCCACAGAAGTCTCTCTGCTCCCCACTCAGCCTCTCAGACCCGGGGCCGAGACCCGAAAGGCTCCTTAGCCAGGGCCCGTCAGCCAGCCCCGAGAGCTGCATAGCTGCTGGGATGCAATCAGCTGGGCTTCCTACCCCTTCCCAAGACGGGGCAGGGGAACGGACACAGCGATTGAATTCACCCCGACGCACTCACCACCCCCGAAAGCCCCGGGGGACGCCAGGCCGTGTTCGAGGAACGACCTCACCCCAACGCACAGCTCCACGCCCTAGTAAAGACCCAGCCAATATAAACCCTTCAGCTCCAGCATTTGTACCATGGAAGACAAGGAAATAGGGGTTTGGGCTGATCTCTCTGGCTATTGTGCCCATCCCCATGGCTGGTCAGCATGGGGGGATGGTCCCCCAGTGGAAATCTCCCAGCTATGGGCTCACTCAAGGGACTGTAATCCAAGCAGCAGTCCTGGGGTGCGGGGCTCTGGCCTTAAAACCCAGGAATTAGAAAACTGGGGGGAGGGAGAGATTTTTCTCCACACTGCAGGGTGGTAGGATTCACTGCCACCCCCAACGGAAAAATATTTCCCCAGTCAGGGACATGGCACCCTCTCTTCCTTCTGCTCCCGGCAGGGTCACATTAACTTGATGGCATCTTAATGTGCAAATATCAGCGGGGTAGCGGTGTTTGTTTTGGGGGATAGAGACTACGAGGTGGCTGGTGGCACCTTAAAGAAGTGTATCTGATGAAGTGGGGTTTTTTTTTACCCCCAAAAGCTTATGCCCAAATAAATCAGTTAGTCTTTAAGGTGCCACCGGCCTCCTCATTGTTTTAATGTGCAAACAAACCCACTCGACATAGCTCCTGATTGCCACAGGCTTGGAGAAATCACCTAGAAATCCAGGGAAGGAAGGGAAGAAAGAGTCCCTCCCATCCTGTCCATGAGTGGGTCGCACCCACCAGCTGGGGCCATATGGGCCTCTCCAGAAATCGGACCATACTGTGAGAGATTTAACGGTCCCTGCCCCTAGGACATGTTCCTTTGGTTCTCCCCCTCAGCCTCAGAAGGCGCAGGGTTGATTTAAAGTCCATGAACTGATCTTCAGCCGGATCTTACATGTCCCCACACAGGAGCCATCATCTCATCTCTCTTCAAAAATAATAAAAAGTAACCAGGGTCAAAAGGATGAGGGAAGAAAACCTCTCCATCCCCTCCCCTTCCCCAAGCTGCAGTCCCTTCCCCTCCCCACACACTCTCTGTTCTTAGATGGGTGTCCTCAGGGCAGGAAGGGGATCAATTAATAAGATAGTAAAATATTAATCATCTCTAAGCAGTCTGAGCCGGCTCGCTCCCGGCTGGGACTCGCGATTTCAAAGCACTTACATTGATTCCTAAGTAAAGAGCTAATGTGCTTCCTATGGAGAGACAAATGCCAGCTTGTCTCCCCCCGGCGGGTCAGGATCCTGCTGGGGTCTGACCCCCCCCCCCCCCCCGGCCTTGTAACCAATCTGCTGATTATCACACATTTAAAATACCCCCCCCCGCCGCCCATTTCCCCCCATCCCCACCAGTTTCGGAGGTTTCCCCCGTTTTGTGTTTCATTGACTATGTTTAAACCCAAATCGGTGTCAATGGAAGTGGGCAAAAATCCACCTACTCGGAAGGAGCAGGAGGCCGGGCTCCGGAGCGAATTCGTGCAATTGACAAGCTCCGTTGGTTTGGGGGACAGTGTCTATTCACTGATGATCGAGGGGAGAAGAGATTTGAAAACGAATCCCTGGGAAATGTAGAATTCGTTTGGTTGGCGCCTTCCTTTGTCCCGGGCTGTTTTGAAATCCGGAGTGACTCTTTAAAAATCAGAACTAAGGGGCCGATCGGTTTTAAGGGGATCAGAGCTGCCGTGACAAGCCATTGAAACGTTGCATTAATTACACGAACATGGGGTGTGACATTTTGTTCACACTCGTTTTACCCTCACCTCCGGCTGTTTCGGCGTGACCCCCTTTCAAACCCAGACTGCAAACCGAATCATTATTCGCTTCGTTTGTTGAAAGCAAGGTTTCCGTATTCGAAGCGCGTTTACAAACCTCTTAAAAGGGAACATGATGCAAGGCGGGTTGAAATATGAGCCCAATGTTACACTATAGCACGGTTTACATTTCTCATGACAACGCCCTCTCATAAATATACCGCAGTAGCATTAATAGTTTGTCTGCCTCGGAGTGTAGATTAAACCTGCTCGGACGTGAATAGCGAGCGAGAATTCCTCTGAATAAACCGGTGGCACACCGGATAGATTTGATTTCCGTTTCGTTCAGATGCCGAGGGGGATCCGCTCTCTACAGAAACACTTAGATCAGCCACTTCGCTATTTCTGTTTTAGCTTGTGTACAGACTTCCTAGATGTCTACACGGATCTGTTTATTTTCTGACTTACAATGGATGCTCTTACGGTACAAAGGAAGAATCGAGGAGCCAAACACAGAGTCTAGGGGGTTTGTACGTATAGAAATGATACTTGACAATTAGCGATCCCAGCGTAGTCTGGGCTCAAGGTCAGATCATCTATTGAATTAATACCCAACAAAACAATAAGAAAAAGGAGAATGGGTCGGATCCGTCGTATTTCCCCCCAGAAATCCCCACTGAGATCCGTGGGAATGTCTGCTTGAAACCCGAGGGCAGGACATAGTCCAATAATAAAATAATAATAACGATTAAAGCACCTAAATAAGAATGAAATACACAGGGCGGGCGATGGACAGATAGTTCCGAGGACTAAATGCTGGCCCGGACAGGGATAGGTGTTTGATCGTTGAGTTGTGTTTGATCTACCCGAGCTAACGGGAATGTGGGGGAATAGATTGTATATTTCAGCATTGTTTTAAAAAAGAGACTTCGTTCATCTTTTCGGGGGAGGGGCTAGTATTGAAATGGGGGGTCTCGATTTCTGTCATGACTTTAAACTCGTCATAAAAAGCCAGTTTAACCTCACGGATGGGAGAAAAACACCCCAAAGCTTCCAGACACCAAGACATTTGCTTTAAACAAACAGCTACAGTCATTCGTGTGCGCCCCATTCAGGGGCTGGACCGCTGAAATGTACAAAGCAGCAAAATCACGACACCCAAACACAACCCCCCTCCCCGCTCCGAAATACAAATTCTAGGGGCCCTACCGATACTGCGCTGCCTGGCACGCAAAGGGTTAACCCCGCTCACCTGTCCCTGCGGTCGGAGCCGGGGGCACTTACCGGCGGGGAGCGGCGACAACAGGCCGGCCCGGGACGGGAGGGGGGGATTTCGAGGGAGATTTGGGCAAAGGGAAAAATCCAAGCCCGGCCCGGCTGGAATGACAGCCAAGGTCGCTGCGGGCTCCCACTCCCCTGCCCCCAGAGGAGGGTCGAGTTCCCCGGAGCATCCTCCTCCTCCGAGCCCCAGGGAGAGCTGGGATCGGTCCAGCCCCGCTTCACAGAACCCCTTGGGGCCGGATCCTGCGGCGCCCCCCCACGAGTGAGGCTCAATTCCAGGGTCCGATCTTGATTTAAGAGTGGGGGCGGGGGAGAAAAAGGAGAAAGTGACCTGCCTTTGCAGTGGGGGCGCACAGCCCGCGTCTGGGAAGCCTCAAGCGAACTCTCGCCAGGCGAGTCTAGTGGCGGGGAGTTCCCCGGGCCACCCATGCAGAGCGGATACAGGTCAGCGGGAGGGAATCTGCGGCGAGTTGGCAGATGTTCGCCGATCTTCGGGAGAGGCGGGGGTTGAATTACAAGCCGTTTGTTTCCGCGTTTCCTTCTGTCTTCAGAAGCAAACCGGGGGAGGGGATTGTAACGGATTTAGTTCTGGGGGTAGCGTGAGCCCCCCAGAGAGGGAAAAGGATCGGCCAGCGATTGTCTGCCAGGACTTTGCCTACGGACTCTGCTTACAGAGGCGAACACAGTTTCTGCCAGCAGCGGGGAAGAGTCTTACAGCCCCTGTCCAACAGAAACTGGATGCTAGCTACACTTGTGCTTTTGAATTGTTCTTATTCGCCACATTGTAACAAAGGATGACTTCCGTGTGACACTTTGTATTCTTTTTCTCCTACCGCCCCCCCCCCCCCCCGCAATCCGGTCTATAATTCACACTGGCCGCGCATTTTAACTCAGCCTCTGGATCTTCATCCCTAATACTTGTTCTGTACTTCGATCGTATAAACGGGACTGCAGAAAAAGTGGATTCACAGACCCAGCACTGCTCATGCATTAGCCACAATTCAGTGGCCTATTCGCCAGGCGTGGCTAGTAGGAAAGGAATTGGACACCGCTGGAACCGATCGCCGGGTGATATGGATCTCGCCAGTCCTTCGCTAGGTGATTTTGCAAGTTCAGAGGCAGGAGTTTGCCTGGACTTGAGGGTCCCTCTACACACCCGGACCCAAGGAAGGAAACATCCCCCTCCCTCCACAGCGATCCGAATTTTAGACAAGGAAATATTCGCTCTCCGATTTGATTTCGTTAGCGCTGGCAACACAATCCAGGCATTCAGAGGAGTCGGGAGGGAGGGGGGCACTTTAAAGGTTTCTTGGAGCCAGTCCAAAATGCCATCAAAAGATCAAGGTGATCGTGAAAATAATTTCCCCGGAGAAGGGCAGGCAAGACCCATCCGCACCGTTCGTTATTTTCAATACCTCTCGCCCTCCGCCAATTGCTGTAGGAAACCAGACCCAGAAAGAAGCCGGAATGAACGAATTTTTGATGTCGCCGCCTAATCTGGTTCCTGAACCGGTTTCTTTTTAAGAATCGGCCTCTATGACTCAGGTTCCTGTTTAAAACGATCCGAAAGCACGCGAGGCGGCGCCGGTTTCACCTTCTTTTCCTTGTCTAACGTGTCTGAACTTAACATTGGCGGCGCGCAAGACCGACGAAAAATAACCAACAAACGCCGCAAAAACAAAACAAAACAAAACACACCCCCAACCCTACAGCAAAACAAACTCCAGCCTAGTCAGTCACCGCACAGTGACCTGTTCCCCTTTCATCCACCCCCATCTCCTGCACTCGTTACGCTCCAAGCCCAGCCCTTGATGCGGGTTTTGTATTAAGCCAATCCTCTTCCCACTTAGGGTGACCAGGTGTTGTCATTTTATAGGGACAGTCCTGATACTCAGGGCTTTTGCATATATAGGTGCCTATTTCCCCCCCCACACACGCACAAATACACACACACTGTCCCTATTCTTCACACCTGCTGTTTGCTCACCCTATTCCCACTCCAGATTCTGCCAGGCGACGCGGCCCTGCATATTAAAATCTGGTTCATTTCGCTCTCTCCCTTTAATGGCGACGCCACTTCTCGTCCCGATGAGGATTTATATAGATGGGGGGTTTAGCAGCAGCATTGTTTTGCAACACCCCTCCCCCCCCACTCCTCACCCAACACACAAAAACCAGCCCCAAGCGAGCACAGGTTAACTTCCACCGACTTACCTTTGATCCCAGCTCTGTGCGTGTGTGGGGGGGGGGGGGAATCCTCACCCCCCTTTTAAAATCTCTATCATGTTTAAAATCAAAGGGGACGGGGATATTGAGCGAGACGCTCCTAAAACCACAACGCCCTTAAGTCCTCAGCCCTGACCCACATACAAGGGAAGCGGGGTGCGGGCGGCGAGGGGAAGAGGATCAGGAGACTGGACAGAGAAATCCGCTTCCCATGCGCCCAGAGACCGGGCTGGGTTCTGCGGGCTGGGGTCAGCTGGAGGGAGAGGGGGCCGGTAGCCCGTCACGCCGACACCGGAGCCAAGGCGGACATCTGAGCCCATCCAGCCCCCCGCCCAAATAATCTCCTCTCCCCCCACGCTCTGCCCCCTC